>OZ038503.1:27259046-27306546 GCA_964036315.1 Acanthosepion esculentum | reverse complement strand
TATATATATATACACCTGGTGTAAAAACAAAATTGTCCAAATCATTTACCAGCATGGGATAAGTGTTCATCCCCCAAAATGTTTAACGTAATTAATATAGTTTCTTTCGTCCAAGCTTTCAGATAAGAGGTTTAGCCCTCTTGGTACCATTTGCCGTAAGGATCACTGAAAAACTCTTTGAATTAATCAGCTGGAAAGTCAGCAGATTAAAATCGTTTTGTGTCAGCTCCACTATGTTTTCCCAACTCAGCAATGGTGAAAGGAAAATATTATTAAGTCCTTCAGTAATTGTACCAATATTCATACTTTGGCTTCCATCTTCGAAGACCATTCAGGATCCATCAACCCAACCGTGAATAATTTTATAAAGACGAAACAGTAGAGAGGAAAATTGGATCAGGATATCATAACATAGATCATCATTTCAACGTAGAGCTAAATATATTCTTATTGTTCAAAATAGTGTCCAATAGTGTTAAAAAAAACCTCGAAGA
The DNA here is from genome assembly GCA_964036315.1 of Acanthosepion esculentum. Taxonomy (NCBI): domain Eukaryota; kingdom Metazoa; phylum Mollusca; class Cephalopoda; order Sepiida; family Sepiidae; genus Acanthosepion; species Acanthosepion esculentum. Next base: position 27,306,052 of record OZ038503.1, on the reverse strand, counting down.
ATTCCAGTCAGGTATCTTTAATCATTTCTAAGATACAACGGCTCAAAGCTTATTTTAACAATTAGACAATTTTGATGTTACACTTGGTATCTTTCATCTAATTTTTCAGTAAAAGAAAATTGATTCTGTCCCAAAAAATGCGAAATGAGACCGAAATAAAAGCAATCAAATGAGTAAAAAGAATGTGAGAAAGTAAGGCTCTAAATGATAAGTTAGAAGGAATCAATATAGATTAAGGGCATGCGTGGGGTGGGGCGAATGAATATAAGTAAAATATTAAAATCCTAGGCAAAAAATAAGAATGAGAGAAAATAATTTAAAAAAATAAATGAATTAAAATATGACTTGAAAACAATGATTTTTAAGAATATAAATTTGTAAGATTGAAATAAGCGAGCAATCAGAGAGACTTTTCCACTTCATGAAAGCAATTAAATACAAAAGTAATGGCAATAATGAAAAAAGCAATTTGTTAAAAGCACAAAATATACAGGGTCTCCATAAATACAAATAAAGTTATAAATTTTTTACAGTAATGCCTGAGATCACATTAGTTATTTTAGCTATACTTAAAACAAGGTACAATAAACTTCATAACAAGGTACATTAAACTTCATAACATTTTTTACAGATTATTTCTATCGCAAATACAAATAAAGTTATAAATTTTTTAAAGTGCACACGAACTTTATGGACACTCTGTATTTGTTGTGGCCCGGCGCCAAAAGGTTTTGAAACCTTACCAACGTTTTCATTTCTTTATTCTTGTTCAACTGCCAAAAAGTGTCTGTTTTTAAAATGATTCCAAAATGTCCACATTGTACTCGGCTTTCTTTCTTTTTTCTTTTTTTTTTTGTTTGTTTGTTTGTTGTTGCTCGGAATCGCTCATAAAAGTTTCTTGCGCCACTACAAATTTCCCAACCCGACATCTCTTTTGATCACAATCGGCTTAATTGATGTTTATTACACAAAAACGCTTATCAGTCTATCCTTTCTTAAACGCCTATCAGTATATCCTTTCAGAAACGCCTATAAGTACATCCTTTCTTAAACGCCTATAAGTATATCCTTTCAGAAACGCCTATAAGCACATCCTTTCTTAAACGCCTATCAGTATATCCTTTCAGAAACGCCTATAAGTACATCCTTTCTTAAACGCCTATAAGTATATCCTTTCGGAAACGCCTATAAGTACACCCTTTCTTAAACGCCTATCAGTATATCCTTTCTTAAACGCCTATAAGTATATCCTTTCTGAAACGCCTATAAGTATATCCTTTCAGAAACGCCTATAAGCACATCCTTTCTTAAACGCCTATCAGTATATCCTTTCAGAAACGCCTATAAGTACATCCTTTCTTAAACGCCTATAAGTATATCCTTTCGGAAACGCCTATAAGTACACCCTTTCTTAAACGCCTATCAGTATATCCTTTCAGAAACGCCTATAAGTACACCCTTTCTTAAAAGCCTATAAGTATATCCTTTCTAAAACGCCTATAAATATATCCTTTCAGAAACGTCCATCAGTATATCTTTTCAGAAACCCCTATAAGTATATCCTTTCTGAAACGCCTATAATATATCCTTTCAGAAACGCCTATCAGTATATCCTTTCTTAAACGCCTATAAGTATATCCTTTCAGAAACGCCTATAATATATCCTTTCAGAAACGCCTATCAGTATATCCTTTCTTAAACGCCTATAAGTATATCCTTTCAGAAACGCCTACAAGTATATCCTTTCTTAAACGCCTATAAGTATATCCTTTCTGAAACGCCTATCAGGACATCCTTTCTTAAACGCCTATCAGGATATCCTTTCTGAAACGCCTATCAGTATATCCTTTCTTAAAACCACCTTTACTAAGCACGGATATATATTTACCAATGCCAATCGATTTAAAGAAGAACATAATAGTTCTCCAAGAGCCGACCAATAACATTATTACCAACTGGAAACGTAAGTCGAAAAGATTATATCACCAACCATTAGGGAATCTTAAAGAATCTAACGTTCCTAAAAAAAATGTTCCAAATCAACAATTGAAAAAGCAACAAACATGTCTACTAGACACACACACACACACACTTACAAGTATATATTATCATCTGATTCTCACATACACAAACGAGGATTATTATACACTTACATACATAAAGCAATATTTGCGTCTTTTTTTTTCAGTTTAGCTTAGAATCCGTAGATTTCGTGAAACTTCGAAGGGACGTGTCGTCTCTCCTAAAATTTGAAATGCCGCAAATATTAACGTCAGTTTAAAGACATTATTTACATTATTCGAACTATTGTCCTCACCTTTGTTGCCATATTTATTACTGCAACGTTTTGGCCGTTGTACGCTCCGGCCTTCTTCAAGTGGTTGGAGAGTACAACGGCCGAAACGTTGTAATAAATATGGCGGCAAAGATGAGGACACTAGTCCGAATAATGTAAATAATGTACATAGTACCTCATCTCAGAAATATAGACAGATACTGAAAGGCCGAAACGTTGTAATAAATATGGCGACAAAGATGAGGACAATAGTCCGAATAATGTAAATAGTGTACATAATACCTCATCTCAGATATATAGACAGGTAACTGTAAAGAGTTGAATGCACGTGAAACCTGACTGACCAATGAAAATCAAGCAACACAAAAGTAAAAATACTTCAGTTTTTTTCGCCTCGTTCTCCACATGTCATTCTCCGATGAAATATGTGAGATTAATAAACGTTTCGCTTGATGTTTTTAATCTTATCACAGATATATAAATATACAGATACATAGACACAGGCGCATACATAGAGAGGTGTGTGTGTGTATGTGTGTGTGTGTGTGTGTGTGTGTGTGTGTGTGTGTGTGTGGCAAACCTGATTTAAAATTCATTATTCTTCTTCCAATAGTTCCAGTTGCGCCAGCTCCGAACAGAAACCGGATATATAGCAATGAAAGTGACTCTGTAGAAATTTATCCTCATGTTTTCAGTAAATTCCATGCCCCTTGATGACAGGCAAACCATTATAGTTCGTTATAGTATTCGGAATGGTATGACTAATTAAATGTGACATGGTAAACTCATAAAATAAAACTTAAAAGTGTTTCTTACATTCTTGGAATAATATGCCGAGAAATATCGCAGTTTGTTTGCATTAATATATATGTGATATTGTTATGGGTCCTTACCTATAACTACAGAATGAACTCTTCCTAACACTATGTATACTACGCCTCTCAAGAGAGAGAGAGAGACGGATCGAGTCGAGCCGATAGTAGTTCACTTCAAACCAGACTCACAGTCATACTAACACCTTCCACATCTTGTATTGTTATTCCGTGTAATATATCTTCGTTATTTCTACTCTTGTGTTCGTGTTGTTCTTCCTTGGTCCTAACCTGGACCATAACAGTGGAATCGAGTCGAGTTGATAATAGTTCACTCCAAACCAGACTCACAGTCATACTAACACCTTCCACATCTTGTATTATTATTCCGTGTAATATATCTTCATTATTTCTACTCTTGCGTTCGTGTTGTTCTTCCTTGGTCCTAACCTGCACCATAACAGATATATATATATATATATATATATATATATATATATATATATATATATATATATATATATATATATAGCTTAACAAGACAGAAAGAAAAACGTTACCCTTATCTAACCACAGCTCTATTAGAATCAATTTAAACACAGGCAAATCATACCAGACTCAATTCGAAACATACTAGTAGAAAATACAAACTTAATAACCTCATCCACATGTAAAAAAAAGATTAAAAATAAATAAGAAAAAAGAAAAAACAACACTTAATAATATTAACTACGAATATAACCACACTCTGCTGTTTTCGGAAAAAATATTTCTTTATTACATACACACAACCCATACACCCAATTAAAAAGCAAAAATAAAATCATCCTTGATAATGGCGAAAAGTATAGCCAATATTATAGAACATTTGAACAGTTTCTACACATGCTGTGTCTAAAAAAGTAAACACTTGTTCGAACACAAAGAAAATTAAACAAAAAGCTTAATCGTAGTACCTTGTTTGCCGTTTTAATGAAACATGTATAAACGAAGGATTACTGCCTAAATACACAATTATATATATATATTAGTATTTGTTTCTATACTTCAGTTTTATATGCAAATTGTTCTCAGAATTAATATATTTGTTTATTTTCTCTTATTTTTCTTTCCGACTTGTAAAGCTATACGTATATCCTATATATATATATATATATATATATATATATATATATATATATATATATGAAGAAATATAGTCTTAAAGTGTGCTATATTTATGGGATAAAGTGCTCAATATCAGAGATAGAGCGTCTGTAAATATAAAAGTGGACATGGAAGTCAGCACTTAGAGGCGACAGTCTGTTTCATGCTAGTGCAATCGTCATTGCACTAGCATGAAAAAGACTGTCGCCTCTAAGTGCTGACTTCCATGTCCACTTTTATATTTATATATATATATATATATATATTAATGCCTACAATGGACCTTGGAGAGTAGAGAAAACCAAGATATTTCTCCTTTCAAGCGAACACATTAAAATAATGTTCATTTATAGCGGCTGAGTGTTACAGTACAATCAAACTAGGCTATTTCTCAGCACGCTATACCAAGAATGGAAGAAACACTTTTAGAGTGTGTGTTTGTAAAAAGAAAAACTATGCCCAGCATGATGAAGCAGGATAACTAATTTACCATCTCAGCCTAAATGAGACGAAAAATAAGGATTACTTTTAGAAAGTATAACGCCAATATTTTATTTCTTTCGATTGTCGTTTTTAACATGTCTCAAGTTTCTCATGATATACCTAAGTTTAGTACAACTACGACATTATATGAATAATTTATATAAGTATTTTTTATCATTAATTTCACCCTTGCAAGGTAATAAAACCACTAAGACGTAAGGGTGATATATAGGTATAAAGTGTCGCTGCCGACACTTGAGTTTGAACATAGATCGCCAGTGAGCAAACACAGGCGATCTCATTATTGAATAAAGTAGACCACGTGACCATAAAGAAAACGCATAAGTAGGAAATGGCGTGACGTCCAATTGATCACATTTCTGTTCTATCCTCTATTACTGTACGGACCACTATTCTCTACTCTGTTCACTATATCATTCCTCTTTTCGGATCACTATACGGATTACTGTTCAAGTATTATCCAGAAAGTACTAATAGTGCGAGTGATATTCAAAGGCGCCTGACATCAGCATTGTTCAACGGTGTTACTATAGTTGTATCTGCGATTACAAAGTCTCTACTACAACGAGCATTACGAAAGTAACAACAAGTATTCGTTGACATTACAAAAGTGGCAACGAATATTCGTTGAAATCACAAAACATACGCTCTTTCCCTGATATTATGAACTTGGAAACCTCACTATAAACTTGGCCTTATGCTGCATCCGGCCTCGTGGGGCGGTAGGTGAATATCTCACTATCGGGATTACTTCGGAACTGTGCTGGTCAAACTCTCTGCCGCCGGGCAGAGAGGATCCCCAGACGAGGGTAGAGTCTCGTTTCGAGAGACAGTTACCCGACCCCGTTTTTTACAGAGTTTACGGGTAAATCTTGGTTGATCCCAAGGGATCGGTTACCCATTATAAACTTGGCCTTATGCCACATTCGATCGTGTGGGGCGTTTAGTGAATATCTCACTATACTAATTACTATTCGGTGGTCACATTTCGAGAGAGTATTATCAAGAAAGCACTATTAGTGCGAGAGTTATTCGATGGCGTCTGACACCAGTATTGTTCAAAGTCGTTATTATAATTTGTAACTGCGATTACAAAGTCTCTACTACAATGAGCATTACGAAAGTGAGAACGAGTATTCCTTGACATCACAAAAGTGTCAAACGAGTGTTCGTTGACATCCTAAAAGTATCAATCGAGTGTTCGTTGACATTACAAAAGCATCAAACGAGTATTCATTAACATCCCAAAAGTGTTAAACGAGTATTCGTTGACATCACAAAAGTGTCAAACGAGTGTTCGTTGACATCACAAAAGTGTCAAACGAGTGTTCGTTGACATCACAAAAGTGTCAAACGAGTATTCATTGGCATCACAAAAGTGTCAAACGAGTGTTTGTTGACATCACAAAAGTGTCAAACGAGCGTTCGTTGGCATTACAAAAGTGTCAAACGAGTGTTCTTTGACATCATACAAGTGTCAAACGAGTAATCGTTGACATCACAAATGTGTCAAACGAATGTTCGTTGACATCACAAAAGAGAGTTAAATAAAAGAAGACATCAGTAAGCAGATAAATAAATATTATACAGGAAGACAGAAGTTGCTGATTGGTGTTGCGTTTTAAATTTTAAAGATCGTAGATGACAGGAATATGGAGTGAGGTGCGATGGATAACGGCTGGGAATGTGATATCGGAGAGCTGAGTTTGAATTCTAGTCGGCTTCGTTAATTTGACCTTTGACTTACCCGCAAACCTTAGGACACAAGGGGTTACTGATTGTTCGAAAATATGAGAAACACTACTAATAAGGAGAATTGCCAATAAATAATGATATTTTGTTTTAAATTTGCAACACCAGAAAATCGTATTCAGTATATACAGGGTGCGATGAAAAAAATGTCGTATATATCACTCAAAAATGAAATTAACACTGATATCTCATTTTAACAGATATATTTACCAAAATTGCACAAAAATATCTTGAATTAATAAAGAGTAAATTTATTCAATAAAATCGCCATTCGTCACACCCACGGCCTTCAGACGACTTCGGAAGATCCTTCTACTCCTCTGGACGGCCGCCTTGTTTTTGTTCATGAATGCCTGCATAATCCTTGCCTTCGGTTCATGTTTGGTGTTACAAAGAGTTTTGTAGATCACTCGCTCAACAGCGCCCACACATAATAATCGCGGTGATTGCATTCTGGGGAGTTAGGTTGCCAGAGTTAAGGAGTGATGTCGTTGCAGAAATTGTCTGGCAGCCATGACTTGGTATTCCTGCTTGTATGGCTTGGTGCAGAATCCTGTTGCCAGGCATAGGGATTTACAACAGGCACCCAAGGCAGAACTAAATACTCAAGGCACTTGCTGTATGCCTACTTGTTGTGTCTCAGGCCCTGTGGGAAGATGAATGGAGGAAATATGTCAACATCACTAGTGATCACTCCAAAACCCCTTCGCAATCACAATAAACCTCAACCAACACTTTCCGAATCCTCTGCACTGCCCTCATATTAACAGACAAACACATTGAAATGTTCATATTGGAGCTTCTGGCGCGAATACAAAGAAGTACAGCATGCTGTTTCCAAATTGCTGGTGGAGTGAATTGCATCATGGTGCTCTTTTTCTCATAGACGGTGTCCTGCTGACCCTACTACACTGAACCGTCGACAAAAATAAAAAAACAAACAATGTGTGAAATTAAAAATATAAAATGGCGATAATTTACATATCGCTCCCTGTATATATAGAAAAGGTTTAAAAACTAATTACAAATTTATTAAAGTAATCAATTAAAACAAAATTATTTAAATTTCAGTCATTTTGTAACTTCTAGCTCACGCTGTACAATTTCCAGGTCTTTTAAAAAATTTCCCGCCCTATTAAAAATGGCATGAAAGGAAGAAGTAATTATTATTAATTTTTATGGTAACACATTTGAGCGTTTTTAGAGCAGAAACTTTGCGAGGCTTATCACTATAATCATGGTAAAAGGTCGGGCGCTTACGTCCCTTAGTTTCACAAGATCTGACCGTCAAAGCTAAGACCGACCATGCCACGTACAAAGGGTGGACACATTCTCATTCCCTCCGTATCCCATTCGCAAGAAGGTAGACAGTTTTTCCTCCAGAACTGTTACTTTGGAGAACACACTCCCAAGAGAATGCTCCCGCAATTACGACAAGCTTAAACTTGCCGAGGATCCGCCCGCAATTGCTATGGTCTTAACCTTGCCGAGGATCCGCCCTCAATTTCCACGGTCTTAACCTTGCCGAGGATAAGCCCTCAATTACCACGGTTTTAAATTTGCCGAGGATCCGCCTTCAATTACTACGATCTTAACATTGCCGAGGATCCGCCCTCAATTGCTACGGTCTTAACCTTGCCGAGGATCTGCCCTCAATTGCTACGGTCTTAAACCTGCCGAGGATCCGCCCTCAATTGCTACGGTCTTAACCTTGCCGAGGATCTGCCCTCAATTGCTACGGTCTTAACCTTGCCGAGGATCCGCCCTCAATTGCTACGGTCTTAAACTTGCCGAGTAACCGCCCTCAATTACTACGGCCTTAACCTTGCCAATGATCTGCCCTCAATTGCTACGGACTTAAACTTGCGGAGGATCTGCCCTCAATTGCTGCGATCTTAACCTTGCCGAGGATCCGCTCTTAATTGCTACGGTCTTAACCTTGCCGCGGATCCGTCCTCAATTACTACGGTCTTAAATTTGCCGAGGATCCGCCCTCAATTGCTACTGTCTTAACCTAGCCGAGGGTTCGCCCTCAGTACCTACGTTCTTAACCTTGCCGAGGATCGGCCCTCAATTGCTACGGTTTTAACCTTGCTAGGATCCGCCCTCAATTGCTACGGTCTTAAGCTTGCCGAGGATCGGCCCTTAATTGCTACGGTCTTAACATTGCCGAAGGTCGGCACTCAATTGCTACGGTCTTAATCTTGCCGTGGATCCGCCCTCAGTTTCTACGGTCTTAATCTTGCCGAGGATCCGCCCTCAATTGCTACGATCTTAACCTTGCCAAGGATCCGCCCTCAATTGCTACGGTCTTAACTGTAAGAATGAACTGTTATCTGTTTTATACACTTCTTCCACGTTTTACGCCTTTAAAACAACATCCTTAATTAAACAATTATCTTGAGTGGTTCTTGAGCCTTATATTTAGGGAAAATACTATTATAAAAAAAAATTCTATGCTTGTTTATCTCCATGTCGAATGGTAAATTAATTGTGACGGGTGTGGAAAGCTAGAAATATGAAACCTGCTTAACCAGACGTATTTTTCATTCATATTACCCTAAGTATCTCCTTTCGTTTCCTTTTCTCCACTGTCGGCCTGCTAAACCTGTCACAGCTTCACCAGTGCCCCGTTGGCCAGCATTACCTGTTCCACCTCCCACGCCGAAGACGAGGGGTTGGGCTTTGGGAGGCACCACACTCGTATGCCTATTAACCAACCAACCCTATGAGCATACACCCTCAGGTACTCTGAGAGCGAGAGGCAAACCAAGAAGATGCTGGAGCGACTCAGTGGGAGACACTCTCAGGGCCCACGACATATCTCTCCTTCAGGCCACTCGCCTTGCCGCCGACAGACGACGGTGTCTCCCCGCTACGCCTAACAGCGCAAGCGGAAGGAAAAACTAAGAGTAAACTAACATTACTCTAAGTAAACATTAGAAACATCCTGTATATTTTAGACGCCCTTTTAGAATTTAAAATAAATATTTTTGCAATACATGCAGCATTTAGTCGTAGCGAAAATTTGTATACTGTCTGCCTTTCTATGTCTTCTTTTCTCAGTGTTGAATCTTTTTTTCAAAACAAATGCCTCGGGGTCATGACTGGGAAATCTATTAAAATGGCTGCCATAAGAGAAGACCATCACGCGTGGTTATCCTGTTTAGAAGAATGGTACTAAATTGGTTTACCCATATGATCAGAAAAAAGGAGAAAACTCAGTCTTTCTAAGATCAGTTGTCCCAGCTATATCTGATGGTGTAAATGCAAAACGTTAACTGCTTTTGCAAGACCAACAGAAAAGATCTGGATCAGAAAAGACATTTGCACAGTCTATAAATACCTGGTTCTACTAATATCCGCTTATCATCCCTGTATCATTTTGTACCTGTGAAATCTGGACGCTGAGAAAAGACGTTAATTTGAAGTGTTAGAAGTGGTCTGCAATACGGTATTTTGCCAGTGAAGTGGCCTTTGTAGGATCTTAAACAACGACTGCCGCAAAGCCATGGCTGGAAAACATTTATATGACAGAAGAATGGAGCTTTATGTATAGATCCTACAAAGACAATTTTCCTGAGTAAAAGACCACATTTTAGACCGCTTATGTGATAAGAAGTACAAATCAAAGAAGGGGACACTAGAATTCTCCACTTTGACACTTGAAAGGATTGCCTTAGAAATAATTGGCAACGTTATAATCAGAAAGCTCTTTGGTATTATGCTATTAATCTCTATCTATAAAAGGCAGGATGTGCGCGCGTGTGTGTAATGAATGCACGGCCGCAATTTTCGACGGATTTGCACCAAAATTTACATGCACATGCTTCAAGTTAGTGAAAAGGCCAAGACCGACATTGCATTTCCCAACTCTCATCGATAGTGGAAATAATCGATTTTTTCATGCTTCTACGGCAGTTTTCATGTAGTTTGCGGCCATTTTCTACTGGTCAGAGTGAGAGCCTATAGCTGGCTGCCACGAATAGGCAGGAAGATTCTATTGGCCAGCGTGGGAGCCAACAGCTGACTGACACGAATTTTAACTAGCATGCTAGCATGCAAAAAAAAATGGATAGCTGCATTCGTCACAAGTGGGAAAAATTTACATCTGCATGGCACTTTGCTCCAATTGACTCATTCGCTTGTTTAAACTTAACGTTGATTCTGATTCCGCAAAACTGGGTTGGGTGTGAAAATGTATTTGTTGTTAACATTCTTTTTTCATTCGGTTTTTCCAGTTACGAGTCCTTTTTTAAAGCTGATCGTTTTGTGTTCATTTTGTTTAGTTCTTTTTTCGTAACTGATTTAATGTTTAGTATAGAGCTTAGAAAAAATTCGCAGTGTGAGATAAGCAAGTAATAAGGCATGTAGCAACATCAGCACGGCAAAGGGCACTACTTTAAAGGCAATGAAGGGCAAAAATATTTTAAGTCAAGTGATAGTGATTGCTGTATGAGTCGTACGATTTTTGAATCAAGCACGGGCAACGCCGGGCCATGCTGCTAGTTATGATAATAAACTCCAAGAATGGTGGCGCATATATTCGGTGATAGAAGAATTATGACTGAGGATGATTTTACTGTTGAGTCATTATCATTGGAAATTTGCCAGTTAAGTTGCCTTTGTAGGACCTTAAACAACAAATGCAGCAAAATCGTGGCTGGAAAACTTTTAGTTGATAGAAGAATAAAGCTTCGGGTATAAATCCTACAAAGACAACTTTCTTGAGAAAAAGACCACGATTTAGACTACTTAAGTGATGGGAGGGTCAAATCAAAGACGGGGGACTCTGGAATTCTACGCTTTGCAATTTGATAGGATTACCTTAGACAGAAATAATGGGCAAAGTTGTAAAAATGTACAAAAATATCTTTGGTATTATGTTATTAATTATAATGATAAACTCCCAAAATGGTGGCACATATATTCGGTGATGGAAAAACTTTGACTGAGGATGGTTTTACTGGTTATAGACTATATACTGTTGAGTCATTATCATTGGTAATTTAACGGTACACCGGTACCAAAAATAATGGGAATGCAACCCACTCGGCCCATTTCTTTAGCGATTTATAGCTGAAAAACGGCATGAAAGATTCTCAGTTCAGTTTTTTGAAAACAACTTCCATCGATCTATGGCTCGGAAAGATATCAGAGACAGAGTCAGAATTGCGGCTATAAGGGCAAAACTAAACCTGAAAATTGACATAATTATCATTTATTAGGAGGTGAAATAGGTCCGACTATGTAATGCGAAAAGAAAGCTTTGTGTATAGATCCTACAATAACTTCCTTACTAAGTTCAAGTGGTAGATTTCTTAAGCGAAGACTAATTCACTGAAAACACCTAAATATCAATTATAAGACTTTAACCGCTTGGCGACGACAGCCAGAAATGAAAGAATTGTATAGATTAGAAATCCGCAAGGATCTCTTTGAGATTATGCTATTAAATCAAATCATATAATCTGTGATCCGTGAAAGCTAAACGTATTCCCCTATTATTGCAATAATAATTATTTCTCCGCTTTACGGCATTTCAGCTTATGAAAGATTTCATGAAATGTCTGGTCTGTAAATGATAAATCATTCCCTTATAAATTCATAATAATTATATATTCGCTTTACGTCATTCCGGCTTATGAAAGGTTTCATGAAATTTGTGGTAAAAAATGCTAAAAAAAATTCACTTATAAATCAATAATTACTTCTTCAGTTTATGCCATTTCTGCTTACGAAAATCCCCATGCAATTTTTGGTCTGTGAATACTAAAATATTCTCTTATAAAAAAAATGATAATTACTTCTTCACATTACGTCATTTCGGCTTACGAAGGTTTTCATCCAATGTGTTTGATCTGTGAACACTAACAGATTCCCTTATAAGCCAATGACAATTAAGACTTCACTTTACGCCATTACAGCTTACAAATCGTTTCATTTAATTCGTGGTTCACAACGCTAAAAAAAAGTTACCGTATAAATCAATGGTAATTGATTCTTCATTCCATGGCATTTCGGCTTGCGAAATGTTTCTATGAACAGCTATACATTCGGATAGCGGGAGAAGTGTTCTTCTGGCTTATAAGTCAGTTAAGTGCCATACGTGATACACGCTTGGGCGATCATATTGGTTCCTGACGTTGAATAGTGTAGTTGACTGGTTACCAACCAAAGCTTATGGAACCCACTCTATCCTGCTATTCAAGACATAGCTGGGTGAGAGAAAAGACGGATTTATACATTCCCCAATAGTATTTGCTCGCAAGTGAACGAAAAGAACCCGACCGGAATTCGAACTCGGCAAAAAGATTCTTGTTCCGAGCCGATATCCGTTACACCATAACGTAAATCTACGATAAAGAAAAAAAATTACACAGACATATACGATAAAAAAAAGGCACATCACCGTGGTGTAATGGTTAACAAGCCTGTCACGCTAGATCAATTACGACTGAGTAATGAGTTCAATCCTCAATACTTTCAACCTTGTGCCACGTCTAAGCTACGCTTCGAAAGCCATAGCATACTTCGACATGGTCTAATAGTTAGAAAGCCTGTCTCGCTAGATCAATTACGACTGAATAGTGAGTTCTAAACTCACTGGGTGCCCGATATTTTCGGCCTTGTCCCACGTCTAAGCGGCGCTTCGAAAGCCATGGCATACTTTGACATGGTCTAATGGTTAGCAATCCTGTCTCGCTAGATCAATTACGACTGAATAGTGAGTTCGATCCTCACTGGGTTCCCCATAGTTTCCGCCTTGTGCCACATCTAAGATACGCTTAGAAAATCATCATATCGAGCTGAACGTTGGGCATCTCGATGTGGTGGTATCGTTAGCAGGCATGTTTTGCTAGATCAATTACAAATGAATCATGAGATCGATCCTCACTGGGTGCCCGATACTTTCGGCCTTGTGTCGCATCTAATTTACGCTTAGAACCTCGCCATATACGATAAACAAAAGACAAGTTTACACTCGTCGCTTTTAGCGCTGGCCTAAAATAACATGTTCTTTTGGATTCTACTATATTTCGATGACGAATAACTCTCTGCATATGTATTGGCTTCTGTTTTGGTTTTGTTTTTTTCATTTTCCAGTCAATCAACACATTTTGAGGATGACAATGAAAACACTACCTCAGAATGCTTTGCCCGTGTCCAGGGGAAAAATGCTCCGAGCCACGCATAGGGACGAAACGAAAATTAATTAAAGAAGTAGTTACGTCACAGATGCGAAAAATGAAGTCGAATTGTTAAATGCATCTGCTGCAAGCTAGCGACTAAATAATTGAGGAAAATGTTTAAAGCCGCGAACGAAGTTAAAAGTAATATTTTCTTTTCATGCAAATTACGTGTTTCTGCGCGCGTGCCTTTTGAGATTGACGTTTGAGGGGGAATCCACGAAGTTGTGTTTTCTCTTTAGAATTAACGGACAAAAGCAAACGAGCACATTCGGGAATAACCCTACCCACTTCCTTTGTGCGAGAACGGAGATGCACGCATGCGCCTTCCATATAACACCATTGTATGCGTTGTCAGCTCCAAAACTCCCCGAAGAATTGGGTGTGTGGATTTTCTTTTGGATATTTCTGTTTCGAAATGGGCGGATGCGAACGAACTTTCGACGAAGGCACCATTGTCCGTTTCTAAATCCAGATTTTGGCTTCTTGAAAGAAAAGAAAAGAAAAGAAAAGAAAAGAAGAAATCTTTTATGGACATATCGATTTACATGTAGATGTACGATGGCGCAATTTCTAACCACACGGAACATAATATCGAAAGATCAAATCCTAGCTTAGTTAACAGTAGGTACCGCCAATAATTCGGTAATAATTACGTGCGACTTGTAACCCCTAGAGTAGACTCTTATCATTTTTAAACAAGGTGTGATCAGTTTACACTGTACTGTAACAAAAAAATGTTCATTTGTTGAACTAATAATTATTACCTCATCTTTTCCCCCCTATCACATCGGTTCGGTTGCTATTATAGCTGCCTGCCTCGGCTAATTTGCATATTCTTTTTCGTTTCAACACAAAAGAAGGAAACATTCGTGAAACATTGAAAAACTATTTTGTCAAATATAATCTTTAAAAATTAAAATATCAATGTATTTCGAATAAGGTTTGCTTTTTTTCTTTATTCGAAAATGATTTTATTTTTATGAGACTATTTATTTTTACGTCGGAAATACGGTCAGGTGGTTAAGACAAGCTGTCATTTTGTCACATTTTTCTACACAAGGGGAGAGAAAGACACCTGATGACGGTTGGAGATTATAGCGACCGAAAAATACATATGAAGTAGTTACCTACACTAATTCGGTATACCTAAGGTTTACTAAATGAAAAATATTACTTGAAGCTTTCATTTTAGCGTTAATTGAAAGCTAAAGGATTTAAATTTACTATTTCCAGTAAACAAAATACTCTGTCGTGTATTTCAAACAGAAATTCTATTGGTTGAAGTCGATTCATTTTTGGTGGAATAAAAATAGCTGATTATCGCCCCTTTTTAGCCATCTGTCTTCACAATGAATTTTTCTTTTTAAAAAAATCTTCCAAAAATAAAATATACTTTTCTTAAAGTTTGAGGAAGATAAGCTTATTTTTAAAGTGAAGCAACTTTAGTTTTTTTTGTTGTTTTTTTTAGTTTTTTTTTTAAGCTTATCACCCCAAGCAAGGCTGGAGGCCACTAGCACGCAAGGGGTTACAGAAGGTTTGGAGGAAGACCAGATAGGAGTGGTAAAGGAGAGGATGTGGAGAAAGATAATGGATCGATCAAGGCAAGGGGTTACAGAAGATTTGGAGCGAGAGCAGATAGGAATGAAAGGTGAAAGGATGTGGAGAAGGGAAGTGGATAGATCAAGGCAACTGGAGATGTCAATTGACGTTACACTTAAATAGTTGGAGATTGTATTTGTCAGGGAAACAGGAATAAGGAAAGGAGTTCCACAGTCGAGATGTGCGAGACATGAAGCTATTCGAGTAGAAGATTTTAGAAAGTCAAAAAATAAGGGGAAGCTACTCTTACTTGAATTATAAAAGTTGTATTAAGTTGTGTGTAAAATTTCCCAGCGTTGTTTCTTCCTTGTGTCATGTCTTTTCAAGACGTTGGTAATCATGGCTCTCCACAATTTCCTGTACTTTGTAACTCTGACCTAAGTAATCTTGCCTTTTTGCCCTCTAGCCTAAACTCTGTTCTGCACAACCTTCTTGAATAGGTTTTGTTCTGATTTCCTCTGCTTCTCTTGCTTTCAATACTGTGAGTGACAAATTTTCCAAACCCTCTTTCCTCAATATGCGCTATAGAAATATGCCATCGGTTATGATAAATCCTTATTAAAACCTGTTCTGTTGATAAAACTCATCTTTGAAATCTTCAATCAAATTAAATATTGGCAGGATAAAAATATTAGCTCAGTTACAGTCAGAAAAAGTTGGATTAAATTCTTTTAATGCGTAACCAGTTCATATCAAGGGGTTTGGAATTTTTTCTTTTTAACAATATTTACAGTGGACAGTTAAAATTAGGTACCTCCACTAATTCATGATACATAAGGGTAAAAATGAATTTGAAAAATTAAAATGCTTTCTTGAAGCTTTCATTTTAGCTTTAATTGAAATTTACTATTTCCAGTTAACAAAATACTCTGTAGAGTATTTCAAACAGAAATTCTAATGATTGGAGTAGATTCTTTTTTTCTTTTCTTTTTTCTTTTGTTTTGTTAAAAATAGCTGATTATTTCCCTTTTTTTAGCCAACCGTCATCGCAATGAATTTTTCTTCATTAAAAAATCTTCCAAAAATAAAATGTACTTTTCTATAATTTGATTTGAGGAACAGTAGCTGATTTAACGTATAATTAATCAGATTTGAAAAAAATATTATTTACTTTAAGTTGAAAATAACGGCGAAATGGATTTCTTAAAACAAACAGTAGCGCGATTAAATGCTTTTCAACACCTCGTAAATCACTTGACGAGTGATTTACGAGGTGCTGACACGTTTATTATTGTTCTAAGGAGACCTTATCTGTTAAAACATAATTTGAGAAAATGACAAGTGAAAGCTTTTTTATTTAATTTTTAAGTACTCAGTAATCTTAAAAATGTCAGAAATATTCTCCGTATTCTAATTTTATGAATGTTGACTTTAAATTTACTATCATGATCGAACTTATTTTCTGATAATCTCGTGTATAGTCATTCATACTTACAAAATCGGCACGTTTATTCAAATAAAAAAATCCAAATTAATTCTGTCCTTACTATATTATTTAGTTAATGTTCTGTTTTGTATGAAAGAGAAGAGAATGGTTGAAAAAATAGTTTTCTCAAATAATGGCCACAAAAGGAATATTTTTTAAATCATTTTTTAATTAGATAAAGTTTAATTGCTTTTATAAATAATGTCCTTAATGTGCACTATTTACTTTATTCGGACTATTGTCCGCATCTTTGTCGCCATGTTCTGGCCTTCTTCAGCTAGTTGAAATGTCGAACTGAACCCTTTATTTCGCTCAGTGAGGTAGACTGTTCTAGTTCCACGTGCCATGTCTACTGAATGTCAGTTGTCTCCTGTTAATTCCCCTCTCAAATTTCTCCACCGCCTTAACCAGGTATTGAACTCACACTCTTTGGGTCCTGTCACTGGATCTAACTAATGCCTTTATCCACTGTATCCTTGGGGACATCCGTGTATGAATATCTGGGTATTATAAACCTAATGTCTTTAGCAAACATTTTTTAACCAGTGCTCATATTGCAATTTTTGCTGTTATCATTGTATGTTTTTTTACCAGAGCTCATTTTGAAATTTTTGTTATTATTATCGCTTTTCTCTGGCAATCCTGATTACTGCTTCCCATATTGCATAGAAATGAATACAATAAAAAGTTTATCTAAGAAAAAAATGATTTAAAAAATATTCCTTTTGTGGCCATGATTTGAGAGAACTATTTTTTAATTATTCTCTTCCTTCATAGAAACCAGAGACTATTTTTTTGTTGATGGAACAAAATACGGAGGTATCGTTTCAACCTTTTCTTACCTCTAATAATTCGCTGAAAAAAGAGCATACCATGATGTAAAAGACCCCTAAATAAAAACAAAGTTTTATCGTTAAAAGATTTTTCCACCAAAGGAATATTTTTTCTTCAAATCATTTCATCCCAGGCAGAAACTACTAATACACAGGGGGTTACAGGGAGTGAAGGTGAAAGAGAAAGAGAAGACTGAGTATAGGGAGGATTGAGGAAAGGACAAAAGATGAACGGGTTTCGAGAAGACAGAATATTTACGTTGCATTTAAGTTTATTGATATGTTAGTTTTACCTAGATATAATTACGTATAATCCCTTTCAGACAAAGAGGAAAACGTCCTGCGTAAGACGATAAACTACATCCAACATCAAGACCTCCGATCAAGAGGCTTGAGGAGCGTGGAACCACCTCTTAAATGCTGGTGTTCCTAGGTGCACCCTCACCCGTTGTGGTGGCACCTGTTAGCGTCTTAGCTATAGGAAAATAGTTAACCCCAAAACTGGAATGAAAGTGAAAGTGAAAGTGAAAGTGAAAGAGAAGACTGAGTATCAGGAGGATTCAGGAAAGGACAAAAGATGAACGGGATTCAAGAAGACAGAAGAGTGACGTTGCATTTAAGTTTTTGATGTGTTACTTTTACCAAGACATAATTACGTATAATCTCTTTCCGACAAGGAGGACAAACGTTCTGAGTAGGACGATAAACTACATCAGCGTCCTAGGTAAGACGATAAACTACATCTGCGTTCTGGGTAAGACGATAAACTACATCCAAAAACAAGGCCTCTGATCAGGAGGTTTGAGGAGCGTGGAACCACCTCTTAAGTGCTGGTGTTCCTAGGTCCACCCTCACCCGTAGTGGTGGCACCTGTTAGGGTCTTAGCTATGGGAAAATAGTTAACCCCAAAACTGGCGTCAAAATACTATGAAAGTGTAAAAATAGGTTTTAACACCAATATTACATTTTTGGAAAAATTATTACCGTCAATACATTTTGGAAAAATACCTGAATAGATTTTTGAAGGAAAACATTATTACCAACAGTAAATCTTTGAAAAAATAAAATATAAAATAAAATATAGATAGATAGATAGATAGATAGATAGATAGATAGATAGATAGATAGATAGATAGATAGATAAAAAAAATACCAGCAATAAAAATCTTGTCGGCATTAAATAACTCATTGAGGTTGATATGCCGTAAAACAAAATGCAACAAACCAATATATTCTGAGATAGATAGATAGATAGATAGATAGATAGATAGATAGATAGATAGATAGATAAAAAAAATACCAGCAATAAAAATCTTGTCGGCATTAAATAACTCATTGAGGTTGATATGCCGTAAAACAAAATGCAACAAACCAATATATTCTGAGATAGATAGATAGATAGATAGATAGATAGATAGATAGATAGATAGATAGATAGATAGATAGATAGATAAAAATATTACAGCAATTAAAATCTTGTCGGCATTAAATAACTCATTGAGGTTGATATGCCGCAGAACAAACCAAACCAAACCAAAGAGGAAATTTCGTCAAGAATTGTCTCAAGTTATTTCAGAAGAAATGGTCCAATTTTTTACCTTCTGGCGTAATTTCTTTCTCATAGACACTGTGAAAAAAGATAGTGCTGAATTTGCCATGCAATTACAAACCACCAATATGGCGGTGTATCAGGGCAGTTCCTTCACAGATGAAGAGAAGACTTAAGCCAGCAGACATGTTGTCCTTCAGCAGGATGCTTTGAATACGATACGCACCAAATATTGGAAATGGATACTTACACTTATAATGACAGGCTTTAAACAACACCTTTATATTTTGGAACCTTCCGAAACATGTTTTCTTCACTATGCAAGATTTTCACACACTGGCTCGAGAAAGATTTTTTTGAGTCAAATCTTTCCTTTAATCAACCTTTACTTAGAGGTTTCATGAGTCAATATTTATTTTTAAAACATATTTTTGACATTAGAGGCTAATTACTTTTCCATATATAAAAATACAATCATCATTATTTCTAAGTTCTTAAGTCGAAATCATGACAATACTTCATGAATACCTGGCTGTTGGAAATTTAGTTAAATTCCGCTAGTGCTATAGTTCCGATGGCTAAGCTTTCAACTAAATCTACTTCCCACGGGGCATCAAATAGATAGATAGATAGATAGATAGATAGATAGATAGATAGATAGATAGATAAGTAGATAGATAGATAGATAGATATTAATATACTGTGATAGATAGATAGATAGATAGATAGATAGATAGATAGATAGATAGATAGATAGATAGATAGATATTAATATACTGTGATAGATACATAGATAGATAGATATTAATATACTGTGATAGATAGATAGATAGATAGATAGATAGATAGATCAGAATGATAGATAGATATTGAAATGAGATACATAGATAATGAACATCTTGTGATAGATCAGAATGATCCTGTGATAGATAGATCAGAATGATAGATAAATATAGACAGATGAAAATAAGAGATAGATAATTAACAGATTTAGATAGATAATAAGCAAATTGAGATAGATAGATAGATAGATAGATAGATAGATAGATAGATAGATAGATATATATATATATATATATTAATATACTGTGATAGGTATTAATATACTGTTATAGATAGCTACATAGATACGGATATGCTGTGATGGATAATGAACAGATTAAGATAGATCAGAATGATAGATACATATTGAACTGAGATAGATAGATAGATAGAGAGATAGATAGATAGATAGACTGTTGTATCTACACAAATAATAAAATTGGACAGCCTTTCTACCAGATAAGTGAAATTGAAAGGTTATATAAAAATACGTTTCCTCTTATATTCTTTAAATCACTTTACTTACGGTTTTTGTTTGACACCTTAATAAGCTTTGTCAATGAGAGTCGCCCTCTGGCCTCGAGTGGCGCCATGCTTTCTCAATCCAATACATAAACATCGACAGTCTGTTGAATAGAGCCGCCATTTTGGGGTGGTATACTATTGTCAGTAAAAAAATCCGTCAAACAAAAACTCAACAGGATCGAAAGATTTTCTTTCTTAACGAGAGATCTCTTTAGACGATTTGAAATGTTATGCTTTTTTCCTTCATGTGGTCTAAACGAATCGCTACGCCCCTTCTTTCCTACGATATACTATTTAACACACTTGGTAAAATTGTTGGTTCACACCTATATATAAATTGTTCGTGACTAATATATATATACATATATATATATACAGTGTAACCCGGATATAAGAGAAACCCGGATATAAGTGAGATTTTCTCTGGTCCCAAATTAGAGGCATACTTACCTAAACAAAATAGACCATACTCGGATATAAGATAAACCCGGATATAAGAGACTTATTCTCCGGTCCCGACAACTCTCTGATATCCGGGTTACACTGTATATATATATATATGGATATAGATATATATACAGTGTAACCCGGATATAAGAGATCCGGATATAAGATAAACCCGGATATAAGAGAGATTTTCTCTGGTCCCAAATTAGAGCCAGTGTTAATGTATATATAATAGACCAAACCCGGATATTAGAGAAACACGGATATAAGAGACTTATTCTCCGGGTGCCGACAACTCTATTATATCCGGGTTACAGTGTATATATAAGTGAACATTGAAGTCAACACTCGGAGGCGACAGGCTGATCCCTGCTAGACGCAATGGTAAGTCGGCCTGACGACTGCGTCTCGCAGTAAACAGCTTGTCGACTCTGAGGGTTGGCTTCAATATTCAATTTTTTTTTTTACATACACTCTATCTTTGATATTTAGCACTTTATCCTATAAATACAACACACCTTAAAAATATTATTACTTTATATATATTGTTGTGGATTCTGGGATGAAATCCGGTATCAAATAATAACAAACGCCAAGAATGAATATAGGAAGTAAATGTATTAACGTAATAATACAAACTGGTAATACAGGTTAGTAGTTCCAGGAATGCGGGTTAGTAGGAAAATATATATATAGTCTTTGGTATCGACGTATCGCTGTATGACTTCTGAATCTACGTACTTCGTTATGTGTGACTCTTCTACCGACCGACTCCACTCCACTCTACTACTACTACAACTGTTACTTGACTATCCGGGTATTCACTGGTAGTAGTATATGTATACCTTGGGTGAGTCCATTTGTGTAAAAAGGGGAGATCCCTCAACATATATATATATATATATATATATATATATATATATATATATATATATATATATATATATATTCTGAAATGGACAAAGTCCAACAATTATTTTAAGACATTTCTATGTTTAAACATTCTTTTTATAGATACAGATATTTAAGTAAATGTTCTGTTTATAATAAACAGTATTAAACAATACTTACCGGCCTGAATGTCCGAGAAATTTTCATAGAAAATATTTGTTCTCCAACATACAGGTTCGATTCCTATGTCTTTATTTATATATATTAATTTATATATTTATAAATATATTTGTATAATTAATGTGTATATATTATATATCTATTTATAAATATATTTAGATATATTTCTATGAAAATTTATTGGACATTAAGCCCGGTAAATATAATTAATACTGTTTATTATAAACAGAGCATTTACTTAAATATTTGTATCTATAAAAAGAATGTAAAAGATTTTTATAAAAACATTTTGATATCGCTACACAAAAACTTTCATGTTTCAATACTATGATAGTACTTATTCAGGCCATGGTAAATAACTGGCGATTAAAACGATATTTTAAAAAGATTTACTATATTTTAAGGTAAAAGATAAACTCTGTCGGCAATTTACACTTAATT
Organism: Acanthosepion esculentum; assembly: GCA_964036315.1. Lineage (NCBI taxonomy): Eukaryota > Metazoa > Mollusca > Cephalopoda > Sepiida > Sepiidae > Acanthosepion > Acanthosepion esculentum. The sequence continues at coordinate 27,283,636 of OZ038503.1, read as the reverse complement.
CACTCCTTTGTTTTAATAGCGCTTTTTGTCAGCAAATTTGATTATTTGTAATTTTTCATGAAAACATAAGAAGCATAGTTCATTTGAAGATTTTCAAGTTTTAGGTTTTTTTAAATTTTCCATTTTCCCGTAGGTGTTTTATTAACTTCCTGTAAGTTCCAGAAATATTTAGAAAAGGAACTTCCATCTCTTTACGTGCTATTGGAAAAAGATGATACATGTTGGTACCACCTAGTTTTAAAATAATTCTTGATACTCCCGTTATTAAATCTTTTAAATGTTGGATTTTCTGTAGTAGAAATAGTGCTTAGGTAAACAAGAGAGTTTGTTTGACATCTGTTTTGTAATGGAAATTCATTGGGATTTTCTACAATTACACTTGTTGGTATTATCTGCGTTTGTTGCTTTGGAATGGCAATTATTACTCAGGTTTTTGTATTGATTTAAAATTTTATTATGTTATTTTTAATAATTTTTTGAAGATTATCGTTACAGCTATAGCTTTGTTTTAGTGTATTTCTATTAAACATTTTACTAATTGAGTTATTTCATGGGGAAGTGTTTCTCATTTAAATGGAGAAAATTCTGCCTTAAATTAATACTAAACATTTGGTTAAATGGGGGGGGGTACCAAATGATATCTCTCTTTCTATTTTTATTCCTACTATCTCTGTTATGTTTTATATATTTGATGTCAGGGCACTTATAGCCATTAATTTTTAAGGCAGTCTTATAAAATTTACTATGCTTGTAAAAGACATCTTCACGGGAAGATTTATTGCTAGGATTAGCCACAGATGAAAATACTTGGTTACATCACAAATATACTACACCACAATAATACTAAACAAAAACTTCAGATTCGCGGGACTCACTATATCAAAATCAACCGACAGTCAACAAAATTTATTACGAATATAGAAACAACATATTAAAGTGCATATAACAAGCATTTAAAGCAATTTTACTTTTGTACCAATTTCCGGCCACCTCCCTTATATTGAAACGGTTGCTTTGCAAACAATTTCATAACGAAAACGAATAAATTTAAAATTCTAAACTAAATCTAACAGAGCGCGTTCGCGCGACTTTTAAAAACCACTATCACAACGGAATGTAGATTTTATCGTATTTACGTTTGTCTTTGTAATTTTCCCCTGAAGATGATCTTATACAAAGGTCGAAAGTATTTGTGTTAATAAAACATACAGCACCTTCTTTGATGAATTTCACCTTAACATCAAGAAGCGTAAAAAATCAGTCTTATCCAACGATTCTATTACAGTGGACACACACACACACACACACACACACACACACACACACACACATATATATATATATATATATATATATATTGACTGTGTGTGTGTGTGTGTGTGTGTCTTTTGTAATAGATCCGCTGGAAAAAACTGTATAGGTACTGTTTTTACTTTTCTTATTATGATTTTATTTTGTATGAATATAATGGTTTTCTTTTCTGGACGTAATGAATGTAAAATTATTCAAAGTTTGTTAGTACCGATACATATCGATTAAAGTATTAGACATTTCTAGGACTGAATGAATAGATAGATAGATAGATAGATAGATAGATAGATAGATAGATAGATAGATAGATAGATAGATATTAATATATTGTGATAGATATTAATATGCTGTGATTGATATTAATATATTGTGATAGGTACTAATATACTGTAATAGATAGCTAGATAGATACGGATATAGTGTGACAGATAATGAACAGATAGATAGAGAGATAGATAGATAGATAGATAGATAGATAGATAGATAGATAGATAGATAGATAGATAGATCAGAATGATAGATACATATTGAACTGAGATAGATAGATAATGATCCTGTGATAGATCGGAATGATAGATAAATATAGACAGATGAAAATAGGAGATAGGTAATTAACAGATTTTGATAGATAATAAACAGATTGAGATAGATAGATAGATAGATAGATAGATAGATAGATAGATAGATATTAATATACTGTGATAGATAGATAGATAGATAGATAGATAGATAGATAGATAGATAGATAGATAGATAGATAGATAGATAGATAGATAGATAGAAATGAACGCATTGAAACACATAGATAATGAATAGACTGAGATAGATAGATAGATAGATAGATAGATAGATAGATAGATAGATAGATAGATAGATAAATAAATAATAAATAAATAAAGTTAAGCCAGGCAACGTCGAGCCTAGTCAGTATAGTTAAGTGGGTGACTTCTCCAAAGTTTGTTACTGCAAATACTTATCGATTGAACTATTAGACATTTTCTAGGACCTTTTTTAAAAATCCTTCTATAATCAATGTCCTGCGGGTGTTATTACAGATATATACCTTTCTTATGACATATTCGCCTTATGTATAAATCCGCCTCGCAAACAAACAAAAAAAAAAGACTATTCATTTCCATCACTCGATAACTCTTGTCTCCTTCGTTTCTCTGTTTATAGGCCTGTCTTCAGTTCTATCTCTTTGCGTCTACTGCTGTCTACCTCAGTTCATAGATCTACCAGCTGTCTACCTGTTACTGTATCGCGGTCTCTTTGTGTGTATTTCACTCTGTTCCCAACGATCTTAGACTGTTTTCTTTTTATCTCAGTGTCTATCTGTGAAACTTTTTTTATGATGAAAGTCTACGGCATTGAAGTTGTCACCACTTCTGAACCTATTGTTTGCTTTCAGCAGTTGAACTTTCACAGCTCCGAACCTTATAAAGTGAAGACGTGATGAGAATGCCTAACGCTGATCAACCATTTCCTTTGGCAGCTTGTTAAAAAGCAAGTAACATTCTGTTTTATAAGCATTCAATGGCTGACCGTCTGCCATTGACTTTGAGTCCGAGAATACAATATCTACAAAGATAATATAGTCATATATAGTAGAATATTAGATAGATAGATAGATAGATAGACGGAAATAATAGATAGATAGATAGATAGATAGATAGATAGATAGATAGATAGACAGATAGATAGATAGATAGATAGATAGATAGATAGATAGATAGATAGATAGATAGATACATGGAAATTAGAGATAGATAGATAGATAGATAGATAGATAGATAGATAGATAGATAGGTGAAATGAGTAGATAGATAGATAGATAGATAGATAGATAGATAGATAGATAGATAGATAGATAGATAGACGGAAATAATAGATAGATAGATAGATAGATAGATAGATAGATAGATAGATAGATAGATAGACGGAAATAATAGATAGATAGATAGATAGATAGATAGATAGATAGATAGATAGATACATGGAAATTAGAGATAGATAGATAGATAGATAGATAGATAGATAGATAGGTGAAATGAGTAGATAGATAGATAGATAGATAAATAGATAGATAGATAGATAGATAGATAGATAGATAGATAGATAGATAAATAGAGGAAAATAATAGATAGACCCCTTCAGCGTTGAAACTGTTAGATTTAGTCTCTTTTACTCAAATAGATTCATGTCTCGCACCTCTCGCCTGTGGAACTCCCTTCCTTATTCCTGTTTCCCTGACAAATATAATCTCCAACTATTTAAGTGTAACGTCAATCGACATCTCCAGTTGCCTTGATCTATCCACTTCCCTTCTCCACATCCTTTTCCCTTTTATTCTTATCTGCTCTCGCTCCAAATCTTCTGTAACCCCCTTGCCTTGATCGATCCACTATCTTTCTCCACATCCTCTCCTTTACCACTCCTATCTGCTATTCCTCCAAACCTTCTGTAACCCCTTGCGTGCTAGTGGCTTCCAGCCTTGCTTGGGGTGAAAAGCTTTTAAAAAAAAAAGAAAAAAAAAGATAGATAGATAGATAGATAGATAGATATACATGAAAATAAGACCTAGCTAGCTAGCTAGCTAGCTAGATAGCTAGATAGATAGATAGATAGATAGATAGATAGATAGATAGATAGATAGATAGATAAATTTAAGCCACGCCACGTCGAGCCTAGTCAGTAGATAAGTGGGTGACCGTTCACGAATACTAGGTGGTGTAAGCTTGGGCGGTGTAATAGATAATAGGTCGGAATTATTAATCGGAGATTCGAGTTCCAATTCCAGTTGTGTTCGTCATATTCACTTACGCGCAAATACCAGTGGGAAATCCACTTCTTTTCCCCACCTCTATGTTAATTATTAGGACTTGCATCACTAATCCATCATTATCTCAATAAAATATCTTACAATCTAAAATATTTTCTGGCTTTAACTACAGTGGGTTGATAAGCTGTAAAAAATCGAGAATGAATCAATCGAGACATGTATTTCAATCGCCTCATCAGATCGTGCCTTTTTTTGTATGGATGTCAGGCTGTATACAAAATCTAACAAAAAAAAACCGGTTTCAAGTGATTAAAGCACGTAGATATTACTGTGGACCATGCCACTTCGAACCTCGTGTATTGGAGCTATAGAATCAAAATCAAAGATCTGTACCAAATAATTGAAACTACATCACTTGAGGTCAACCAACGGCAGCAAGAACGAAAACAGACATCGCAAAACTAAAACACATGCCTAAAAACATGAGTTATATTTATAAATAACTCTTCAGATCGAGATATTTCCAACAGATATCATTCTTGAGACCCAACTCGCTCAGAAATCTCTAAACTGTCACTTGTATGCGAATTACTTTCTCAAATTAAAGGCTAAAGCGAATGATGACGTTAGGTTTTAGCGACGACCATGCTTCTTTGAACCTCCTGGATTGGCGCTACAGAATCACAAACAAAGAACCGTACCAAATAATTGAATCATCACTTGAGGACTATCAACATCCTCTTCAATGAAAATGTGTTACATATTTAACGCGAAGTGTGAATAAGGACATAATCAAAATGTTGGCAGCCCAGAATACTTTGAACAAAAGGTTAGCAAGGAAACCTTTGGCAATACTTGAAAGAGCGATGACAGTTAGTGGACTTGAGAAACATATTTTCCTGACAAAATTATTTTAATAGAAAGATGTAAATTTAAACTGAGAGTAGCACCGACTACACGGTCAATAAACTCAGAATGTTTCCTTATAAAGACACGGCTAATATGAGCTGAGAAGAACAAATATTTCATTTTCCCGATGGTCAAAGAATTAAAACAAAATAGCGCTGGCTGCTCGCTTAATAATACCGACTCTTTCCGATGGCAGCATCCTCTTTAATGATGCCAGCGCCCTCAACAAAATGCTTGCGTTGTCATCGGTATCAATACCGACCCCTTAGCGCAATGAGGGAGATACTTCCGCGGCTAGCTGTTTCCCGGCACCGAACGTCTCTCAATATTTTTTCAGTCGCGCTTTGTCCGAAAACAGAGACACATCTGAATTGCGCTCTGCCCTAAGAGAGAGAGAGAGAGAGAGAGAAGTAAAAACAGGAAAGAATAAAAACTAAAGGGAAAACAATAAAATGAGAAATGAAGAGAGAAAAAGTAAGAGATACGTAAAAAGAAAAAGAATCAAAAGAAAACTGGATAAAGAGATGAAACTGATGCATGTACAAGGTAACCAAAAAGTTCTGTCCGTTTTTAAAGGAAAACAAGAAAACGCTTCACAGTATGTGTAACTTATATTTAGTCATCGAAGTAATCGCCATCGGCATCCAGCACCTTCTGCCAACGGGTCTCCAGCTGTTCAATTCCCTTGCGGTAGAACTCGGGGAGTTTTGACACAAAAAAGTCCGTGAGGGCTTTGCGCAAGTCTGCTTCATTGGTGAAGGATTTCCCACGAAGATGATTATCCAGGGAGTGGAAGAGGTGGTAATCGGATGGCGCAAGGTCAGGCGAATAAGGTGGATAGCACAAAGTCTCCTACCCAAGTTGCTGTATGGTATCCCTGACCACTCATGCGGCCTGGCGTTGTCATGGAGGAAAAGCATACCTTTGCGATTCACCAGTGCTGGCTCCTTCTGGCGCAATGCCTGTTGCACACGTTTCAATTGCTGCGCATATAGGTCTCCAGTGACCGTTTGGCCCGTTGGTAGCAGTTCATAATGAACCACTTGACGATCTGTCCACCAGAACCAAAGCATAATCTTGCGTGGGTGCATAGGCGGTCTTGCGGTGTGAGGGACAGCATCCTGGGGAGACAACAAATGTCTGGAATGCTTGAGAGTTTTGTACAGAACCCACTTTTCATCACTGGTAAGCACTCGATTAAATAAGGATGTGGTACGATGGCGAGAAAGCAGCGATACGCAGGCTGCCACGCGTTGTTCCTTGTGGACCTCCAACAGCATTTGCGGAACCCACTTGCTCAGTTTGTAGGCGGTGCAGGTGAAGTCTAACTGTTTTATCGGAAACGTTGAACTGTCTTGCAAGTTCACCAAACGTTAGACTACTGTCCTCTTCAATGGCCGCCTTCAGGACTCCGTCATTCAAGACCTGTGGTCGTCCAATGCGATGCTTATCGTGGAGAGACAAATCTCCCGACTTGGATTTTCGAAATCAACCACAGCACTATCCCCAAACGCTTGACATATGCGGCGACTTGATGCAGCTGCTGATAAGCCCACTTTGAAGTCATGAAGCAAACAGCCCCGAACGAGATCTCTAGACACTTCAATCCTTCTCACAGCTTTCCGGCTTATAACTGATGGCCGGGCACGGTGCGCGTGTTTTTTATAACGTCTGTTGTTCCTACTTCCGGCTGTCCGAATTTGAAAACAATTGCTACACGCATTTTGTATATATTTCAACTTCATTCAATGACTAATCAAAAAACGGACAGAACTTTTTCGGTTACCTTGTATATAGAAAATAAAAAAGAAACAGAGAAAAGTGAACAGAAATGGATGCTTGGAGATATAAAACAAAACTAATGATGGCCGGTGAAAAAGATAAATGATAAAATGTTCAAGCAAATAAAGAAGAATTTCCGGAAAGAGAGACCAAAGTACAGATATGAATATAAATCCAGAAGTGAACATGATTTACAAGAATCAAAGTAGACTGCGTGTTTTTCCCTGATTTTCGAAATCTATGGCCACTTCCTGTGATGGGGGGCTATTTTGCCTATTTGATGTCTGACAGAGAAATAAGCAACATTTTGCGTCTTACCTTCCCGCTTAACACTAGCGCCATTAATGCGTTCACAGCAGAACCTACGTCCCTGCAAACACCTCTATTGACTGCACACACTCAATAATACATACATATATATATATATATATATATATATATATATATATATATATATATATATATATATATATATAATGTGGATAGTATAAGTACTGAATGTAGTATCTACCTTCGGACGGACAAACTACATTTCCCCTCTCAGTTCTCTCTCTCTCTCTCTCTCTCTCTCTCTATATATATATATATATATATATATATATATATATATATACATACGTATATATATATATATATATATATATATATAGAGAGAGAGAGAGAGAGAGAACTGAGAGGTGAAATGTAGTTTGTCCGTCCGAAGGTAGATACTACATTCAGTACTTACTTGCCACCCCAAACGCTGGCAGGATGTGACACAAGTTCGGTTTAATGTGGGGAGGCGGTACGGATACACTCGGGCCCGGTTCAAACATAGCCCAGCCAACGCAACCACAGTTTGCGTTGGCGTCGGTATAACACCGACCCCACTCTTTAGTGCAATGAGGGGGTACTGCCGCGGACAGCTGTTCCCCGAGACCGGGCAACTCTCAGTAATATTGTCAATTGCGTTCTGCCCGAAGACAAAAAAACATATCAGAGATAAAATGTAGTTTGTCGACCCGAGGGCAGATATTACACTTTGATTCCAGCCCCAAAAGTCAAGTAAAGAGAGGGCCAATGAGTGACACTTTGATCCCAAGCAGAGGGCACAGATAATTTCATTCTGACCTGAAGTGCCGAACGACATGTAAATAATCGCGTCACAATAAAAGATAAAATGTAGTTTGTGCCCCCCGAGGACAGATACTATATTTTGATCTCAGTTCGAAGTCCGCCGAGAGTGCTCTTTGCTTTAACAGATACTACACTGTGATCCTAAACATAGGGCTGAGAAGTGATACTTCGATCCTAGGCAGAGTGCACAGATAATTTCATCATAGCCTGAAGTGCCGAACCACATGTAAATAATCTCGTCACAATAAGAGATAAAATGTAGTTTTTTTTATACTACTCTTTGATTCCAACTCGATGGCCAATTGGTGAAGCAAAGCGTAAATTGTGTCGCACTGGCTATAATACTTTTCCTATATGTGGATAAAATAAGGCCAAGATAAGTGGCGTAGGCTGGTCTTTATCTGTAAAAATTATCACTGGCTGCTCGATCAATGAATTTCCAATGTTTCCTTATAAGGAAACGGCTAATCTTACCATTACTTTTGTCATTATTATGTTTTCTGGCTTCCTTATGGATCCTTTTTTTTCTCATTAATTTCTACATCGTTTCTCCTATATTTATTGTGTATTATATTTAATATCTTGAAAAGAAAACGTGCACATTCGAAAAAGCCGTCAAGGTCCCAAGGATTCGCTTATAAAAGCAGGAATATTTTTTCAACTCCAGAAGGCAAGAAATGCATAAACTTATATGGTTCATATATTTATTGACGAGCAAATTTTGTGTTCATGCCCTGGTAGAGCTCAGCGGAAGTAAATTGGTCGCATCGTGTCATGGTCGGCGCCAAAGAAAGAGACTTGCAGACGACAACAATGGAAAGAGATTCGCTTTTTAGGGTGCTTTCGATTTTGACATATTGTGTATCTATATTTTCCATTTGTCCGTGCACGCTCATAAAAAATAGTTCAGCTTCTGCTTCCATTCTTCTTTTAAGTATTTCTATCGACCAACGCCCCACGTACACTCTGATTTCGTCACTCGATTGCATTTGGGACGTTTAGTTTATAACTTCACAAATATTTTTCGACAATTCAATTCAAGTTGAAAAAGTCTTTTTCTAAACATGTTTTCCTTTTTTATTTATTAAACTAGGTACCCCCACTAATTCGCTGAAACAAACAGTATAGCATGATGAAGAAAAGGACACAAACTTGATAAAACAATCAGTATCGTCAAAACTTTTTGTTATTATTAAGAGGAAAGACCAAAGCATTTCGCCGTCCTAGGTAAGACGATAAACTACATCCGCGTCCAGGGTAAGAGAATAAACTACATCCGCGTCCTGGGTGTGACGATAAACTACATCCGCGTCCAGGGTAAGACAATAAACTACATCCGCGTCCTGGGTATGACGATAAACTACGTCTGCGTCCAGATTAAGACAATAAACTACATCCGCGTCCTGGGTACGACGATAAACTACGTCTGCGTCCAGATTAAGACAATAAACTACATCCGCGTCCTGGGTATGACGATAAACTATGTCCGCGTCCTAGGTAAGACAGTAAACTACATCCGCGTCCTGGGTGTGACGATAAACTACATCCGCGTCCTAGGTAAGACAATAAACTGCATTCCCGTCCTGGGTATGACGATAAACTACATCCGCGTCCAGGGTAAGACAATAAACTACGTCCAACAGCAAGGCCTCTGATCAGGTTTTGAGGAACGTGGAACCGCCTCTTTATTGCTGGTGTTTCCAGGTCCACCCTGACACGGAGTGGTAGCACCTGTGAGGGTCCCAGCTATGGGCAAATAGTTAACACCCAAACTTGTGTAAAAATAGGTGTTAATAGCAGAAATACTTTGTAATAAAAAATATATTACCAGCAATAATTTTTGAAGGTCAAAATTATCATCAGCAATACTTTGAAAAAAATACCAGCAATACAAACAGCTATAGATTTCTTGAAAAAAATATGACCAGCAATAGATTTCATCAAGGAAAAATATTCCCAGAAATAGATTTTTGGAGAAAAATATATTACCAGCAATAAAAATGTTGTCGGCGTTAAATAACCCATTGATGTTGATATGCCGTAAAACAAAATAAACCAAACCAATCTAAACCAAAGAATACATTTTCTATTCATACGAATCTATCCTAAAAATGTTGTCGGCATTAAATAACCCATTGAGGTTGATATGCCGTAAAACAAAAGAAACCAGACCAATCTAAACACAAGAATACATATTCTATTCATACGAATCTCTCCTAAAAATGTTGTCGGCATTAAATAACCCATTGAGGTTGATATTCCGTAAAACAAACCAAACCAAAGCATTTTGTTATTATTGTATTAAATTTTTTAATCCTTTCTAGAACTTTCGAAATTTTGGTTAAAAATCTTGTCTTCCTTTACGAGGCACGGTGGAGAAATGGATAGCGGCTTGGATTGAGGAGTCGGTGAGCTGTGTTCGTAATACATTCACTTACGTGCTAATGCCCTTGGGAAAGGTATAAATCCTTTTCTTCTCCCCCCCACCAACTATGGGTAAATAAGACAGACCGGTTTCTATATCTTGGATGGCCACTTGTCTACCTCAGAAAGAAATGGCAACCTACTGCGGGAAAAATATCTGCCTCGTCAGTCATGTATCGAAAGATACATGACCACCTAAGCATGTATCATGTATGGCACATATCTGTTTTCTTTACGTCAGCGGTGGACCAAAGATTACTATGAGTATTTTAGAGCCCTTTTTCCGGTAGAAAACACATTGATTTGGAAATTCTTCCCAAAATCAAATAATTATTAAATTTTAATGAAACTTTCGCGACTTATTCACAAATAAATTAAATCTTTGAACCTTGACCACCGCTTTACTGGTGGTAGAGAAAAATGACATAATGCCAAGCTACCGGTTGAACGGTGGGTAAACGCTTGTAACTATTTTTATATCTAACATGAAACATGACATCCCAATTATTTGCGAATTTTGACCTAGGAGTTCAGGCAGAAGGGTTAAGGTTGTTCAGTAACGGAGGGCTAAACGGGTTAATTTATTTTTTAATTAATTTTATTTTGGGGGGGGGGTTAGAAAATCTTGATATTTTTTTTACATCTGTTACTCCCCATTTACTCAGTTTTATGAAATTTCGAGAAATTAAATTTTGATCGCAAAATGTTTTTATTAGTTAAAAGCAGAACACCATGGAGAATATAATTCATCTTTATTTTTTTCCAAACAGTTAACCATTTTCCTGCTTCGAATCGTAAAATAAAAAATGCAATAGAACTATGACATTATTTAATTAGGAAACCTTTATAAATGTTTTTATAAATAAGTTATCTTAAGAACACCATAATCTTAAGAAAAAGGTTTCGATTAAATTTTACAAGAACTGTTTACATTATTTTTAATTATACTAATTTATAAAATTTCAAATCTTTTAAATTTGTGCATTACTTTTATTGCGTTAGGTGATATTGTTATTAAGTGAGAACTATATTTAGTAATAAAAAATTGAAAAGCTTAATACCTGTGTTCAAACTTCGAGATTATTAAAAGAATTTTGAATTTTTTTTGTCTGTGTGTGTGTGTGTGTGTGTGTGTGTGTGTGTGTGTGTGTGTGTGTGTGTGTGTGTGTGTGTGTAAATGAGCCCATTTGGAATGTATGGGCGACCATACACGACACTATCCGAAAAGAGCGAGGACTATAGTAAATTTCAAGTCATCATTCCTAAAATTAGGTTAGGGAGACTATTTTCCAACATTTTTAAGATTACTGAGCACTTCAAAATTATATATAAAAAGGGCGCTCACATCATTTTGAATGATGATTTACAGATAAAGCATCTGTAAAAGAAAAATAAACCGATTCTCACCTTGTCATAAATCATCAAATACGTAAACATACTTACTGTCGGTTGAAACGCAGCTACAGTTTGCTTTCAAAATGCATTTCTGTGATATTTTAAACTTAAAGTAAATAATATTTGTTTCAAATCAAATTAATTATACTTTAAATCAGTTCACATTCCTCAAATAAATTTTCAGATAATTATTCTATATTTGTAAGAGTTTTTAATAAAGAGAGTTAAATTGTGACGAAAGATGGTTAAAAAAATAGCGCTAATCAGCTATTTTAGAAGAAAAAATTATTCTCTTCTGATAGATGTTTTTTACTCCTGTGGCAGTGGAGACTTCAGGGGTTATTGGCCCTCGTTCGATAGCGTTCCTTCGGAGGATTGGCGCGATTGCGTCTCGATTAAGGGACGAGCCTCGCGAAACGGAGTGGCTCTTGCAGCGTGTTTCACTGGCGATGGTTCGTGGTAATGCTTTCTCCATCATTGCGGCTGGCAGAGGATAGAAAAGATTTTTTATAGTTACGTTGGCCTGGAATTGTTATCAATGGTCAACTGGACTTTCAAAAGAAATATTCCATAATGGATAACTGTTTATGTTTTATGAACGCTAGAGCATAACTGTTAGCCATAATATTTTTTTAATTCTAAATTATATTTACATTCAGTTTGTTTAATAAATTCATTTCGTAATTGTTAAAAAAAAAAAAAAAAATGAAGTCGACTCCAGCCAATATGATTTCTGTTTGAAATACACCCGAATATTTTGCTTACTGAAAATAGTAAATTTAATCCTTTAGCTTTCAGTTAATCCTTTAGCTTTTAATTAATCCTTTAGATTAAATTAAAGATTAACATCCCGAAGAGACAGTTGAAATTTCTAGGGCATATCATGAGGAAAGTGGGCTTGGGAAATTTGATACTCACAGAACAAAGTGAAAAATAAAAATAAAAGAAAAAAACAACACATAACCTAGCTCCAGGAAATGGATCGCAGAGCCATGCTTTTAAGAAATAAAAAAACAAAATTTATTAAGAGCTACGAAGGACAGGAAAATGTGGAGAGCTATGATCATCTATGTACTGAAGGGACACGGCATATGGAAGAAAATTATATATTATTTTCTAAATAAATTAAGCAAAATGTTTTACGGTATGTAAAATTTCCTTTCTAAACTAGCTGGAAAGGGTGCATGGGAGACATAAAGTTATTTTGAATGAATTCTGAAATGGTGTATGGCAGACATCGAGTTATTTTGAATGAATTCTGAAAGGGTGTATGACAGACATTGAGTTATGTTGAATGAATTCTGAAAGGGTGTATGGCAGACATAGAGTTATTTTGAATGAATTCTGAAAGGGTATATGGCAGACATCGAGTTATTTTGAATGAATTTTGATTGGGTGTATAGCAGATATAGTGTTATTTTGAATGAATTCTGAAAGGGTGTATGGCAGATATAAAGTTATTTTCAATGAATTCTGAAAGGGTGTATGGCAGATATAAAGTTATTTTGAATGAATTCTGAAAGGGTATATGGCAGACATCGAGTTATTTTGAATTAATTTTGATTGGGTGTATAGCAGATATAGTGTTATTTTAAATGAATTCTGAAAGGGTGTATGGCAGATATAAAGTTATTTTGAATGAATTCTGAAAGGGTGTATGGCAGATATAAAGTTATTTTGAATGAATTCTGAAAGGGTATATGGCAGACATCCAGTTATTTTGAATGAATTTTGATTGGGTGTATAGCAGACATAGTGTTATTTTGAATGAATTCTGAAAAGGTGTATGGCAGATATAAAGTTATTTTGAATGAATTCTGAAAGGGTATATGGCAGACACCAAGTTATTTTGAATGAATTCTGAAAGAGGCGTATTGATGTGAACACTTAAAGGAATAAAACTGAGCTGTTAATTGAAACCTTCTACGGATGCTTCAACTGTTTGATTCGATCTTTGCTGATCGAACATTTTTTGGCACTGGTTCCTGTATGCAGAGAAAATGGATTGGTCTCCCTTTCACAGGAAGCAAATTCCTTCTTTGTTTTCTTTTTTCTTTTTTGTATTTTATACACAATTTCCAGTATGAAGAGTTGTATTTTAAGTTCTGGCCATTAATTAATATCTCAATTTTCTTCAACAAATCACTTCTCAAGTGTTACCTGATATCACAAATATCTGGGATTCCGACACCTTTGTTCATTCTTAAGTTACAAAAAAGACAATTAACATTTGAATCAATCTAACGTTGAGCAGATTTTTATCAACGAATCCTCTAGAAACATTGATCGTAGTTGCCATAAATTTCTACGTCCGATTTAGTTTCTGTGGAGAACAGAGCCACAGACTCATTATACGAGATGTTTCTTGATGGATTGCTTCGTTTTCTACGACTTATCAACGGGTTGTCATGCCATTTTTGGATATCTCTTGTTTCAGTTACCTCCCTTTAGTAATTCAAGTCTACCAGTTTTTTTTTCTCTCTGCTGTGGCCAGTTGTTGAACTCACAACACTTTTTTTCAGGTCACGTGGACTTAAAACAATCTATCCACGTGGACTAAATAAAGGGTTGGACATTTCTGTCTGTCTGGGTGTATTGATTCCATTTCAGAAAATGGAGTCAGTCTGATGAGATTTATATACTTATATTCATCGAAATAAATTTATTACCGAATATAGATTTTAAGTTGTTTTTTTGCTAATATTTATCATAATTTGTTATGTATCATACACTGAGCTATCATATGGCTAAAAGTCCTCTTTGGAATAATACCTACCAATTAAAATTTGGTATTAGATAGATAGATAGATAGATAGATAGATAGATAGATAGATAGATAGATAGATAGATAGATAGATAGATAGATAGATAATATTAGTGGTCAATATATATATATATATATATATATATATATATATATATATATATATATAGATACAGGGTGTCCATAAAGTTCGTGCGCAATTTAAATAATGATAACTTTATTTGTATTGTATTGAAATAATCTGTAAAAAATGTTATAAAGTTTAATGTAGCTAGTTTTAAGTATAGCCAAAATAACTAATGTGATTCCAGGCATTCCTATTATGACAAGAATTACTGTAAATCTGTTGGATATATACAGGGTGCCCATAATGTTCGTGTGCACTTCAAAAAATGTATAACTTTATTTGTAATTGCGATAGAAATGATCTGTAAAAATTGTTATAAAGTTTGTAGCTAGTTTTAAGTATAGCTAAAATAACTAACGTGATTTCAGGAATTACTGTAAATCAGTTGGCAAATGTATTCAGTGAACTGCAAATTCGTATTACCCTTTGTATTGCTAATGATGGAGGACATGTGGAAACTTAAATAAAATTTCAATAAACCTTAAAACATATAGATATACTTCTTTCTAATCCTTTTTACAAATTATTTATATCGCAAATACAAATAAAGTTAAACACTTTATGGACACCCTGTATGTATATATATATATATATATATATATATATATATATATATATATATATATATATATATATATATATGAATGAAGAAATATAGTCTTAAAGTGTGCTATATTTATGGCATAAAGTGCTCAATATCAGAGATAGAGCGTGTGTAAATATAAAAGTGAACATAAAAGTCAACACTTAGAGGCGACAGTCTGCTTCATGCTAGATGCAATCGTCAGGCCAAGAGTGCTGTTATTTTTCTCAGCTAGTTATATACGGGTCAGTGGTGCAGTGTGGGTAGTCTATTTTGGCGGTATATTTTACCGGAAGTCATTTATTTGTTTATTTATTTATTTGTGTCAGATTATTTTGCTTGTTTTTATTTATTTTTTATTTTTATTTTTTTATGATATATATTTATTTATTTTTTATTTTGATCGGTGTTTTTATTAACGTAGTAAAAATTTGTTTATATAGCTTATTGTGGGTAAACTATTTTGGCGGTAATTTTACCGGAAGTCGTTTACTTGTTTATTTATTTATTTGGGTCAAATTATTTTGCTTGTTTATATTTATTTTTATTTTTATTTTTTATCTTATATATTTATTTATTATTTTTATTTTGATCGTTTTTTTTATTTACGTAATAAAAATCTGCTTATATAGCTTATTTAATAGTTTTGTTTTTGTTTTGGGAAGATATGTAAAGCTATTTGTTCAATTTTGGGGTTGACTGTTGTGGTTTGTTCTAACTATTATTTTGGCGGGAAAATTTATTTATTTGGATTGATTATCTTTATTTGTTTTTTTCTAAACGGCTAGTTTATCGGTATCGGTTGTTAGTTTATTTATATATTTGGATGTGTTTAGATCAATTTATTTTACTTGTTATTTATTTGTTACACTGAGTATTTTCTCTTTTTGGTTTTCGATTTTTAATTAACGCAGTATATTATTTTTTATTCATTTTTTTTAGTTTTCTTTATCTTTATATAACAGTTATAGCTATTTTTCGTCCGATTTTTTGTTTTTATTTTTATAGTCTAATATTTTTGTCATAATAGTTTGCTAATTTGTTTATTATTTACTTTATTTATTGATTTTGTTTCTTATTTATTATTCTATTTCGTCTATTCTAACAGGTGTGATTTGGTAATTTGTTTGGATTAATTTATTTTGCTTATTTTATTGTCATTTTGTTTGTGTATGTATTTATTTATTTTTTCCGTTTCGATTTTTAAGTTACGTAGTAAAAGATTTTCATGTCTGCATTTTGAGATTAGTTCGGATCTTTTATTTAATAATTTATTTTGGTCTGGGAAGGTAATGATAACTATTTTTTCCTCCAAGCAAAGTTTGCAAGTTTTTGATTGGTTGTTGTAGGCTGATGATTTTTTCCTTATTTTCCAAGATATTTTTGGTGTGGTGTGCGTTTTGTTTTTTATTTCCCAGATATACTTAGAAAGCATTGTGCTGTTCGCATATTTACTATTTGTGATAGATGTTTTGTGTACATAATTTCTTTGTTTCCAGGGTCCTTCGGTTACTCCTATGTATACTTTTTCTTCATTATCTGGTGATATTATCGTGGCTTGATAGATTACGTTGTTTTATAAACAATTACAGTTTAAGGGACATTCGTTTTTTATTCTGCAGTAGCACGTGGGTTTAATTGGTTCGTGTGGTTTGTTGATAATTTTCCTGTTGAGCTTTTTTATTATTTGTGCCATGTTCTCGGTGCAACTGTAGCTGATTTGTACTGTTTTTTGTTGAATATTTTGTGTAGGGTGCCGGATTCTGGGAAGTGTTTGTGTAAAAGTTTGCAGAATATTTTTCCTACGTTTGGTTTTACGTTTTTGCTGTACGGTGGGTTGAACCATATATTTCTTTTCCTGTTGTCCTTTTTGTGTTCCGTGGTGAGTATGTGAGTGTTGCTGAGAATCCGCTATCTTTTAGGGCTGTTTCGTAGTCTTTCTTAGCTTTGTTAAATATAGATTCATTGAAGGAATTGTCGGAAAGCATGCGGCTAATCGATTTTGGTATCTGTTTGATTATAGAAGGCGGGTGGTTGGAAGATGTGTGTATATAGAGTGGTTTATCATTGGGTTTTCTGTATGGTTTGTATGTGCCTTTTCTTAGGTTGAAGGTAACATCTACAAAATCTACTTCGTTTAGGTTAGTTTTTATATCTATGTCGAATCCGTTATTTTTGAAAATCTTTATTATTGCTTTTCTAGTTTTATCTGTGTTTTGTCTGTTGCAGTTTCTTAAGATTTGTCCTGTGTCTTTTCTATCTATTATTTTGCTTAGTTCGTGTAGTAAGTAAATACCTACGATTTCGCATGTCTCTAAAAAAATAAAAATAAATAAAAACAAGCAAAATAATTTAACACAAATGAATAAATAAACAAATACACGATTTCCGGTAAAATAACCGCCAAAATAGACTACCCACAATGCACCACTGACCCGTATATATAAATAGCCGAGAAAAATAACAGCACTCGTGGCCTGACGACTGCATCTAGCATGAAACAGACTGTCACCTCTAAGTGTTGACTTCTATGTTCACTTTTATATATATATATATATATATATATATATATAGAGAGAGAGAGAGAGAGAGAGAGAGAGAGAGAATGGAATATTCTTCTTAAATAATCGAATACATTCGTAGATCAACATGAAATGTATGGTTTCTTGCAAGGCTTAATGTTTCTCCCGTTGACTAACAAAACTTTTACCAAATCATCGGCGGTGTGTATGCTGACATGTTTCTGCGAAAATCTAAGCAGTAGCGTCTGTGTGAATGAGTTTTTATATGATTGAGTGAAACAGTTGTGTATGTTCCTGTGTGAGCTGTGTCTCTGAGCTGCGCCATTTTTAATGGGACCGGGCTTGACTAGTAACCAATCAGAGAAAAAGGTACGTGGCATTTATTAAAAGCGATTTCAAAAGAAAGAAACAAAAGAAGAAAGACCGAAAGAAAGAAAATAACAGAAACACAATAACATTGAGACGCTATCCACTCGAAATGATTCGAATTTTATTGCTGTTTTTCTTCAGTCAGCGTTACAGCGAGTATTTATCTCAATAAATATTTATTTACGTCTCTTTTCCCGCCTCTTTTTGATTTTCTTTTGTACCGTCGGCCATTTTGTTCCAGACCGCCCTCAAAAAACACATCAAAACATTCGAAAACAATATTTATTTAAACACCGGAGTCGATTGTTTTCTTAGCAGAATAACACACACAGGCGAACAAATATACACACATATATATATATATATTTGTATATTTAGGCAGCACTCCTTCGTTTATGCATGTTTCATTAAAAACGTCAGACAAGGTACTACGGTTAAGCTTTTTATTTACACCAGAATTCATCCTCTCGACTACTCTTCCTCAAAGAACTTAATAATGTTAAACAAACACTAATCAACAACGGCTTCCCTAACCACCTTATAGACTAGCAAATTTGACTATTTCTCCCCAAAGTAAGCAATAACTATAGGGAACACACAGTCAAAAATTACATACACGTTTATTACAAAAACAAATGCACATTAATTACAAACAAGACGAGTCTTCACTTAGACATATGATGAAGAAATATACTACTCCACTTGACCCGAATAATAAAATCACATTAATTATCTATTATAAAAAAATTAAGACAGCTAACCTTATCCTCAAAAATAACCACACGCCATCTAAGTCAAAATTACAAAGAACGAACATTATCTTTGAGTTCAAATGCCCCTTAAGGAACTATGTTCCTGATTAAAACGGACTCATAAAAATATACATCGGTTACATAACTACATGCTTATCCGGACGTCTTAAGTTACACCTATCTGATCACAGCTTCATTAGAACCCATTTAAACACACACACAAATTTACCAGACTCCATTAGAAACATACTATTAAAACACAAATAAAAATAACTTCATCCACTTGTAAAAAAAGATGAAAAATAATGGAAACATTTAATAATAAAAAAAGAAAAAACCAACTGTTAACAATATTAACTACGAACAAGGCCACAATGTGCTAACCGTATTCGGAAATTAAAAACATCTCTACAACACACTAAAACATACACATAATGCACATATTCAATTAAGCTGAAAAATTGAATCATTCTTGATAATGGCTAAAGGTATAGTCGAAAGTGCTCGGAAACAAAACATTTGGACAGTTTTTACACACTCTTTGTCCAGCAAAGAAAGCTCTTGCTCGAACACAAGAAAAATTAAATAAAAAACTTAACCGTAGTACCTTGTCTGTCGTTTTTAATGAAAGATGCATATATATATATATATATATATATATATATATATATCGAAATGAGAGAAAGAAGAGATGGAGTAAAATTCCATTGTTCACAGTATTTAATTTTTTTTAAAGTTCTCAATACAAAGTAGAGAAATATATTATTATTATTTTTATAATAAGAGATTATAATAAAACCATGTTGAAATGGCTACAGAAAAGCTTGCATGTTTCAGTACTATAATTGTACTTCTTCAGGCTATGGTAATTAACTGGTGATTACTGTTCTGGCGTCTCTGTTTCAGCCTCTTCTCACTTCTCTCTCTCAAGGTTGCCTCCCTGTGCCTTTTCTATAAATACTTTCACGGTAATTGTTTGGATGAACTCTCCACGATGGTGCCTAAACTTTTTCAAATTAGTAATCTTTCTGTTCCTACTTCTTCCACAACAGTAACAACATCGTCTCTTAGAGGCTTTACTAACTTGAATAGGGTGATACCCATTAAAAATAAATGTCAACGTAGCAAACTTTGGTCTGCAGATTTTTATTCCAGTGGCAATTATAGCTAAATATTTTAAATACGTGTAAAAATGTAAATATATAGTGATTTTCCAAACGTAGCTTAGATGTGGCACAAGGCCGAAGGAATGGGTCACCCAATGAGAATCGAACTCACTACTCAGTCGTAATTGTTTTAGCGAGAGAAGCTTGCTAACCATTGCACCGCCAAGAGGTACCATAAAACCAAGTAAATATACATATATCGGGATAAACCGGTATGATAATAGTTTTGTTTTTGTTTGTTTGTTTGTTTTTTTTTTCGTTTTTTTTTTCTCAGAGCTATTAGAATATGTAGCCCCCTGGTATCTAAACGAAGAACTGAAATACATTGAAAATACATGCAAAATCAAACAATACCTTCATACTCAAACTTAAAAAAGTGCCTTCTAATGATTCTATGCCTAATATATAAAAATAATAAATACAATTTAGACACTGATGCATATATATATATATATATATATATATATATATATATATATATATATATATATATATATATATATATATATATAAATATATATAATTGAATTACTGTATTTGGCAGTTTGTTTATATATATACAGTAATACAGTAATTCAATTAATTTCTGAGGAAAGACCGAGGTGGTCTGAAATATTAAATATATATAAAAACATATAAATAAATACTTTCGCAAAAAAAACATCCAATTTTTTTTCAGTTATTTTATCCATATATTATATACATATCAAAAAAATATACGTAGCTTCTCATCAAGCTATATATATATATATATATATATATATATATATATATATATATATATATATACATATAAATTAAATTATATAAATTTGCATCTCATTTAATACATAAGATTACACACACACACACACACACATATATATATATATATATATATATATATATATATATATATGAACATTACATTGAATACAACAGACAAGGTGCTTTGATTTAGTTTTTTTACACAATTTCTCAAGCGATTTAATAATTTTTTTCTTTCCTTATGATAAATAATATAAAAATTGCCCGAATGTTCTTGTAATCCGAGCGCTTTCGGCTATACATTTAGCCATTTTCAAGTATTAAAAGAACATTCGGACAGGTTTTATATAATTTATCATAAGCAAAGACAAAAATTATTAGATCGCATGAGAAATTGTATAAAAAACTAAATCAAAGCAACTTGCCTGTCGTATTCAATGAAATGTGCATGAAAGAAGGATTGCTGCCTAAATACACAAATATATATATATATATATATATGTGTGTGTGTGTGTGTGTGTGTGTGTGTATGTGTGTGTTTGTCTGTATGCGTGTGTGTATGTATGTGTAATCCTACGTATTTAGTGAGATGAATATTTATATATTTTAATTTTTATATATGTGGAAATATATAGAAAAAATGGGAAAGAACACGTTAGGTAAATAATCCTAAGTTCGTTAGTTTTTTGTTTTTATTTTTAAAAACAGTGCTCCATACAAAAGTAGAGCCTAAATTATAATTATTTATTTATTTTAATATAATTATAATTATATATATATATATATATATATATGTGTGTGTGTGTGTGTGTGTGTGTGTGTGTGTGTGTGCACGCGCGTGTGCGTGTGTGTGTGTGTAATCCCATGTATTGAATGAGATGAAAATTTATATTTGAAGCCCTAAAATAAAAACTTGCGTACGAATATATTCTATTCTATTCGTTTTTTACGGCTTATCAACCCTTTGCAGTTTGTTTAAAGAAAACTATTTTTTTTGAGATTATAATGATTTAATGATACAAGTCTTACTAATTAACCCATAGATGAAGGAGAAGAGGTGGATTCATACCTTTCTCAAGGCTATTTGCTCGTAATTAGATACAACGAGCCCAACTGGAAGTGGAACTCGGCTATCCGAATAACAATTCCGTGTCATTATCAACCCGCACATCCAAGCTTACATTACATGGTATTTCCAAGAGGAAACTCATCTAGGTACTGACCAACCTTAACGTTGCTTAACACCGGTGATCGGACAGGAACCGGTTTTTCAGCGTGATGTAGCCGTAAACCCTGTGAACATTAAAAATAGAGTCATAGGTTCGCCTATCGTCCGGTTTACTCTCCTCGCTGGTCTTTTAAACAGGAGAAAAAGTTTCCAGTTGCGTCTCTTTTACTCCCAGTAGCTCCTTGCGTCTTCTTGGAATTATCGCCTTGCTTGGGGTGAAATGATTAAAAAGAAAAGCAAAAAAATCGAGGCTATATTAAATTCTTTATTCTCGAATAGATTTCATACAAATGACCCTTTCGATTAAATAAAAGGAAAATGTTTATATTTCAATATCTTTCAATTTATTCATCACAAATCATCTGCAAGATTTATTTCACTAACTATGATGTTTGATTGAATTTGATTAATCAATACGTAGATTTTTTGTTATAATATATCACCCTTTTAATTAATATTTAATTAAATTTCATACTTTCTGTAAAATCTAAATAACATAAAACACAAAATATAATTTGAATTGTTAGCGTTCCTTAATTTATTTGGATATACACGCTTTATCTTGCTCAACTTAATGTCCTTTTAATTATTTAATGTTCCTTCGTGAGTTTTACATTTTATGAGAATGACTTGTAGTGCTTTCTCGGGTTAGCATTCTCGGTCGCAATGAACTGAATCAGTGGATCGTCTCAGTGTTTCTCGGGTAGTTCTTTCGAACAAGCTTGCGGCGTCTGGACCCAAGAATTACTTTCTATCCCACTAGACACATCAAAACAAAAAAAAACTGGGATAAAATAAAATGCAATGCCAATTTTACTAATTTGAGGCTCCCTCATGATCAGCATCGCCTCGTCTGTCTACTATCTGCTTCACAACCGAGTAGTGGCGCCTGGCTCAACGCAGTGCCCTCTTCATCTACCGGTACTCTTCTAGATGATGAGTGCACTCGGGTCGGAGTCGCGATCCGTCTTGGACTCAAATTATATGAGCGTCCCAGATGCAGATGTCGAGCCTCCATCGATGAGTTTGGTTTGCATCCTCTCGCCTGTCGTCGTAGTGCCGGCCGCTTTCCACGGCATTAACGACATCATCTGGATACAACTGGGTTCCTTTCCCAAATCGAACCCGTAGGCTTCGAGCGTGGTGATGTAAAACGGCCGGATGGCATTACCATCTTCCCTTTTAAAATGGGTAAGTCGTTGATTTGGGATGCGACCTGTGCGGATACATTTTCGGCCGGTAATTTGATCAGGTCCGCGGTTGAGCTGGGGTCCGTCGCCCGAGACGCAGAGATGAAAAAATAGTTAAATATTCTTTTCTTGCTGATAGATTTTTTTTTACTCCTGTGGCAGTGGAGACTTCAGGGGTTATTGGCCCTCGTTCGATGGCGTTCCTTCGGAGGATTGGCGCGATTGCGTCTCGATTAAGGAACGAGCCTTGCGAAACGGAGTGGCTCTTGCAGCGTGTCTCACTGGCGATGGTTCGAGGTAATGCTTTCTCCATCATTGCGGCTGGCAGAGGATAGAAAAAATTGTTTATAGTTACGTTGTTCTGGAATTGTCTTCATTGGTCGACTGAACTTGCTTTGTTTCAATGACTTTTGTTTTGTTATTATTGAAAAGATTATATTGAAGCAATTGTTCGATCTGCTGCTAATAATAATTCTCCACTGTGTCGTGATGGACGATTTTCGCTCTTGAATCTTACATATAAGACTAAAACATGGATATTATTATCACACATGGTCCGCTGCTGCTGTTGCTGCTGCTGCTGTACATTTAGAAATTCTTGATAAAATCATAAGAAGAAACGACAATATTATTGGTCGTGATCCCACCTCCGTAATGTTTGTTGCGGGGCGTCAAGCAGGTGCTGTTAACTCCACAAGTAGAAATACGAAGTAGGGTAATACGATAGAGGCAAGGATGGCCGGAATTTAACGGGATTCGTTCTGTTTACCGTCATGACGTTTTCAGACGTTTGAGCAGACGGCAGTAACTTCCGGACAGATGCGATAGTATCTTCCCTGTGCCCTTTCTATAAATAGCTTCATGCTAATTGTCCGGATGAACTCTTCTCTAATGTACCTAGACCATATAAATTTAATAACATTACTAGATTGGCTGCAAAGTCTCACCAATTCACGGTTGAATTGGCTAGATGTAAACGCGAGTCCTATGCTAACAGTTTCTTTTCTCGCACATCACGTTTGTGGAACTCTCTCCCAGTTCCAAGCTTGGCGGCCAACTTTGATCTTCAAAAATTTAAATGCAATGTCAATCGATATCTACTGTCTTCTTGATTACTCTTCTATTGTTCTCGCTCCTTAATAATGTTTTTTTTTTCTTTTTCCTTATTCTTTCAAACTCAGTAACCCTTTGTGTCTTAGTAGCTTTACTGCTTTTGTCAAGGATACCCTCTGTGGTTTAGGTTATCGACCTAATACTGTTCATTCGGTCATCCGTAACAAAATTGAGGAGTTCAGAAGTGCCAAACTCTGTATCGTTAAAAAGTGCCCGGTTTATTTAAGATTGCCTTGGATTGGAACCAAATGTGAAAGTATGGTTAGACAAATTTCATCAAAGGTTCGTCGCTGTTTTTTCTCTGCTGAGG
>OZ038503.1:27216546-27254046 GCA_964036315.1 Acanthosepion esculentum | reverse complement strand
TTCCAAGGGTAGCTTAGATGTGGCACAAGGCCGAAAGTAGTGGGCATCCAGTGAGGATCGAACTCACTCGTCAGTCATAATTGTTCTAGCGAGACTACCTTGCTAACCATTACACCGCCTCGAGGTGCCCATAATGATTTTCCAAGGGTAGCTTAGATGTGGCACAAGGCCGAAAGAAGTGGGCATCCAGTGAGGATCGAACTCACTCGTCAGTCATAATTGTTCTAGCGAGACTAGCTTGCTAACCATTACACCGCCTCGAGGTGCCCATAATCATTTTCCAAGGGTAGCTTAGATGTGGCACAAGGCCGAAAGAAGTGGGCATCCAGTGAGGATCGAACTCACTCGTCAGTCATAATTGTTCTAGCGAGACTAGCTTGCTAACCATTACACCACCTCGAGGTGCCCATAATCATTTTCCAAGGGTAGCATAGATGTGGTTCAAGGCCGAAAGTAGTGGGCATCCAATGAGGATCGAACTCACTCGTCAGTCATAATTGTTCTAGCGAGACTAGCTTGCTAACCATTACACCGCCTCGAGGTGCCCATAATGATTTTCCAAGGGTAGCTTAGATGTGGCACAAGGCCGAAAGTAATGGGCATCCAGTGAGGATCGAACTCACTCTCAGTCATAATTGTTCTAACGAGACCACCTTGCTAACGATTACACCGCCTCGAGGTGCCCATAATCATTTTCCTATGGTAGCTTAGATGTGGCACAAGTCCGAAAGTAGTGGGCATCCAGTGAGGATCGAACTCACTCGTCAGTCATAATTGTTCTAGCGAGACTACCTTGCTAACCATTACGCCGCCTCGAGGTGCCCATAATCATTTTCCAAGGGTAGCTTAGATGTGGAACAAGGCCGAAAGTAGTGGGCATCCAGTGAGGATCGAACTCACTCGTCAGTCATAATTGTTCTAACGAGACCACCTTGCTAACCATTACACCGCCTCGAGGTGCCCATAATCATTTTCCTATGGTAGCTTAGATGTGGCACAAGTCCGAAAGTAGTGGGCATCCAGTGAGGATCGAACTCACTCGTCAGTCATAATTGTTCTAGCGAGACTACCTTGCTAACCATTACACCGCCTCGAGGTGCCCATAATCATTTTCCAAGGGTAGCTTAGATGTGGCACAAGGCCGACAGTAGTGGGCATCCAGTGAGGATGCAACTCACTCGTCAGTCTTAATTGTTCTAGCGAGACTAGCTTGCTAACCATTACACCACCTCGAGGTGTCTATAGTGATTTTCCAAGGGTAGCTTAGATGTGGCACAAGGCCGAAAGTAGTGGGCATCCAGTGAGGATCGAACTCACTCGTCAGTCATAATTGTTCTAGCGAGATTAGCTTGCTAACCATTACACCGCCTCGAGGTGCCCATAATCATTTTCCTATGGTAGCTTAGATGTGGCACAAGGCCGAAAGTAGTGGGCATCCAGTGAGGATCGAACTCACTCGTCAGTCATAATTGTTCTAACGAGACTAGCTTGCTAACCATTACACCACCTCGAGGTGCCCATAATCATTTTCCTATGGTAGCTTAGATGTGGCACAAGGCCGAATGTAGAGGGCATCCAGTGAGGATCGAACTCACTCGTCAGTCATAATTGTTCTAGCGAGACTAGCTTGCTAACCATTACACCGCCTCGAGGTGCCCATAATCATATTCCAAGGGTAGCTTAGATATGGCACAAGGCCGAATGTAGTGGGCATCCAGTGAGGATCGAACTCACTCGTCAGTCATAATTGTTCTAGCGAGACTAGCTTGCTAACCATTACACCGCCTCGAGGTGCCCATAATCATTTTCCAAGGGTAGCTTAGATGTGGCACAAGGCCGAAAGTAGGGGGGCATCCAGTGAGACCACCTTGCTAACCATTACACCGCCTCGAGGTGCCCATAATCATTTTCCTATGGTAGCTTAGATGTGGCACAAGGCCGAAAGTAGTGGGCATCCAGTGAGGATCGAACTCACTCGTCAGTCATAATTGTTCTAGCGAGACTAGCTTGCTAACCATTACACCACCTCGTGGTGCCCATAATCATTTTCCTATGGTAGCTTCGATGTGGCACAAGGCCGAAAGTAGTGGGCATCCAGTGAGGATCGAACTCACTCGTCAGTCATAATTGTTCTAGCGAGACTAGCTTGCTAACCATTACACCGCCTCGAGGTGCCCATAATCATTTTCCTATGGTAGCTTAGATGTGGCACAAGGCCGAAAGTAGTGGGCATCAGTAGTGGGCATCCAGTGAGGATCGAACTCACTCGTCAGTCATAATTGTTCTAGCGAGACTAGCTTGCTAACCATTACACCACCTCGAGGTGCCCATAATCATTTTCCAAGGGTAGCTTAGATGTGGCACAAGGCCGAAAGTAGGGGGCATCCAGTGAGGATCGAACTCACTCGTCAGTCATAATTGTTCTAGCGAGACTAGCTTGCTAACCATTACACAGCCTCGAGGTGCCCAAAGAATCGAAAGATATATATAAACGCCACGTAGACTTAAAAAATACAAACCCTCTCGATAGATTTCCTGTTATTTAAAAATATATATATCGAAAATATTTTTGATATACCATGATAGCTGAAATAGTTTTAACAACTATCCAACGTATGTATTTTCCAGAAATATATTTTTGATTTTCAAAAAAATCTTCCGCAATAAATACTCTCTGATCAAGTCAAAATCTTTCAAGTTGTACTATGTTAATTGCAATAAAAACTCTCATATAAAAACTATAGTTAACTGGATACGTTCGCGGATATTGTTGGGGGATCTTATTCAAACCTTACGATTAGTCGTATTGTAAAATTTTATCCAACTTATATAATAGTGTAAATAAATCTTCATTAGCAGTTTGCACTATCGTATGCATGTTAAATTTGCGATATTTATCCTATATTTGTGATATTTACCCAATATTCGTGTTTTTTCCCCCATCTTAGTGCTATTTACCCCATATTTGTGATATTTACCCTACATTTGTGATATTTACACCATATTCTTGATATTTACCCATATTCGTGATATTTACCCTATATTTGTGATATTTACTCCATATTCGTAATATTTACCCCATATTTGCGATATTTACCCTATATTTGTGATATTTACCCAATATTTGTAATATTTACCCCATATTCGTGATATTTACCTCATATTTGTGATATTTACGCCATAATCGTGATATTTACCCATATTTGTGACATTTACCAGACATTCGTGTTATTGTCCCCATATTTGTGATATTTACCTCATATTCGTGATATTTACCCCATATTCGTGATATTTTCTCCACATTTGTTTTATTTACTCCGTATTCGTGATATTTCCCCATATTTGTGATATTTACCCCATATATGTGATATTTACCCCATATTCGCATTATTTCCCCATATTTGTGATATTTACCCCATATTTGCGATATTTACCCCATATTTGTTATATTTACCCCATATTCGTGGTATTTACCACATATACCCCTGAAGTCAATTTAAACTGAAGCCTTCTTTTTCCGATATATCTAAGCTATAATTATATACTGGCGTTTCGATAAGGTAAGATTTCACCAAAATATATTGTAATATTCCCAAATTTTCATCTTACATCAAGAAAATACAAACTTTTAACAAAATGGTTACAATGAACGGGAAAATATTTAACGCATATTCTCCTAGCGTCAGCTTATATTTACTCATCAGCCTACGCTCATCTGTATACATGATGTAAACATAAGAAAATATGAACTTTAACCAGAATGGTCAAAATATATGGAGAAAAGAAAACATTAGTTCAACCCATGTCTTCCCGGAGTCGGAGTAATTTGACATTTTTTTTTACATATTATATAATTATTAATTATCATTTTATTAAGGGCAAATGTCATTGAAATATGTCAGGTATTCTTTAAGTATATCTAGCATTAGAAAAAAAAAGTTGAAATTTCTAGGACACATAAAGAGAAAAAAGGTTTGGAAAATCCGACACACACATGATATATTCAAGGAAAGAGGGACATTGCAAAGCGGAGAAGAACTTACGTAACCAGCTTTTGTAAATGGTTGGCAGAAGAGGGATTAAGAGATACTGCAAAAATAGTAACAGCTGCATAGGATAGGAAGTTATGGAGAGCCACGATTGTCCACGTCTTGAAGGAACCCAGAAGAACTTTTTACGAGTTTTCATTTAAAATCAAGAAATTTCTTCCGAATATTAATATATTTCAAAACGAGGATGTCATCAGATTGAATTTTTCCTACTGGCGTCATTTTAAACAAAGCTGTTTTGTTTTCTCCATATATATTTATCATTTACTTATAAAGGTTTATAAGTTTATTTACATATTTTTATAACTTTATGATATATTTATATACGTTAATATGCTTATATATATATATATATATATATATATATATATATATATATATATATACATATATATATATATATATATTCAAACCTAGAGAGCCAGAAAAACCTACCAAGGTTTCACCTAAGCGGATCGTCAGGGAAAGCTTTCCCTGATGATCCGCTTAGGTGAATCCTTAGTAGGTTTTTCTGCTCTACTTTTCTATTGAGCATTTTTTTAGTTAGTTGATTACTCGTATCGGGGTTTTTTCTTTGACTTTGGAACTATATGCTGTACGATTATTTTTGACAGACGTTCATGTTCATAGCTCTTTCTTTTTTTAAAACCTTTTTTTCCTTCGATATTGATTTGATCGTTAGCAAATCAAGAAACCGAAGGTTTTTCGAGACGAGTGTAGTTACCTATATATATATATATATATATATATATATATATATATATATATATATATATATATATATATATTGTTTTAACTTAGAGAAGGTTGCTGAATAGAATACTCATTCGAATGTTGGTAATGAACGATAATACTTAGCAGAAAAACAACGCATATAAGATTCGCCAGCGGCGCGTAGAAGTAGTCAACTGCTAAAAGTGAGTCAAGTGAATTCCACAATGAATCACCAAATGCAGGATATCTACCAACCGCCCCACGTGGTCAGATGTGGCTCGAGGTCAAATTTAATGTTGGGTATGCGACAAGTAGGCACAGCACAAAATTCTCCATAGACCCCGTAGGAAACGGAATCAGGAGGTAGCTGTTTGCCGAGACGAGACTCTTCTCTTCGACATCGCCTCGTCTGGGGATTCTCTCTGCCCGGAGTTTGATCAGCACTGCTGGAGACGAATCTCCAACTACAGATCAACATACAGTATTTACTACTGTATTTATGTGAATGGCGACATACCTATTATCGTCCGCAGGTATCCTACAACACACACACACACACACACACACACACACACACGCACACACACACATATATATATATATATATATATATATATATATATATATATATATATATATACATTTATATATATCTTTAAACGATCTTTAGAAATAGATATGGTTTAATTTAAAGCCATTATGCATAAATATTTACATATATTTTTTGTGTATATAAAACCTACACCAATATAGAAATTCATTAAACGCATCGTTTATAGAAATACGTTTATACGTGGTACGTGTAAATTATGCATGTATATATTTATATATACACACATATATACGTGTATACGTGTATGTGCCCATTACTTACAACAGAACTATAATTGAATATAAATATAACAGACTGCTATACAAATGTTGATATCTTGAAAATGTTTTATTGTATCACTCTTAAAAGAAAAAAACAACTTCTTTCTCCTTTTCTCATATATATATATATATATATATATATATATATATATATATATATATATATATGCGTAAATATTGCTTCAAATGCTAGTATTTATCTGTGATAATATATAATCCGAATATAATTATATTTTTCTTTACGATTTTGTAAATATCTCCAGGGAAAATGGTTTTGAAACACTTATAAAAGCAACAGTCGGGTTATTCTCTTGACGACTCGGTTTGTCTCTTGCAAGGACTGACGAGAAACAGTGGACTGACTGTGTGGGAAAATGGCATATAGTTTGATAAGGCGGGCTTTTTTCCCTATTTTCTTTTAGTTTTCTTTTTTGCTTATATTTTATTTAATGTTGTCAATAGAAAATTGAAAAAGGTGGCACTGTTTAGACATGCAAAATGTATGAGATAAATTAATTTTAAAAAGTTCGTTTTGGCCGGGCGATTTGAATGACAAGCTAACGGTTGAATCTAAGAGAGAACAAAAGATGTAGAAATGAATAAAACAATACACACATATACACATACACTCACACACACACACACACATATATATATATATATATATATATATATATATATATATGTGTGTGTGTGTGTGTGTGTAATATTTAAAAATGTTATTTAAGTTTTGGAATAAAACCATGCTTATCTTATATAATATTCTATATTACACAGAATTTTCAACAATCACTTCACATATGAGATAGAAGATTGAACTGCGTCCTGGGTGAGACGATAAACTACATCCGCGTCCTGGGTAAGACGATAAACTACAACCGACAGCAAGACTTCTGATCAGGAGGGTTTGAGGAACGTGGAACCACTTCTTAATTGCTGGTGTTCCCAAGTCCACCCTGACTCGGGGTGGTAGCACCTGTTAGGGCCCCAGTAGACGAAGTGGGGCAGCGGAGCCGGTTGAGTTGTCAGCCATCCGACTAAGTTCCGTTTTTGGAAATTATAATATCTTTTACCTTAACTTTTTTTGTTACAGTAAGGTTCATTCTTTACAAGGCCAGAGCGCTACTCGAGGTAGAGGATTACATTATAAAGCCATGGTGCGTATAGGAGTATATAGAAGTCGGTTCCAAAATTGCAGTGGTTCGAGGAAAGTAACTTCCCGAGTGGAACTTTTTTTCTTATCGATGGAATACGGAAGGAATGTGGGTGGTTTGCTATTATGAAAGAGGCATGGCGGGTCCTTACCCTGAAGGTTTGAATTGGCAGGGACAGGGAATGTAGTTCATCCGAGCGCTTTCCGTGGTAGTATCCATACAGCAGCAAGAGGTTTGCCACATCCCACCTGTCGTAGAGACGTTGGAGAGTGGGGAATATTTCATCGCCCACAAAGGCTCGGAGACTCTGTCAAATCTGGAGAGTGTGGTCTGGGCAGCTTCCGTCCAAATATGATCACAGTGATCCATTTTGGGCGTGACCTGGGTCTTGTAAAGTTAGAGGACAGCAGAAGGAGTTAGGCATTTTCTCGAGCGGTACAGGGAGCCGACCATTTTATCCTTAGCAATGGATCGTATGTACGAGTTCCACTTGAGGTCGGGTGTGAGGTTGAGGCCCAATTGTCTTTCAAGTCATATTTTTTCCTCGAGAGGACCTTAGTTCAACCTGATTGGCGTTAGTTCGCGTCAGATCGTCGATGATGGAATGTAACTAGCGTGGTCTTCGAAGGATTTTACTCTACTGGATAGTTTGTGCAAGAACCGACCATCGAGAATCTTAGAAGTGCTTCCGTATATAGCCGTATGTTTACAAATAATTTGAGTATATACTTAGCAGATGATTTATGTAGATCAAAGACAATGTTGTTCCCAGTGGTCACCCCTGGGTGATGCCTGCGTTGATCGCTATGCTCAGGAGGACTGGTCACTGATAACTACCTGTTAGGACCTGTTAGGAAGGATTTTATGATCGAGAAGACCCTTCCAGTGATTCCTTAACTGGAGATCTTGTGTAGTAAGCCTTTCTTTCACACCTTATCGAAGACCTTTGAGATATCCAGTGCTATAGACAGATAGCAATGGATTGTATGTACGAGTTCCACTCGAGGTTGGGTGTGAATTTCAGCCCCAACAGTCTTTCAAGGCACTGTGCTTCCCCGAGAGGACCTCCGTTCATCCTGATTGTTGGGAGTTTGGGGTCGCATCGGTGATGATGGAAGGTAATTAGCTTTGTCTAGGAGGCATTGAATGTAAACAACCAGTTTTTACCCGACTGGTCAGTTTGTTCAAGATCGGAAGAGATATCAGCCGTCAATCACTAACCGTCGAGAATTTAAGATTTCACCTGTATATAGTCGTATCATCGGCATAGATATTTACAAATGACCCTAGTATAGGGATCCAGTAGATTGGCTATTGATAACTACCTTCAAGGATCTACCAGTTAGGACGGATTTCATCATAGAGAAGACCCTTCCGGTGATTCCATAAGTAAAGAGCTTTGTGCCACACCTTGTCGAAGGCCTTTGAGGGATCTAATGCTATGTTCCACGATGTGTGTTTGTCCTCAAGAGCCTCCCTGATTCTGTGACTGGTGGTAGGTATGACGTCAGCAGTTTATCGGGAAGATTGAAAACAATATTGCTTGTCACTAAAGAGGTTGTTCTTTTCTAGGTGATCGATGACCTTCTTATTGATTATGGCTTGAGTGAATTGGGAACTCTGAAATACATGCCCCACTAGTTTGTTCTTTTAGTCGAAATCTAAGACGAAAGAGATAAAACACAAAAAATTAACGCATAAAAAACAACATGGCCAGAAGGTGATTATCCATACAGCATAATGAGGATCATGGCTGCTCACCGGAAGTGCTTGCAGTGTCACTTATCCATGCGCGATATGGTACTGGAAAAATAAACTATATTATGTGACTGATGACCAGAGTAAACTTCTCTGAAGGTTCCTTGTCACCTGTTGGGATGCATTATTTAGAAATCTATCAACCAGGTATATATATATATATATATATATATATATATATATATATATATATATAATGAAAGGGATTAAGTCCGAAAATTATTTAATATATTTGCTGTTTATACATTATTTTTATGGACTAAATTTGTAAATTCTCTGTCCAGAAAATAACGTATAAACCGAAAATATTACATATATATATATATATATATATTGTTAAGTTTCTAATTATAACTCTGAAGATAAGAAAATTTATATACATAGTGGTACACATCCCCCTTTAATAAAATGGTTAGCAATACGTTAGGGCAAAAAATTGCTTTAATTGAAAATTATTTTCCAAGTAATAAACCTCTTAGCAAGATTTTGAATAAAAATAAGCTAAAATTAAGTTATAGTTCTACTGATAAGCTAGAAAAATTACAAAAAATATAATATAATTTTAAATAAACACTTACACCTAAATAAAAATAATAGTGATTCCAAATTATGTAATTGTAGAAATCGCATAAGTTGTCCATTTCAAAATAAATGTATTTCTGAATCTATTGTTGACCAATGCACCATTTCATCTACTGAAAACGCAGATGTTAAGGAATTTTATATTGCAAGCACAAAGAACCCTTTTAAACTAAGTTGGTATCAACATATTTCTTACTTTAACAACAATGGGTACCGTAACCGAACATTCCTCTCAAAATATATTTGGAATTTAATAGAAATCAATAAAACCCACACAATAAAATGGAAATTATGAAAAAAACGACAATTTGTTAGTCCTTAAATGATACAAGCCTCCTGTGTCTACATGAAAAGCTAAATATTAATAATTTTCCTAACAATAATGGTCTATGGAATCAGCGGAATGAACTGTCACATGTAGGCATTGTACAATGTTTACTTTAAAATATAGTTAATAGAATTTTTCATTAAAAATCTATATATTACAATTACGTATCCATTATGTTATTATATATAATGGTACATATAATATCTATTCAATTCCTCAATTTTTAATTTTAACATTGCCATCTCCTATGACCCATTGAATATAAGTAATATGGAACCAATATATATATATATATATATATATATATATATATATATATATATATATATATGATATAATCATACTAATGGCCCCTTTAAGAGAGTTCTAAAGTATATACAAAAATATTTTTTGAAAAGAAATAAAATCATAAAATTAACCTATTGTCGTATATAATCTCTTTGATCATTTCATTGTAACTTAAAATTATATTCTTAACCGGAAGTAATTGTAACACGTCTAAAAATGACAGCTCATCTAGACAAGTATTAATAACACACACACAGACCCCTAAAGTTCTGCTTTAGCTTTGACATGTCTTTTTATTGGTCAAACAGGACATACCCATAAAATTTTGAAATCTTGTTTCCCCACTCCTTCTTAAGACTTCAATAAAATATCATTCTGTTTTCAAAAGTATATCATTTTCATCAAAAGTCACCCAACATCGCTTGATAATGGAACAAACTTAAAGTTCCGAAACATAGAAATTTCCGTGTCGCGATGTAAGATATTTTTAAAATAATATATATATATATATATATATATATATATATATATATAAGTGAACATAGAAGTCAACACTTAGAAGCGACAGTCTGTTTCATGCTAGATGCAATCGTCAGGCCACAGAAAACAGGAAATATTATATATATATATATATAAGACATTTTTATGTTTTACATTCTTTTTATAGATACACGTATTTAAGTTAATGCTCTGTTTATAATAAACAGTATTAAATAAAATTTATCGGCCTGAATGTCCGAGAAATTTTCAGAGAAAAATATTCGTCCGCCGACATTCTGGCCGGTAAATGTTATTTAATACTGTTTATTATAAACAGAGCATTTACTTAAATACTTGTATCTATAAAAGGAATGTTAAACATAAAAATGGTGGCCTGACAATTGCATCTAGCATGAAACAGACTGTCGCCTCTAAGTGTTGACTTCTATGTTCACTTTTATATTTACACACGCTCTATCTCTGATATTGAGCACTCTATCCCATAGATATAGCACATCTGAAGACTATATTTCTTCATATATATATATATATATATATATAAGGAAATGGATAAATAATTATTCTGAGAAAATTAACAATATGTCGATATGAAAACAAATACTTTGTTAAAAAATAAGTTACCAATATCCAGAAAGAGGCTTACACTGCAGCGTTCCATTTTTAATATTTTGAATTTAATATAACTACAAAACATTTTGATTTTAAACTAGCCTTGAAAAAGTCGTATTGACGAAACGCGTCGACAATGACTCAGAAATATTTTATAATTGTTTTTATCTATCTATCTATCTATCTATCTATCTATTCATCTATCTATCTATCTAGATATCTATCTATCTATCTATCTATCTATCTATCTATATATATATATATATGTATGTGTGTGTGTGTGTGTGTGTGTGTGTGTGTGTGTGTGTGTGTGTGTGTGTGTGTGTGTGTGTGCCTGCGTAAAAATTTCACAGTATATCTCTAAAAATGCAAAATGAATAAAAACAAAAGCAAAACTTATCTTAGCCGATGTGCTTCGTCCTCACAGGGACTTTATCAAGTCATACGTAAGGATTTTATTTTGTGACAAGTATTTATATATAAGATCCCCCTTTGAACCCACTAGACTAGACGTTTTTTGGAACTTAGCCTCAATAGCCAATGAAGAATCAAACTTATCTATTGGGCCTAACTGGACAAATTTAGAAGAATCCTTAAGGATAGTCATTATCTTGTTTACTTAATAATGGGCATTGGTCAGAATTTCAACAATTACATTGGCCAGTATCATTAATAATATTTTACTTAGAACGTGTATTATGATGCAGATTATTACATGGGTTTAATATTTATGGAGAGTCAAGGTGGAGTAATGGGTAGCGGCTCGGATTGAGAAATTCCACTCGAATCCATTGCATTTACTTACCTGCTAATACCCTTGCGAAAGGTATGAATCCTCTTCTTCTCCACCCAGCTATGGGTAAATAGCAAGACAGACTGGGTTATATAGCCTTGGATGGCAACTGGTCTAGAAGAAGGAAAACTCTGAATTCAAAACCTGCGGAGGGTCGTTTGGGGACCTCTGTATTCGGCCCTTCAAAAAGTGTGGATGGTCCTGCACGAAACCTTCACCAGGACAGACCGGGTTCTATTGCCTTGGTCTACCGCAGAAAGAAATGGCAACCTACTTGGAAAATAAATCTGCCTCGTCAGTCATGTATCGACAGATAGATGATCGTCTAAGCATGTATCACGCATGGAATATAACTGACTGATTTTCACTTATGTGCTAATACCATAGGGAAAGGTATGAATCCTCTTCTTCTCCCCCCCCCCCCAGTTATGGATAAAAAGCTGGACAGACCGGATTCTATAGCCTTGGATGGTATCTGGTCTACCGCAGAAAGAAATGGCAACCTACAGCGGGAAAAAATCTGCCTCGTTAGTCATGTATCGAAAGACACATGACCGCCTAAGCGTGTATCACACGTGGCACATAACTGATTGAAAATGTTATTACTGTATAACTTGAGAAGATAATAATTTTTAATTTTTGCTTCTTGGCTTAGTTTAAATTTAACGTAGGTCATATTTGATTGGTGGATCAGAGTAAAGCCCGCACACTTTATACCGCTTTTTTTCTTTTTTTTTACGAAAAAATGATGTTGTATTTTGCTTTTAAATCTAAATAAATCGTCCACATGCCAGTAATTTGCAATCGCTTGATGAGATGCATTGATGCGCTTGGAAAGACGACTGCATTTGTTTAGCGATTTTGACATGATTTCGGCGTAAAATCTTAAAATAAACAATATCTACTTTGTATTGAGCTCTCTTTTAAATGTTACGAACGTTTGAATTGTACTCTATTCGTTCTCATTTTATCTGCATACACACACACACACACACTCACACACACACACACATATATATATATATATATATATATATATATATATATATATATATTACGCAAATAATTCATACGAAAAGCAGATAATGAAGTTAATGATATGGCAAGAATCACTCTCGCAATTTTTATTATTACGAATTGTTTGCGAGAGTGATTCTTGTCATATCATTAACTTCATTATCTGCTTTTCGTATGAATGATTTGCGTAATATAAATTGAACCCGCACCACATAATTGATATATATATATATATATATATATATATATATATATATATATATATATATATATATATATATATTAGGGGCTTTACTGACTTGAATAAGGTGATACCGATTAAAAATAAATGTCAACGTAGCAGACTTTGGTTTGCAGATATTTATTCCAGTATATGTGGCAATTATAGCTAAATGTTTTTCCTTTTGTTGTTTAATTTCCTCTAACGACCTATGCAAGCGAGAAAACTCCTTTCGGAAGGTACAGTTCCTCGGTTAGGTTTTCTTAAGTGAACAGGCTGGTAAACGAAATACACACTGTTTAAAAAATCTGAGCGTTCGTTCTTGTGCCAGCCATACATTTAGACGAAAAAATTAGGTTATTCGCTGTTTCCGTCCATTTCACCTGCCACCAGAATACACTTTGTGTGTTACATTCTCCTAACGTTCGTTCCTCATTATGAGCTCCCATAATTTTCAACCGTTCATTTCTGCCACTTAGCAGTAATTTATTTCGTAGTTTCTAATCTTAAAACTTCCTATTTAGTCGCATGTTCTGTCCTTGTTTAGTCTTAAAAGGCGAAAAGTGATGTGGTTCTAACTACATCACTTTTGTAATTGCAATTGTAACTGCCGTTCATGATGGTTTTTTTTTTGTTGCTGCAGTTTTTCTTTTGCAGTTATTGTTGCTGCAACTGTTGTTCTTGTTGTTGCTGATAGCTTTTAGTTCTTCAATTTAGCTGTACTCCGCTGAATATTTTATAGATTAATTCTTGAGTAACTTCATCTGGTTATTTTTCTGTCGTCCTGCAAATATAATGTCTCTTTGGTGAAGTGGTAAATAATTACTGAATATCCTATTACGGTATTTAGGATACGTATATTTTATGTTTTTCCTCGTGTAAGTTCAACGAATATTCGTCGCCACTTTTTTGTGATGCCCGTCGTAGGAGAGACTTTGTAAATCACCGATACAATAATAGTAATGCCTTCAAACCATAATCAGTCAGACGCCGCTAATTCCCATATATATATATTTTTTATTTGCCCCTCACGTGATCTAATTATTTCAAGATGAGGTCGACTGTGCTTGCCCTCAGGAGATCCGTGTTCAAACCCAAGTGTCGGCAGCGGCACTTTATTCCTATATGACAATCACTTTGTGCTTTTTAAATAATTTCTATTCAGTGTAATTTTCGCCTTGCTTTACCGATATATACATATTTATTGTGCACACATTTATATGTTTTGTCCTCGATTGGATCTGAAGAGCGGGGCACCCACTTAATTTTTTTTTTTTTTTGTCATTTCATTTTTTTCGATACACCACTTACGGTGAGTAATTTTTTTTTCAATTTAAATGAATACTTGTTTATTTAGCTTCAAGAATTTTTAGTTTTTGTTTATTTTTTTTATGTTTATGTATTGTTGTGTTTACAACAAGGATTTTCAGGAATTGTGTATGCGGCCAGGCATGTTGTTTTAAATGCCTAAAAATGTTAGAGTTATCATTCAAATGTAGTGCCAAGTGTCGATAAAGCGAGTTTGTGGTGTGACCAACATAAATATTATTTAATTCGTTGGGGATACAATCTCCCAAAGGGCACTCGAATTTGTAAACTATGTTGGCTTTTTACAAATCGCTAACTGGGGAGAAGAATCATTGCGAATAATTGAGTTGGATATACTAGATTTAAAAAATCCTTGTTGAAAACACAACTTTACTTAAACATGAAAACAATAAACAAAAACTAAAAATTCTTCAAGCTATATACATAAAACAATTGAAACCTAACCTGAACAAAATAAACTATGAAATCTCCGCAAATATTCTTAAGTGCCTATAATTTGTAACAGAAGCTATTGGTTTATACCAACAGCTTCCCATACTTAATACTTCTTGTTTTCAATCTCGCGTGGTCATGTGTGACGTCATAAGCTGCGGTGGGATTTTCGCTTCCAGCGCCTTATATGCACGAGTTTATCGTTGCTTGAAAATCTTCCATGTAAACAGAAATAGACTATCATCACTGTTTTGTCCGTGTATTGCGTAATATATTGTAATGTAATTGTCATCTTTGATAATGGCTTATGTAAGCCGAAAGCTTAGATAGGATTAAAAAATATGTATCAATATTGATTTTCTTTCTTTGTTTAATGATAATGTTATTACGCTTATCAGACGATATGAAAGGAATTTACATAAAATAGACAACACTTGTCTATATTATTTAATGAAACATACATCAATGAAAAAATGCTGTCTAAATACACACAACATTTACCCAAGGCGGGATGTGACACAAAGCCGGTTTTTTAACGTGGGGCGTTCCGAGGACGTAGTCTCGGACAAAAATTCTCTGTAGACGCCGTATAAACGGGGCCGAGTTTGTCTAAGTCCCCAGACGAGTCTCTGTCCGTCGGCATAGCCAAGTCTGGGTACCTCTCTGCCTTCGACCAGAGAGGTCGACAAGCACTAAGTACTTAGCGCGCGTGTAAGAGCGAATGCTAACTCTGCTCAACTCCGCTTATTTACATAAAAAGGACGATTCCATTCATTTCTATCGTAGATGACATCGTTTCACGCAGACACAGAAAGAACCACATGGTTTCATGCCAGGTGAACATGGTGGCCATTTATATAAACGAACGATTCCATTTATTTATGTCCTACATGACAGCTTATTAAATATTTACGTAAAATTGATGATGTTCTTTTTCTAAACTTGTAATAGATCTTTTTTTGATTTTAACAAATGGCGAGAAAAAAAAAGTCTACTGAATGTTCTCTTTGCTGTATCAGTACATGGGCGATCGATGCTCTGCTCGAATTTCTGTCCTTTGTAGCTCTCAGTATGTGTGTGTTTTTTTTTTCTTTTTTCGATATCTACTAATTCCTGTTCAGACAAATATTTCCACAATAATTTAAGAGTTTAAACGTTGCTTTTCTTTGGCCCTGTTGCCTACATTATCTCTTGTGAGTGTCAAGTGTTCAAAGCCCTCTTTCCATTATTTAGACATTTCACCTGTCTTTTTGAGTCCACGTATATGACTTTTTTTATTTTTGTTTCCATGTGAGAAATCGATAATAAATACTAATTTATAGAAAGTATTCATAAAAAAAACTATAGGTCTCAATATTTTATGTGTGGACCAGTTAACATAAATAGTAGCCTAATGGCTTTGTACATTATTTACATTATTCGGACTATAGTCCTCATGTTTGTCGCCATATTTATTACAACGTTTCAGCCTTTGTACGTTCCGGCCTTCTTCAGGTTGTTAGAATGTCGAACTGAACCCTTTATTTCGCTCACTGGGGTAGACTGTTCTAGTTTAATGTTTAATGGGTGTCAGTTATCAGTTATCTCCTGTTAAGGACACACGAACTTGTGTAAATGAATGGCAAGGTTTAGGAGAGATAACAAAAAGAGATAACTTATAAAGAGCTAAAAGGCAGAGAAAGATTTGGAGGGCCATAATCGCTTACGTCCTGAAGGAATACGGCTCAGAAAAGAAGAAGCAGAAAATAATCTATCATAAAATTCAACTGATATTGACAAAAAGTCTTTTAAAAAGTCACTGCAATATTAGCGTTAAGTGTCTTAAGTTTCCGTGGAAAGAGAAACGAGCAAGCCAAGCTATCACGAAATAATAAATCGGCGAGATTTATAATCTCCTAAAATCAAATTAACTGCTTACGAGGTTTGGTATGGATTTGTATTTATCTCACAAGAAATGCCCAACTCTTGTAAATCTATAAAGACCTCCAATCTATCAATGTCGTTTTTGAAATATGAATCTTTCATACACTGCATTGAGTATACTTGGAGTATTCTTCAATGCAACTTCCGCGTTCGGGCGGATGGAAGGGGTGTTTGCCCTAGAGAAGCCTGACTTACGCACGCGAAAAGAATTGGTGATAAAACAATCCGACAGTCCATAACGCAGGACTTTCAAATAAAATATTCCAGTTTTTTTTTTATGTATGGCTTCGTTCAAAAAGAACCGTTGAATTAAAATAACAACCCAAAAACCCCGGATATAAGCGGAGAAAATTTAATTGACAATTGAATTTCTGTTTCCATATGTATAAAATGCAAGTGTAATTATTTTCAGCAATATATCTATTTTCTAATGTTTTAAAATTATTTTTCACTTGAATTTTCTACGTCAGACATTGCTACATAACAGGAATATTTGAATGATATTTTAATGATTAATGTCGCATATGAAGACAACATCAACTCCAGTTGTAGTTGGAGCATTCGGTTTGATTCGAAAAGATTCCAAAAGACTCATTGAAGGAATTCCTGGTAGCCCCTGCCTTAAAAAAATACAAATAATGTACTCACATACACAGCGCACGTCTTACGAAGGGCTGTATCTATGTCATCTTAGGTGTCTGTTTTTTGTTTTGTTTTTTCTCCTCCAAAAATACTCCGTGGAAAATGTCATGGTGCCATTTCTGACATTAGGTCTCTGGTTGGGGCCCGGAAAGAAATCATAGAAATAATAATAATTATTATTATTATTTTTATTTCCTTTGATATCTGGCGTTTACACATTTCTTTCCGGGTCCCGCCTAGGGACCTAAGGTTAGAAATGGCATCATGACACTTTCCACTGCAAAAAAAAAAAAAAAAAAAAATTACATATTATTATTATCATTATTATTATTATTATTATTATTATTATCTGCACTGAAAATTTTGCAACTTCAATGGGAAGGAAACTGAAAGAAACTGGTACGAACACCACCCAGACCCGGTTACGGAGATAGGACCTGTTACAATTCTCTGGGACTACACAATACACACTGACAGAACAATCAAAACCAACCGCCCAAACATTGTTATTAAAGACCACAAACAAAAAAAAGTGCCTCCTTATTGATATGGCAGTCCCTGCAGACTGCAATGTATCTTTGAAGACATTCAAAAAGCTGTCAAAATAAAAGGACCTTGAAATAGAAATCTCAAAAATGTGGCACATGGGGACATCAACAACCCCTGTTGTAGTTGGAGCCCTTGGACTGGTCGGAAAAGATTCCAGTAGACGAATTGAAGGGATTCCTGGAAGCCCATGCCTCAAAGAAATACAAAAAATTGTTGTCAAGAGTACAGCCCACACTTTACGAAGGGCTTTATTTATGTAATTTTTTTTTGTCAGTGGAAAGTGTCATGCCATTTCTAACCTTAGGTCTCTGAGCGGGACCCGGAAAGAAATGTGTAAACGCCAGATATCAAAGGAAATGAAAATAATACTAATACTACTAATAATAGCAGTGTCTTATAAAACGACAACAATCGGTCTTCAAAGATACCTGGAAGCTACAGAAAATTGTATGATGATCTGTGTCAAAGAATATGAAAGAAGTTACTTTATTCAGTAATAAAGAAGCAAACGAATTCAAAAGGGAATTTCAAGCGAGTGAATAAGGACAAATAAACCATAATACCCCTACTACAGTGGCAAAAAACCTAAAAAAGAATGCAATATACCAAATGCAACAACGATTGCAAGATAAACATGTTCATGGCCAATACTCTGTCAGTACCAAACAAGTTGATGTAGACAAACCCCGTACCCATCAGTAGGTACGTAGTTTGATCCGTGAAAAGCTGAAATCGAAGGTTTTATTCTTTCTGTTCAAGACCAATGCTTCTAACAAGAAATTACCAAACACACATCCTGAAAGATTATATTATTCCAAAATGTAGATTCTGTGATAAATATCCAGAAACAAATTCTCCATCTTGTTTTACGTTGCACGGTGTTAACAGCCATTGAATATAAAACTCGGTATGATAGAATGTAACTTCTAAACAAAGAAAACTCGAAAAAATTGGTAAGTTCACTACCCAAACCCGGTTGCAGAGAAAGGAACTTAACAATTTTATATAACTTTACAATTCACACAGACGTAACAATCAAAACTGATCACCCAGACATTGTGATCAAAAACCACAAGTAGAGAATATGCTTTCTTATTGACATGGCAGTCGCTGAAAATTTTTAATCTTCGAACATCTTTTAAAAAGAAACTATCAAAATACAAGGATCTTGAAGTGAAAATTTCAAAAATGTGGCACATGTGGACATCAATAATTCCAGTTGTAGTTGGCGCCCTCGGATTGATTGGAATATGTTCCGATAGACTCATTGAAAGGCTTCCTAGTAGCCCATACCTTAAAGAAATAGAAAATATTACTGACAAGTACAGCTCACATATTATGAAGAAATTTATGTATGTAAATGGTGTGTATTAGTTTGTTATCAGTGAAAAATGTCATGAAGCCATTTGTGGCTTAAGACTCTGCTTGTGACTCGGACAGAAATATACATACAACAGAAATCAAAGGAAATAATAATAATGATATTGTTATTGATCTGCATATTATGTAATTGGTATTTATTGGTATAAAACTTAATACAATAATAATATAAATATAATAATCTAAGGAAATAATAATATTGAAATAATAATATTAATATAATAATACTAATATTAAATAATATTAATAATGCCATAATATATAATTTATAATATATATATTTTATAATAATAATAATATATATATTTTTATATATAATATATTTTTATAATTTCATAATTTTATATATTATATATATTATAAAAATATATTTTTATATATAATATATTTTATATAATTTTATATAATAT
The DNA here is from genome assembly GCA_964036315.1 of Acanthosepion esculentum. Taxonomy (NCBI): domain Eukaryota; kingdom Metazoa; phylum Mollusca; class Cephalopoda; order Sepiida; family Sepiidae; genus Acanthosepion; species Acanthosepion esculentum. The sequence goes on along the minus strand of OZ038503.1, from coordinate 27,234,495 downwards.
AATTTATAATATATAATAATGCCATAATTCATAATATAAATGATATAATAATAATAATAATATTAATATAATAATCAAAGGAAATAATAATAATGATACTGCATATTATTTAATTGGTATTTACTGGTATAAAATTTAATATGATAAAAATATAAATATAATAATCAAAGGAAATAATAATATTAATATAATAATAATAATAATAATAATAATAATAATAATAATAATAATAATAATAATAATAATAATAATAATAATAATAATAATAATAATAATTCCATAATATATAATTTATAATATATAATATATTTTATAATATAATATATATTTTATATATAATATATTTTTATAATTTTATATATTATATATATTATAATAATATATATTTTATATATAATATACTTTATATAATTTTATATAATATAATTTGTAAGGTATAATAATGCCATAATTAATGATATTAATAATAATAATATAATAATAATAATAATAATAATATTACTATAATAATCAAAGGAAATAATAATAATGATATTGTTATTGATCTGCATATTATGTAATTGGTATTTACAGGTATAATTGCATTGTTAGGGTTACTGTTTTACGAAAGTCTACACTTGTTTGAGTTTTAATTTCTGTTTCGTTTTTTTTTTTTTTTTTTTTGTCTGTTTCTCTTAACGGCATATTTGTTTGAATTACACTAGTGTCTCCTCGCAGAAGCCAATGAAGCAATTGCTGAAAGTTACAAGACATATATTAGGTTGGTGCAAAAATAATGTCGTTTTTTGACGTTCTAACATATGTGAGAAAACGACATTATTTTTGCACCAACCTAATACTTTTGATAGGAAGAAGAATGTAACAATAATAATAATAATAATAATAATAATAATAATAATAATAATAATAATAACGATTGTAGTAATAGTAATGATGATAATATTATATAATTTGTACATATTTGTATGTATTTGTACTAATATATATATATATATATATATATATATATATATATATATATATATATATATATATATATTGTCTATATTTCGGCAGCAATTTTTCATTAATGCACGTTTCATTAAATAATATAGACAAGTTTTGTCTATTTATTTTATGTAAGTTCCTTTCGTATTGTCTGATAAGCTTAATCACATTATCGTTGAAAGACGAAAGGAAAACACGATATTGACACATGTTTACATCCAATCTAAGCTTTCGGCTTACATAAGCCATTATCAAAGATGACGATTTTAATAAATCAAGCAACACATATACGAAACCACAATAATGGTCTGCCGTTACTGTTTGAATAGGCTCAAAGTAACGACAAACTCTTATTTACGAGCCAAGGAAGCGAAAAACGCGTCGTAGTTCGTGACGTCACACATGACCACGCGTGAGCGAAAACGAGAAGTATTAAGTATGGGAAGCCATTGATATAAACCAATGGCTTCTGCTATAGATTATAGGCATTTAAGAACGTTTGTGGAGATTTCATAGTTTATTTTGTTCAGGTTAGGTTTCAACTGTTTTATGTATGTAGCTTCAAGGATTTTTAATTTTTGTTTATTATTTTCATGTTTAAGTATAGTTATGTTGTCAACAAGGATTTTCCGGAATGTTTTTAAAATAATTATGATTATAATTTAGGCTCTACTTTTGTATTGAGCACTGTTTTTTTTTTTAAATAAAAACAAAAATACTATAGAACTTCGGATTATTTACCTAATATTTTCCTATTTTTCTCTTTATTTGCACACACACACACACACACACACTATATATATATATATATATATATATATATATATATATATATATATATATATATATATATATATATATATATATATATATATATATATTTAACATACCTAACGGCCTTAACCCAGTGGATGACAGAACGTCTTATGGAGAAGATGGCAGAGGGAAGGAACGTGATGAGAGCTGGAAGTGATAGAGGGAGTTGGAGAGCCATGATCGCCTACGTCCTGAAAAGAAACGCTACACAGAAAGAAATGAATCATATATACCTAATATACCACACAGCACATCCACATGTAATTGACGACGGTTCGAAATGCCAAATCGGAGATCCGAGTTCAGATTCCAGTCCCGTTCGCTACTTTCACTTACGCGCAAATACCCTTGGGAAAGGCATGACTCTAACTCTTCTCCCCACCCCATCTTTGTGTGGTTTAGCAGCACGCACTGTGTTGTGCAGCCTTAACGAATCTATCCCTTCCTCCTCCACCCCCTTTCTATGGGGTAAACAGTAGGGCACACTGTGCTCTTTACTATTGAATGGCAATTTAGGAGAAGAACAAAACCATCTTGTTTTTGTTCGGCTTTTGCTTACACGAAAATACCGTTGAAAAACGTTTAAATCCATGTCTTTCCCCTAAATCTATGGGTTGAATACCTAGACACACTGGGTAGAAATTTGTACCATCGCAAACATTACTGGAAACTAAATTTTGTCAGTTTGGTAGACAAGATATTGTTGGCTACATTTTTGGTGAGGAAAAGTTTTCAAATTATATGAAACCATTCTATACGTGTTGATACTTATCTGATGTATGTATATTTGAATTTGATTAGTTTTATGGTCCAAGGTTAGGACCAAGGAACAACAACACGAACACAAGAGTAGAAATAACAAAGATATATTACACGGAATAATAATACAAGATGTGGAAGGTGTTAGTATGACTGTCAGTCTGGTTTGGAGTGAACTACTATTGGCTCGACTCGATTCCGTCTCGATATTTAACAACCCTCCCACGTAGGTCGCATGTGGCACAAGGCCGGCTTAATGTGGGTTCTCCGAGCCCGTAGGCTCGGCCACAAATATGCCCATTTAGAACCCGTATAAATGAGTTCAGGGACTGTCTACCTCCCCGGATGAAACTTTGCCCTCGTCCGGGTTCCTCTCTGCCAAAGCAGAGAGTTCGACAGAAGACGCAAACAGAGACTGCTCATGACTCGATTGCGTCTCGATATTTAACAACCCTCCCATGTGGGTCGCATGTGGCACAAGGCCGGCTTAATGTGGGTTCTCCGTAGGCTCGGCCAAAAATATGCCCATTTAGAACCCGTATAAACGAGTTCAGGGACTGTCTACCTCCCCGGACGAAACTTTGCCCTTCGGCAAAGCCTCGTCCGGGTTCCTCTCTGCCAAAGCAGAGAGTTCGACAGAAGTCGCAAACAGTCAGAGACTGCTCACGATTCCATTCCGTCTCGTCCCTCTATCTTGGGTGGCTCAGTATTCATAGTGTCAGGAAGAGTTCACTCTGTCGTTATAGGTAAGGTCCCATAACCATTAGCATATTAATCCAAATAAACACTACTCAGAAAAGTACGAAATTGAACAAATCGCTTTTTCGGTGATGTGGCTCATTTCTTCTATTCGCCATTGTGTTTACTCCCAAGCTTGAATTAACGACCAGCCCTCGGCCTGAGTGAAATTGATAATAGAGAGGGTGACACTATAGAGGGGGGTCGCGCAAGAAAAATTTTAAATTGTCTACACGCCAAACTTGCAATTGATGTCTGAACCAGATGACAAATGCTTCCGGCAAAAGTTCAAAATGTTTATAGATTATCCAATATTAATTCATTTATCCTTTGAAGAATGGAGTATTTAATCAACAATTATAATTATTATTATTATTATTTTATTTCCTTTGATTTCTGGTGTGTACAAATTTCTTTCCGGGTACCGCCCAGAGACCTAAGGCCAGAAATGTCTTCATGATATTTTCCACCGACCAATTAAAACACACACACACACACACATATTTTACATAGATAAAACCCTTCGTAAGGTGTGGACTGTACCCGTGAGAACAATTTTTTTGTATTTTTTTAAGGCATGGGCTTTTAGGAATCCATTCAGTGAGTCAATTGGAATCTTTTCCAACCAATCCGAGGGCTCCAACTACAACGGGGATTGTCGATGTTCCCATGTGCCACATGTTATTATTATTATTATCATAGCTTGCATGTTTTCCAAGGGGGTCACCATTCCTACCCAGTTTTGCATGTTCTTGTATTATTTCTCGTCCGGTTTGCTACAATAACTGATCATTCCGTTTATTGTCTCATCTTTATTTCTACACCGTCTACGTATTCAAATTTCCAATGATGTTATCTTGGTCTTTATCTAGAAAGGTTTTATGGCGCTGGTTTTAGACGGCTGTTAAGAGCAACTCGATTCTTCTTTGTTAGGTTTTAATGTGTTCCTATAATATTTTTTCCCATTTTTGTGATACCGTTCTTACGTTTTCGCAGGAGGGGGATAAACCTTCAGTCTTAAGCAGAATTAGCAGAGGCTTATATGTTCATCTGTTGAGAATAAGTGAAAGCAAAAAGAAAATCACGAACAATAACCTGCACTTAAAAAGAAAAACAACACAAAAGATGGGTGAGATACGAAGTAAGGGAAACAGATCTAAACAGTTATATACATATCGACTTTTAATGGCAAGAGACTAATTCGGGGATTTGGAGATTTTGACAAAATAATCTCCGTTCAATCATATGCTGGATACGAACAAAACTTCGTCTGCTGGCTGAGGTAAGAGGCTGGGATTTTTCGGCAGAAATTGATTCTATGTGCAAGTTACTTCACTCATATGTAAGTCGAATCAATGTGAGCCTTTTTCTTTCAAGTAAAATAGTCTTAAAAATTATTCCAACATATATTTTTTTTACTAATGTTTGCTCAGTAGAAGTTGCAAAAGCCACTCAATGTAGATGGCTACTTACATGAGCGGAACATATAAGTGGTAGAAAATTGCAGTTTATAAGATTACGAGAGAAAGATAACAGTTAACACTAAACACGAAGAGATTAAGATTGTAGTGATCGGGAAAACAATCATTTCGGGAATCGGTTCCACAAAATCGGAATTCTTCATTGAGTTTAGCTCCCAAGAACGACACAAGGTAGATGGCTACTGAAGTATATTCTTGTATGAACGGAAAAGAAAACCTGTAAGAAATGCAGTTTATGATGATACTATGAAAAAGTAAACGGTCAACCCTACACTCGAAGAGATTAAATTTATAATGATAGTGACACCGTTCTCTCAGAGTCAGTTCCACAAATTAGCAATTCTCGGGAAGAAATTGTCAGGATAGAACTTTCTTACAAATGGCTTAAGGTGGGAATAAGGATGGGTGTCCCAGTGTGTGTGGTACGGTGGGACGTAACTAGGATTGTCTGAACTAGTGCAACTGAGGAATGAAGCTCGTCGGAAAGTTTTCACATGGGTGGTTCTATGTCGGACAATCCAAGTGCTGGTTCGTGCATAACAATTGTCTTTATCAGATTGATCTCTAAGCCGAAAGATTTACATGCATACGCAAAACGGTTTATAAATCGCTGCATTTCATCTTCAGAAATTGTGACGATATCACAGTCATCCGCGTAGAGAAGCTCCCTTACCAAAGAGTACGAACCCTTTGTGTGTGCTTACATTCTACGTATAATGTATACCTTAACAGACATTCGATATCTGATGTAGATACCATCCAGATTTCTATAGAAAGCTACAAAAAAGACTAAATGGTAAATGGTCCTTGTACAGATATATTGTAGTTAGTAATTGTCTATATTTTTGGGATGAGGGGTTTTCACTATGGATTTCGTTAATCAGACTGACTTCCTCATCTTGCTTGCTTTCCTCACAACGTTTCGGCCGTCTGATCCTCCGGCCTTCTTCAGGTGCATCTCGAACTCGGGAACCGTCGGTCTGGAATTTCGAACCCAACCCTTTATTGTTACGGGGGTACCATGTTCTCGTTCCATTAAGGCCATCGCTGCTGCTACTACTGCTTGACGCCATCGTTGCTGCTGCTGTTGCTTCTATTATCGTTGTCACCGCTCTTGTTTGTCGCTGCCACTGCCTTTGCTCGGGATTGAACTCAGAACATCGGGAGCTCGGTGGGGTCGCCTCGGCCATGTGTCCCAGTGACACATGGCCGAGGCGACTAGGACGTTGGAACAGTGATTGCAAGTTCTCCCGATGTTCTGAGTTCAATCCCGAGCAAAGGCAGTGGCAGCGACAAACAAGAGCGGTGACAACGATAATAGAAGCAACAGCAGCAGCAACGATGGCGTCAAGCAGTAGTAGCAGCAGCGATGGCCTTAATGGAACGAGAACATGGTACCCCCGTAACAATAAAGGGTTGGGTTCGAAATTCCAGACCGACGGTTCCCGAGTTCGAGATGCACCTGAAGAAGGCCGGAGGATCAGACGGCCGAAACGTTGTGAGGAAAGCAAGCAAGATGAGGAAGTCAGTCCGATTAACGAAATCCATATTGTAGTTATATCTTAAATTTTTAAACGCACATACATTTGTGTATATGTATGCATGGAGGTAGGTAGGTAGGTATGTATGGACGCGTTGCCGAGTGGTTAGAGACCTGGATTCGAATCTCACTGCGGCTGATTTGTCAGTAAGGAGACTTCCTGGTGTTATCCTGCCTGGGGGTGGGATGATGCCAGCGTGTGGCTCCTTTTGGAAAGTGCCTGAAAACTATGCCACGGGTTGACACAAACCTTTTGAGTGAGATTTGGTAGCTGTCATCGTGACCGAGGTTTTTAGTGTTTTAGGCCTTTTTCAAATTGCTGATCACGCTACATGACACGCTCTCTCCCAGTAACAGCAACTAAAGTACCGTGATGTTCAATAAATAAAAAAAAATTCGCCTATTGTTTTTGGATTCAAACTAATTTTTAATCTTATTAATGTAAAGACTCCTTCCCGACCACCTAGTAAAATAAGTTTACTCGCCCTAAGGTATTCTATTGATAATTATAATTTTGGATATAAATGAGATTTAGGGAAAAACTCTGTGCAAAAAAAGTGAATCACTTATTTCCTGCAACTAGTAATCAACAGAAATATAACCGAACAGCTTTAAACAAAGAATAATAGAGGTATAATTTATTTATAATAGGTAATATAGTTCGAAATATTTAATAATCTATGGGTCTTCCTTTATTTTGAATAACCTTTTCAACACTTTTTGGTATTGACTTCATTAGGTTCTGGCAAATCTCATCTCCAAGCATTGAATTCCATTCGGATATGAAATTCACAATCAAATCCTCTTTGTTGCTCAACTGCTTTCTCGAGAGCCTGTACTTTATAAGTTTTCTATGGGGTTGAGGTCAGGAGATTGGGGCGGCCATGTCATAACACTCACCTGCTTCTCATCAAAGTATTCCTTCATCAATTTTGATTTGTGACAGGGAGCATTATCCTGCATAAAAATGAGCTCGGTGGGGTCGATTTGCACCCTTTCAGCAGAAGGGAGCAGACAAGACTCTAAAATTCTCTTGTACTGCTCGCCCCTGATGGTCTTTTCAATAGGTTTTAAGAAACCAGTTCCATGAAAAGAAAAGCATCCCCAGAACATTATACTGAACGGATGCTTGACAGTACTTACTGCTAAATTCAAAGAGCTTTCAAAGCTTCTTCTTCGGATTTTAGATCGCTTATCGTTTGAATTTAGCTCAACTTTCGTTTCATCGGAGAAGAGAACATTTAGTAAAAAAAATCAGGTGAGTCACTTTTATGGAACAGCTCTGTATGCTCATTATAGTTGCAGTATAAACCACAGGTGGGCTCTATAGGTGTTGAACAAACACAAATGTGCCTGAACGAGCGTCTGCAATAGGCATTGGCCATCCTGCCTAGTAGACAGGTATCCTCGAATACGCGTGTGCAGCTATTATTTTATTATTTATATATGTATGTATGACATAATTGGCTCCCGTTTCTCAATGAGAACCAGCACAGATTCTTCAAAAATTGTAAGATCAGTGTGGTTTTCCCACCAATGTGTCTGAATATCTTCAGGATGAGTCGAAATGGCATTACCATCTTTTGATTTAAGAGGAGCAGTTTGGGTCCATACAGCTCTTTCATAATTTGGTAAAACAATTTTGAGTTTTGCGTATCTGCTGCGCGTTGTGTTTTTTCTGCCTTCCTACGCTACCACTTGTTTTGAATTTCGCGCATGCGCTTTTGTGCTACACTTTGGAATTGTTTTATGCGTTTGAATAGCAGCCATTTTTGCATGGCTGGAATGATTTGATGACAAGGTGTGCTTGAAAAGATGACGTTTCATTTCAAGAAGTTGCCTCAATTTCCTCAAAATTTATCGGCGAACCAATCCTGGCACTTCCTTTTGCGAATTCCTAAGATATCACGTGCAACAGAAAGCACTTAAAGTTTAAAATCCTCCAGCGTATTCGCTTCATCGAGTTCAATAGCGTTAATTGCATTGGCAAAAATAGGTTTTGTTTCAATAGAATGCAATTTTGAAACATCTAGATGTTTTGGGCGTGATACAGCGGTATGCCTGGTTTTTTTTGAGGACGAATTTTGAGCGAAATTTTGGCTCTTACTAGACAGTGATCAGTCCAACAACCAGCACCTCTCAACGTTCGGACGCTGTGGAGATCTTGAAGATCACGACGACAAACAATGATATAATCTATCATATGCCAGTGTTTCAAACGTCGGCGTTGTCATGTACGCTTATATTTGTCTTTCTGTCGAAACAATGCGTTTCTGATAAGATCGTGTTCGTTGCAAAACTGCAGAAGCTGAAAGCCGCTACTATATTCGTAACCTATTCCATGCGAACCTGGTCAGGTCAAAGTTTGATAATCCTTCCCTAATCCTTGCGCTCGAATCACCAAGCAGAACTGATCTTGCCAGCGTCGGGAATGCCGAGAAACACTTGTCTTGAATCAGGCATAGAAAGAAAGTATGTCTGTTTCTGAGGAGCTCATTGTTGGAGCATGTACATACAAGAAGGAAGAGATGAGTTGATAGGATTGTTAATAGCATACTTCCCGAATCGCAAGGCGGTTTTCGCGCAGGCCGTGGCACAGTAGACATGATTTTCAATGCTGGGCAACTGCAAGAGACATTCAGAGAGCAGCATTTTATATCACAGTTTCATTGATTTCTCGAAAACGTTTGATACCGTGAATAGATCGACGCCCTGGAAGATTTTTAGTGAAGCTGGGTTGTCTCGAGAAGTTTTGTGTGTTTGATTCGATCTCTTCATGAAGGGGTGAAAGCAAGAGTTAGTTGCAATGAAATCCTCTCCGAAAAAAATACCTGTTGACAGAGGGGGTCAAACAGGGTGAACTTCTGCACGCACGCTCTAAACCATTTACCATTTATTTCGTTATAGTCTTTTTTGTGGCTTTCTATGGAAATCCGGATGGTATCAACATCAGATATCGAACGCCTGGTAAGGTATACATTATACGTAGAATGTAAGCACGCACAAAGGTTTCGTCCTCTTTGGTAAGGGAGCTTCTCTACGCGGATGATTGTGATATCCTCACACATTCTGAAGATGAAATGCAACGATTTATAAAATGTTTTGCGCATGCATGTAAATCTTTCGGCTTAGAGATCAATCTGATAAAGACAATTGTTATGCACGAACCAGCACTTGCATTGCCCGACATAGAACCAGCTATATACAGTGCTGTTCCATAAAAGTGACACACCCCTGTATGTTGAAGGGAAGAAGCTGGACGTGGTGAACTGTTTTGTATATCTTGGCAGCGCGCTTGCTGTGGATGCAGTCTTGACAAAGAGATGTCTCTGCGCATTGAAAGGAGCTTCTGGATCCTCTTCTCGGGTCTTGGAAAATGTGTTTGGTCCCATCATGGAATCAAACTGCCAACAAAAGAAGTCATTGTCTATAAAGCATGCGTTTTGACGACTCTCTTGTATGCAAGTGAAACGTGGACCAACTGAAGGCTCTTGAGCGCTTCCATCAACGATGTCTGCGATAGTTGCTTTGTATTGGATGGCAGTCCTATATCTCAGATACAGAAGTATCAGAGAAAGCCAGACTACCAAGCATTGAATACAGGGTTATGAAAAGTTGCCTTCGATGAGTTAGTCATGTTGTTCGAATGGATGTCAGTCGTCTGCCAAAGCAACTTTTTTACGGTGAAATGAGGAAAGGTAAAAGTAACTCATCAAACCCTAAGATTTGAGGACTATGTAAAATATTGTCTGTGGCAGTCTAGCATATGGGCAAATCAGTGAGAGACAATGGTACTGGATAGAAGTTAGTAACATAAACTGAGTCCTGATGGCATAGAATCCTTTGAATATAGCTGTGTTCAGTATGCCGATTTCAAACGATCAGTTGGTAAGGATGAACAAGGTCCAGCACCAGGTCCACAAGGTAACCATCTCAACTATGACATATGCGAAAAACTCACACTTGCGGGTCTCAAAAGCCATCTGCGCAAGCATGTCCAACCTGCTGTTCCGCAAAATAACATTCATGTGAACCAAAACGATCGACAATGTTCAGTCTGTGGTAGAACTTGCCGCAGTTTGGCGGAAGTAAAAAGTCATCTACGGGTGAATACAACTTGAAATAAGAAAGGAAAGAGGAGAAAACGTAAAACTCAAGAGGTGGTCACACTCAAAACCGAGACGACACCCACCATGCATGTATGAAGATCCCGTTCAAACGTGTTTTATTGAATAGAACTGATGGCGTAAGACTAGTAATAATAATAGTGAAAATGCTTCATCTAAAAAAGCAACAATAATAAGATGGCACAAAACTAGTAAGAAAATAATGTTAACGAAAATGCTTCATGTAAAATCAATAATAATAAGATGAAGTAAATATAGAAACGATAGATAGATAGATATAGATAGATAGATAGACCTTGACAGATATACCGTGACAGATAGATAGATAGATAGATAGATAGATAGATAGATAGATAGATAGACTGTGACAGATAGATAGATAGATAGACTGTAACAGATAGATAGATAGACCGTGATAGATAGATAGATAGATAGATATATAGATAGATAGACTGTGACAGATAGATAGATAGATAGATAGATAGACCGTGATAGAAAGATAGATAGATAGAATGTGACAGATAGATAGATAGATAGATAGATAGATAGATAGATAGATAGATAACTGTATATAATTCTATCTTTATTCTTTGTCTATGTATGACTATCAACTTATTAATATCCTTATTTACTAAGCTTAGATTAATGTTTGTCGCAAAGCAATTTTTCTGGTGCACGTCGAGTTAATTTCTCATACGAGCATAATGGTCAGTTCGACAAACATACTAACCGTCACGCTACAATAAGCTCCTCATCTTTTATTAACAAACTTTGATGTCCACTGATGCTTGTAGGTGCGTGTAGGGCATTTTCCCTATGGAGTGGAGATGGCGGTTAAATCCCGGCTAACAAAGTGATGTTGCTACAACGTTTCTCCAACGTACGCCACGCAGAGGTTGCGAAAAAGGGTTTTTTTCGTATACACTGAACAACTTGCACTCAACGTTACATTGTAACGTTACAAACGCATTACCTTGTATCGTTATATTAACAGAAAATAGATATGAAATCAGTGATTATCAATTTAAAAAAATACGAAATTAAATTTTATACAGGATGCTGGAGAAATACGTCCCACATATATATATATATATATATATATATATATATATATATATATATATATATATAATTGTTATCCACAGACAGACTGTTTCGCTGTATCACAGCTCTTTAGTGTATCTAGACGTCCTGTTGCCTCTAGCTAGAATCGAACCCCGACTAAATTGGCGTCAGTCGGAAATTCTACCACTAAGCCGTCGGCGCACGGCTCGGAAGAAGGTGAATTTTAGCGTATTTATTTATTTCTATATAAACACACAGTGACCGACAGGACTCAATTCGCTTTACTGAAGAGTCTTGCTATATTAGCCTTAATAGTCACTGTTTACAAACCCACTTCTTTTATACATACACACACACACACACATATATATATATATATATATATATATATATATATATATATATATATATATATATATATATATATATATATATGTATATAGTTAAACCTAGAGAGCTAGACAAATCTACCAAGGTTTCACCTAAGCGGATCGTCAGGGAAGGCTGGTTAAAGATTGCGTACTCGTATCGGTTTTTTTTTTACTTTGGGCTTTGGACCTGCATGCTAATCGATTGTTTTCGACAGGCGTTCATGTTCTCGGCTCTTTTTTTTATATATGCCTTTTTTCCTTCGATATTGATTTGATCATTTGCAAATCAAGAAACCGAAGGTTTTCCGAAATGAGTGTAGTTAATTATGTTTATAAGATTACTACTAATAATAATATTGTATACATATATATATATATACACACACACACACACACACACACACACACACACACACATATATATATATATATATATATATATATATATATATATATATATATATATATAAGAAATAACTATTGTCTTTCAAATGCTGGGTCACTATTTGACTTAGGTAAGATAGTCGGTTTACTAGATTCTATTATGATAGTCGATTCATTTCAATGATGCCTTTTTGGAAGTTATATTCTATCGGTGGCCGATATCCTCTATTCAACTTCTAAAAGTTTCTTATGATTAATTGAAAAAAAAGTTTGAACAAAGTAACTATAAAAAAAATTTTTTGTTTGTTTTGTTTTGTTTTTTTGCTATCCTCTGACAGCCGCAAAGATGGAGAAAGCTTTACCTCAAACCATCGCCAGTGAGACACGCTGCAAGAGCCATTCCGTTTTGCGAGGCCCGTCCCTTCATCGAGACGCAATCGCGCCAATCCTCCGAAGGAACGCCATCGAACGAGGGCCAATGACCCCAGAAGTCTCCACACTATTTCGTGCTAGACAATTTTTCTTGATAGCATCTATCTGGCATATTTATAAGTCTACCATTCGTCCTCGCTTTGAATATTGCTGCCACATATCTTCTGGTGCTTCTGCTATATATTTAGGTATCTCTATCTATAAAAGGTAGGATGTGTGTGTGTGCAACGAATGCACGGCCGCAATTTTCGACGGATTTGCACCAAAATTTACATGCACATGCTCCAAGTTAGTATAAAACGCCAAGACCGACTTTGCATTTCCAAACTCCCTTCGATAGTGGAAATAATCGAGTTTTTCATGCTTCTACGGCAGTTTTCATGTAGTTTGCGGTCATTTTCTACTGGCCAGAGTGAGAGCCTATAGCTGTCTGCCACGAATAAGCAGTAAGATTCTATTGGCCAGCGTGAGAGCCAACAGCTGACTGATACGAATGTTAACTAGCATGCAAAAAAAATCGATAGCTACATTCGTCACAAGTGGGAAGAATTTAAATCTGCATGGCACTTTACTCCAATTGGCTCATTCGATTGCTTAAACTCAACGTTGATTCTGATTCCACAGAACTCTTTTTTCATTCGGTTTTTCCAGTTACGAGTCCTTTTTTTTTAAAGCTGATCGTTTTGTGTTCATTTTGTTTAGTTCTTTTTTCGTAATACATTTAATGTTTAGTATAGAGCTTAGAAAAAATTCGCAGTGTGAGATAGGCAAGAAGTAAGGCATGTAGCAACATCAGCACGGCAAAGAGCACTCCTTTAAAGGCAAGGAAGGGCAAAAATATTTTAAGTCATGTTATAGCGATTCCTGTATGAGTCGTACGATTTTTTAATCAATCGCGGGTAACGCCGGGCCTTGCTGCTAGTTATTGATAAAATGCAAAGAGGTATCTGCAATATTATGGGCCCTGACTTGCCATCTCGGTTTCAGCCCCCTTCTCACTGCAGCTTCCCTGTGTCTTTTCTATAAATACTTTCATGGTAATTTTTCTGCTGAAATATGCGCTTGAATTATTATGGTGACTGTATTGTAAGAATGATGAGTAAGAAACTGATTGTTTTGATGTAATAAACACTGCGGTAGGTTTAGATCAGTAATTGTGGCTAGCTAAGTTCAAGATAAGACAAATTGAAGACCAGCTTTCCCTTATTCTTCCTTCTGGCCTTGTGTCATACTTTGTATTTTTAAAATAAATATTCCTTTCATCTATGGTGCCTGGACTTTATGAATGTCAGCGCAGTAATTGTCGTCAAGGCCTCATCATTTTACAGTTGAAATGGCTAGATGCAACCGTAAGTTCTATGTTAACAGTTTCTTCTGTCGCACTTCTCGCTCGTGGAATTCTCTTTGGGCTTCTTGCTTTCCAGTTAATTTTGATCTTCAAAAATTTAAATGCAATGTCAATCATTATCTTTTTCTTTAATTCTTATTCTTTCACTGTCCTCTCTCCTTAAACTCCCCCGTATGTGGTATTGTCCTATAATTTTAGCAACAATCTAAGAAGAAATGTTTATGTTTTTTTTTTCTTTTCGTTTTCAGTCCGTTTTTTATAGTTTATTCTATCCTCTTTGCTAATCCTTTTGATATCAGATCGTACGGGATCGGGGGTGGGTATATGGTTTGCATCCAATTTTGTTCAACCATTGCCATAGTTCCAGGTCAGAGAACACTGGGGCATTGTCAGATATTAGCGTTTTTGGAATCCCATTTCTTTCAAAATATGATCCTTAACGCTCGTTTCACGGTCGAACTTCTTTTGTTGGAGACCTGTATTACTTCTGGCCAGACTGAATACGAATCCAGCAGTATTAGTAATAATCCCACTGCATCGGCCTGGGCATGATCCATGTGTACTCTGTCCCAAGGTTGGGACTCTCTAACTTTTGTCTGATTTTTTTTCTCATTGCACCTTTTACACATTTTTATATATTATCCTCCATCTGTAGAATAGCCTGGCCACCATGCCACTAACCTAATCTCATTTGCGTAGACGTTATTCCGAAATGAACAACGTCATGTTTGCGTTTTATAATTTGGCTCCTTTGCGTTTCAGGGGGAACCACTATGTCTCCATTACAAATTATACCTTTTTCTCTGGATAACTGGTGCTTTTTCTTCACACTCAATATATCTTTGAACCCTATCAGCAACGCCTCTACAAATCATTTGACCTAATTCCACATTAATTTTTAAAAAATAACAGAGGTTACTTGTTTTAATTCAGGAATTATTTTTGATTTGAGCCTGTATACAAGATCTTTAACCATATCCCAAAACAGATATTCTGGTGGTGTTAGATCTCTTGACAGTGATGACAACTAAAATTCAATGTCGTCTCATGGACTTCAACTCGAAATTCAGAAGGCCGCTACTTTTATATCACCCTCTATATATTTGAATATATTTGGAGGAAAATAGTATGAAAAATAAATATAGCACGTCAAGCCGAATGACTGTTCCGTGTAAGATACAGGTTCGATTCCTGTCGGGGGAAACATATTTTCTACATACTTTTTCGGGCATTCAGGCCAGTAACAGTAATTAATACTGTTTATTATAAAAAGAACATTTACTTTAATATTCGTGTCTATAAAAAATAACGTATAAACAGAAAATATTTTAAAATAATTGTCCCGACTTTTTATTATATATATATAATATTAGTGGTCAATATATATATATATATATATATATATATATATATATATATATATATATATATATATATATTGTGTATTTAGGCAGCAATCCTACATGCAAAAAAAGGCAAAAAATAATGGAAGACTTATTAATAAAAACAAAAAAGAACAACACTTAATAATATTAACTTTGAACATGGACACAACATCTTGCCCGTGTTTTGAAAAATGAAAACATTTGATAAAGCATACATACAACAAACTATTTCTTATTTAACAGTTAAAATATATAATCCTTGAAAATGGCTAATTGTATAGCCGAAAGGGCTCGGATAAAAAGAACATTCGGACAGTTCTGATATAATTTATCATCCGAAAAGAAAAAAAATTATTGTAGAAATTGTATAAAACAAATAAATAAAAGCACCTTGTCTGTCGTATTCATTGAAATGTGCATCATACATATATATATATATATATATATATATATATATATATATATATATATTTAAATTCCCAAGAGGATAGAATCCAGGTAGAAATCAATGTCAAGGACTAAGTAAGAATATAATATAAAAGGCAATTATGTGTGTATGTGTGTATATATATATATATATATATATATATATATATATATATATATATATATATATATATATATATATATATATATATATATATATATATATATATATATATATATATATATATATATATATATATATATATATATATATATATATATATATATAAAAGGCTCAAACACTAATATTCCATGGTTATAATTTATTACAGTGGAATCGTAATCACGATCCAATTCATCAGACCTACAAATTCAAATTGTGGGTCTGATGAATTGGATCGTGATTACGTGGAATATTAGTGCTTGAGCCTTTTATATATATATATATATATATATATATATATATATATATATATATATATATATATATATATATATATATATATATATATATAATTGCCTTTTATATTTTATTCTTACTCAGTCCTTGACATTGAGTTCTACCTGGATACATATATATATATATATATATATATATATATATATATATATATATATATATATATATATTGGTTATCTGGAATACGTGGTGGTTTATTCACGCTATCGCGGAAGAGAATACTTTAAATCTATCCCGAATATATTTTAAGCACAGATTTTCGGTCAGCATTGACACCCAATTAATTTCACTCATTTGAATAGCTCTGAAAGTGAAGTACTTGCAGTCACTCGGATAAGGTAGTTCTTTTGTTTTTCTTTTCTTTTTTTTTTTTTGGTGGGTTGGGGATATCGAAAAAATATCAGGAAAAAAAGAAAATCCATGTTTTTTATTCGTACCAGCCTCTATTTTAAGAATTTGTGACGTGTGAGGCCATATTGGTGCCGAGTTCTTCCGCTCGACAGACTCTGGCTAAATGGTAACAGGAGAAAATATGCCCTGATATTTTCTTTCATGTTCTTTCCGTGACCGGTGCAGAGCTTTTGGTTAGAGCCACGATATCGGTTAGGTAGAAGATATGTGCGGAGGTTGGTCAATTACGAAGGAACTAAGGGATCGAAAAAAGACGTAGTTGGCTGAAAGTATAAGAAAGGAGGGAAAAGAAAGAAAGAAAGAAAGAAAGAAGGTAAAAGAAAGAAAGAAAGAAAGAAAGAAAGAAAGAAAGAAAGAAAGAAAGAAAGAAGAAGGACAAATGATAAAAAAGACATAAAGAAAGAGAAATGATAGGAAAAAAGATAGAACGAAAAAAAGAAAGAATAGAAAAGCGGGAAAGAAAGAAAGAAAAAAAGAAAGAAATTTAAGAAAGAAGAAATAGAAAAAGAAAGAAAGGATGAGAATAAAAGAAAGAAAGAAGGTAAAAGAAAGAAAAAAGGAAAGAAAGAAAGACAGAAAGAAGGATGAAAATAATAGAAAGAAAGAAAGAGGAATAAGAATAACAGAAAGAAATAGAGAGATGAGAGCGAATAGAGTAGAATTCCAACGTTCATAACATTTAATTTAAAAGAGAGCTCAATACAGTGTAGAGCAATATTATTTATTTTAAGATATTACGCCGAAAACATGTCAAAATCGCTACACAATTCAGTCGTGTTTCCATGCGTATCAATATATCACATCAGGTGATTGTAAATACTGGAGTGTCAATGACCCGTAGATTGGCAGCTAACGGCAGCCAGACATAAACTATAGCGGATTCAAATTGTTACATAATTTATACAATCTAGACAATTGGTTTAAAAACTAGAATTGGTTTAATATTTTAAAATTTTATTATTGTAGAAACCGATTTAAAAATCTGGCTCATAATACACGTTCCATGATAAATATTATTAATGATTGATACGCATCGAAAACACGATTGAAATTGTGTAGCGATTTTGACATGTTTTTGGTGCAATATCCTAATATATATATATATATATATATATATATATATATATATATATATATATATATATATATATATATATATATATATATATATATATATATGTACATACACATATACATATATATATATATAATTATGTAT
>OZ038503.1:27209046-27214046 GCA_964036315.1 Acanthosepion esculentum | reverse complement strand
ATTTTTGATTTTTCACATCTCTGTATTTCCTTCTTTTTCCTTTCTTTTTTCTTTTTTTTTTTGTATTTCGTTTTTTCTTTTTTTCTTTCTTTCTTTCCATTTCACAAATCTTTCTTTTTTGTTTCCGTTTTCATTAAAGATCAACTTCATGTATTTTTCTTCCTTTCTTCATTTTTCCTGTTTGAAACTTTTTCTCTCCTTTCATTTTCTTTTGCATTTAAGTTTATTTCTTTTCTTTCTTTCTTTCTTTCTTTCCTTCTTTCTTTTTTTCTTTCTTACAAGTTCGTTTTCATTTCTGTTAGTACTTTCCTTCCTATGTTTTTTTTATCTTTATTTTTCCTCTTATTCACTTCCACGATCTTCCATTTCACAATTCACTTTTTCTTTTTATTTCTTTCTTTCTACTCGTTTTCCTGTGATATTTCATTCGCATATATTTTATTTTCCTTCCTATACCCATTTCTTTTCTTTTCTTCTTTCTTTTACGATTTTTCTTCGCTTTCACTCCTTTTTTCCAGAATATTCTACTCCTTTTTTCTTTTCTTCAAAGGCCCGCTCTTTTCTTTCATCTTATTCCAACCCCATTTCCTCCCTCACAGGAATTGTCTCTCCCAGTTTCTTTTTTTCTCATTTTTCATTTTCTCTCTTCTTTCTTTCTTTCTTTCTTTCTTTCATTCTTTCTTTCTTTCTTTCTTTTTTAGACTAGATTACTTTTTATTATTTCATTAGCTCTTTATCTTTTTTACATATTTCCGCTTTCTTTTCTTGTTTTCCTTCTTTCCTTCATTCTTTCTTTCTTTTTCTTTCATTCTTTCTTAATTTATTTATTTATTTCCCAACCTTTTTTCAGTATTCCATTCACTCCTTATTTTTGAATTCTCCCATCTATGGATTTTCTTCTTTTTTCTTTTTCTTTTTCTTTTTGGTTTTTCATTCTTTCATTCATTCATTCATTCTTTCATTCTTTCTTTTTTTTCTTTCCTTCCATTTCACAAATCTCTTTTCTTTTTTTTTCCTTCCGTTTTCATTAGAGAACAACTTCATGCATTTTTTCTTCCTTTCTTCATTTTTCCTATTTGAAACTTTTTTTTCCTTTCATTTTCTTTTGCATTTAAGTTTTCTTTCTATCTTACTTTCTTTCTTTCTTTCTTTTTTTCTTTCTTACAAGTTCGTTTTCATTCCTGTTAATACTTTCCTTCCTACAGTTTTTTTTATTTTTATTTTTCCTCTTATTCACTTCCACGATCTTCCATTTCACAATTCACTTTTTCTTTTTCTTTCCTTCTTTCTGGACCGTTTTCCTGTGATATTTCATTCGCATATATTTTATTTTCTTCCCCATACCCATTTCTTTTCTTCTTTCTTTTGCGATTTTTCTTCGCTTTCACTCCTTTTTTCCAGAATATTCTACCCCTTTTTTTTCTTTTCTCCATTTTTTTCAAAGGCCCGCTCTTTTCTTTCATCTCAATCCAACCCCATTTCCTCCCTCTTGTTTCCACAGGAATTCGTATCTCTCCCAGTTTCTTTTTTTCTCATTTTTCATTTTCTTGCTTACTTTCTTTCACTTTTTCCTTGCCCGTTTCTCCCTTTTACCTCAATATTTTTAATTAACGTTCATTCTTTTGAATCGAGTCGTAATTTCCTTCACCAATTTTCCTTCACTCTTTTTTTTTCTCCTTTAATCATTTTCCGTTCCTTCCGAGCTTTCTTTCTTTCATTACCTCCTTCAAATTAACCATTCATCTCTCGGTCATTGCTTTTAAATTTAGTGAGACTGTATTAATTTTTTTTCTTTTGTGCTACTGTTCTCCTGTATAAAAGATGAAAACCGCCATTTTTTCCCCTCGGAATGGCGGATTTGTCCGAAGCGGTAGCGCCGAATATTAATTTGATTCGTTCGTTTCCGGTCATTCAACTGAGCAGACGAACTTACCGTACAACCAAGTATGATATTAATCAAAAGAAAAAAAAAGACAGAATTGGAATTAAATAGAATGAGAGGAATAGAATGATGCTGAAAAAAAAAGAAGAAAAATCGTGAAGAAAAACAAAGAAACGAAAAGAGCGTTAGAAAGAGACGATAAAAAATGGCAGAATAATGAATGACATAGAAAATAAAGAAAGAAATGATTTGTTAGTTATAAGAAAGGTTTATACAGTTTTGCTCTAAGCCGCTGCCTGCGTTACGACGTAGATCAGAGAGGCAATAAGTACAAAAAGAAAAAGGGCAGAATTGGAAATTACTTACAAATTTTATCAGAAATCCA
Organism: Acanthosepion esculentum; assembly: GCA_964036315.1. Lineage (NCBI taxonomy): Eukaryota > Metazoa > Mollusca > Cephalopoda > Sepiida > Sepiidae > Acanthosepion > Acanthosepion esculentum. Next base: position 27,211,779 of record OZ038503.1, on the reverse strand, counting down.
AGAAGCAGAGACATTGGGCGGAGTGTCTTTCTTTTAACAGTGATTTTGGATCGACGACTTTGACTTAGAAACAGGCACCGAAAAAACAACTACATAGTCAGCGGGACCTCATAGACAGGGTGATATAATTAAGCGAGAAAAAAAGGGCTAAACATCAAATAAAAGAAAACAGAACGTATTGTGATCATCAAGAGAAAAAGCCCAAGATACGAGTTATGAATTAGAGATATAAACATCAAAAAGGTGCAAGCATTTAAATATCTGGGAAGCGATTTTTTTTTGTGATATCAACGAACACTCGTTGCCATTTTGTGATATCAACGAATACTCGTTGTCACTTTCGTACTGCTCGTTGTAGTAGAGACTTTGTAATCGCAGATACAACTATAGTGACGCCGTTAAACAATACAGGTGTCAGACGCCTTCGAATAATCTTGCAGTAATAGTACTTGCACAATAATACTCGCTCGAATAGTCATCCGTATAATGATCCGAAGAGAGAAATAGTACAGAGAATAGAGTAGAGAAATAGACTAGAAAAGAGCGATCAATCTAGACGTCACGCGATTTCCTATATGTGCGGTTCCTCTATGATCACGTGATCCTCTTAATTCAATAATGGGATCGCCTGTGTTTGCTCACTGGCGATCTGTGTTCAAAATCAAGAGTCGGCAGCGACACTTTATTCATATATAACAATTTTTCAATAGGTGGGATTTAAACAGGTGATCTTGTTTCACACGTGGCTGAAATTGATCCATAGACAGCTCACTGTAGAGAATAATTGTCACTTTCAATAATGGGGTCGCTTGTGTTTGCTCACTGGCGATCTGTGTTCAAACTCAAGTGTCGGAAGCGACAATTTATTCCTATATAACAATTTTTCAATAGGTGGAATTTAAACAGGTGATCTTGTTTCACACGTGGCTGAAATTGATCCATAGACAGCTCATCGTAGACAATAATTGCCACTTTCAATAATGGGATCGCCTGTGTTTGCTCAATGGCGATCTATGTTCAAATTCAAGTGTCGGCACTGACACTTTATTCCTATGTAACACGTTTTAACCGCGGATAGAGAATGCGACACCCAACTCTGCCAACACATTGAAAAGTAACACTGCAAAAACTAAAGTGCTGAGAAACGGTAAAATTTCATTAGAATAAAAAAAAACAACGAGTCCCGGACTGCTATGCGATATCCATCAGCTTATATATCCATGAGTCCTGGAAATGTTCCCCACGAATGTGTAAAAAACCTAGAAGCATTGGGAATGTGATTCTACAGATGGATACTGAAAATTCCATGGACGGAGGAAGTAAACAACAAGGAAGTCTTTAATGCCAACCGAAAAAACATTTATACTCAGAATCAGGAAAAGATAGCTGAAATATTTTGTACACATAAAGAGAGCTTATGGAGAGACATGATCACTTATGAACGACAACCATTTAGTGGATGAGATCGCAGCTATTACGCTATTTGTTAAGGGGTCTCCCCTTTTTACATAAATGGACTCACCCAAGGTATACATATACTACCACCAATGAATACCTGGAGAGTAGTATTAGAGAAGGGTAGCACAAGAGTCACCGTCACGAGCATCTAAACTCAGTAAGGAGTCATATTGCGATACTTCAATACCAAGACAGTATATATATTATTGCTACTAACCCGCATTCCTGGATCTACTAACCCGTATTACCAGTTTGTATTATTACGTTAATACATTTATTTTCCTTATCCATTCCTGGCGTTTGTTATTCATTGATATCGGATTCATCTCGGAATCCACAACAAATTGGCGACGAGGTATTCGAACTCACACGGGAAAGGAAAAAAAAGAGAAAAATTCTCCCTCGTCCACAAAAAATTGGCGATGAACATATCGAACACACACGGGAAAGGAAAAAAAAGAAAAGAAAAATTTTCCCTCGTCGACAACAAATTGGCGATGAGGAATTCGAACTCACACGGGAAGTAAACCGAAAACAAAATTCTCCCTCGTTGTCCACAACACTATTGACTGGAAATATTAATTGATTCGTTTTTTATGATTTATCAAAGTGTTGTGGGTTATTTAAAGCCAGGAAATATTTTTACATTGTAAAAATATTTTTTAGATAATAATGATTTTAGTGATACATGTCTTACTAATTAACCAATAGCCGCGGTAAGAACTTCTGAATGCATATTTTTCCCAAGGGTATTTGCGCGTAAGTGAATATAATGAACCCAACGGGAATTGGATCTCGGTTCTTCGATTAACAATCTCGATCTGATATTTATTAAACCACCCGCACATCCCTCGCATCGGGTATCCCCAAGCACTCAAACAAAACCTTTATTTACTAACCCAGATGTAAGTACATGCTGAACTCTTCCGTCGTTTTATCGATGTATGAGGGTCAAGCAACTAAGTTTATAGGAACCGACAGCCAGATACCTGCGCATGGGATTTGCTTATAGGAGTGAAGGCTTTGTGCAGAACAAATCTCACTTTTTGTAGAGCTAAATACATCAGGTGCACTATGTGCCACAAGGTCCCTAGGTTTGGATTCAGAGTTGTCCTTCTCCAAGACCAATAGACCATAGCTGGGAGAAGAAGAAGAAGATTCATACCTTTCGCAAGGGTATTAGCACGTAAGTGAATGCTATGCATTCGACTAGAATTCGAACACGTCTTTCCGAGTCCACTATCCATTACTCCTCCATGTGCCTCCTCATATATA
>OZ038503.1:27196546-27206546 GCA_964036315.1 Acanthosepion esculentum | reverse complement strand
AAATCGTTTTAGTAAAAGATCTAATAAGTAGGCATACTAAATGGTTTTAGTAAAGGGTCTAATATGTAGGCATACTAAATGCTTTTAGTAAAGGGCCAAATAGAAAGCATAATAAACGCTTTTAGTAAAGGGTCTAATAAGTAGGCATACTAAATGGTGCGTAGTCCAGAGTCTAATAAGTCGGCATACTAAAAGCTTTTAATAAAGGATCAAATAGAAAACATAATAAATGTTTTTAGTGAAGGGTCTCATAAGTAAACGTAATAAATTATTTTTGTAAAGGGTCTAATAAGTAGGTATACTAAATGGTGCGTAGTCAAGGGTCTAATAAGGAAGCATACTAAATGTTTTTAGTAAAAATCTAATTAGTAGGCATACTAAATGCTTTTAGTAAAGGGTCAAACAGAAAGCACAATAAATGATTTTAGTAAAGGTTCTAATAAGTGAGCATACTAAATGGTTTTAGTAATGGGTCTAATAAGTATGCAAAATGGTTTTTAGTAAAGGGCCTAATAAGTAGTTATACTAAATGCTTTTAGTAAAAGGTCTAATAAGGAGGCATACTAAATACTTTTGCTGTGCATAGCAAACTCTCTTCTACTTTTATATATACCCTCTGTCTGAAATTATTATGCAACTCACGTAAATCTCAAAAACTTGAATTTGCTTTGAACAATTTTTGTGAAATTTTAAGTGATTAATTTAGATGTTAGAACAAAGCTTGAGTTACATTTTTCGGTAGTTTCTTAAAGTCATTGGATTTATTATAAAAACTGCATTTGTTATTATGCAGATTAAACTAATATTAGTTTAAACCCTCTAAAATCTTATAAACTTTTTTTTCTTTTTATCCATAATATATGTTGAAACCTGGATAATGGTATGTATGTAAGAAATGTTGAAAAACAGAAAATAATTGAGTTGAGGTGAATGTTCACATTGGAAATATCACAGAAGCTTTGCCGACATCATTGAAAGATGAAAAGAGGGCAGTTGAAAATATAACTAAGTGGGGAACTAGAAGCAAAAGAAAAGGCTTTAAGTACTTATCTTCTCAAGGGGAACATAAACTAAAGTGAGTTATAGTAAAACAACCGATTTTACTCAGTGCTGATATATTGGAACAGGCTGAGAGACTCAAAAAGACAAAAGGTTTAGAATACTTTGCAAATTTGGATATATCAAAACATCTCCTCGGCAAATTTATGTATGAAAACAAATATTTGAAAACGTCAAAATTGGGCTAATAAATACATGAAAATTGACTTTTCTGAAGTAATTTTACGGATAAATCTCCGGTGACATTCGATGGACGGAACAAAGGATGGATTCCATCTGATGCAGATGAGTCTGCGCCTTAAAAAACAGCAATGAGACGGCAGGTCGATCGGTTGAAATTGTCGACCAAGCCATTATTGAACCATTTAAAAATCGATAAAGGAGTTAAACTGAACAGCACTTACTGTTGAGATTTCATGGACAATAATTTCTTTAAATGGTACATGTCCCAAACATTTCTGTTTCATTTTGCCTGAATAAATTGAACTCAATTTACTTATGTAAAACTTGTCTAGAGAGATGGACATTTGAAGTCCACCAAATAAATTAGAACCTGTCCGAATCGATTTTTAAAGATTCTGTATTCATTATTAACATATGGCTCTGTTCTTAAATTGAGCTCTCTTTGGATTTATTTCCTCCTTGGAATTATCCCTACTAATCACCAAGTGATATTGTGTATTATATTGTCTGTGTGTATTGTCACATGTGTGTGCCATTCATTGTGTATGTATGTTGTCTTCATATGTGTCTGTGTGTATTGTCACATGTGTGTGCCATTCATTGTGTATGTATGTTGTCTTCATATGTGTCTGTGTGTATTGTCACATGTGTGTGCCATTCATTGTGTATGTATGTTGTCTTTATATCTGTCTGTGTATTGTCACATGTGTGTGCCATTCATTGTGTATGTATGTTGTCTTTATATGTGTCTGTGTGTATTGTCACATGTGCGTGCCATTCATTGTGTATGTATGTTGTCTTCATATGTCTGTGTGTATTGTCATATGTGTGTGCCATTCATTGTGTATGTATGTTGTCGTTTTTTGGTTATTTTTAAGGGTTAGTGGAGATATTTCCTGTCTCATCGATTTTTGCGTGTTTATATATCTAAATACGTCAGCGTGTTTATGTATTATAATCTGATTGTGGATGTATTGTCGTTTGCAAGATGTCATCCTCCCCTGCCTCTGTTTATGCTTCAAATGTATCTACGTTGTCATGAAGTTTAGAGCAACATTTGATCTTAACGTTTATTCCAACTTAATTTCAATAAATACAAAATAAATCGAAAAACATGTATTTTTTCATCAGTAATTTTATCATTTTAATCTTAATATAGATTAAATTAAAATTTTAAAATTCGTACTTTTTAATTTCACATTTTATCGTATAATTTAATATTTATTAGTTAGAATAAATTCTATTTTAGTCTAACCCCAACATTAAAGCATTAAATAATTATTATAACCTTAGTTCGTTGTCAAGTTTTTTGAATTCTTATACATTTGTATTTTGATTGATCATTACAGCGTTTCCCCGAGCGAGGAATGTCTGATTGATTTTAACCTTTTAAACCTCTTTATTCTACATTCAACATCACTTGATAAAACACCAGAAGTGTTGAAACAAAATGGCTATTTTTGTAGTGATTTTTCGAATATATAATTATATATATATATATATATATATATATATATATATATATATATATATATATATATATATGCACATTTCATTAAAAACGACTGACAAGGTGCTTTTATTTAGTTTTTTATATAATTTCTCGTGCGATCTAATAAAGTTTTTCTTTTCAGATGATAAATTATATAAAAACTGTCGGAGAGGGTTTCCCATAATAGCCATAATATCTTGACCGTGTTTTGAAACAAAAAATGAATCATTTTATAAAACATACACATAACAAACTATTTCTAATTCTAACAGTTGAAATATAATCCTTGATAATGGCTAAATGTATAGCCGAAAGCACTCGGCTAAAAAGAACATTCGGACAGTTTTTATATAACTTATCATATAAAACGAAAAACTTTATTAGATCGCACGAGAAATTGTATAAAAAAACTAAATAAAAGCACCTTGTCAGTCGTTTTTAATGAAATGTGCATGAAAGAAGGATTGCTGCCTAAATACACAAATATATATATATATATATATGTGTGTGTGTGTGTGGAAAACGACATATAAATATTTATATGTCAAGGATAATTATAAGGAAGAAAACTATGATGAAGTGATAGAAGTTTTCGTGAGTACTTCTTTTCATCCCTTAGGACTTCATGCTACTAAATTGAAGTTTAAGTCGATGCGACTACACATACTCAGAACAGAAATAGGACGCTGAGAATTTTAATTACTTTTTTTTAATATATGCTTTAGGTATAGAAAAACGTGAAGGGAGATATTTGGAAAAATCTTGGCACTCTGTGCACCATTTTTCTGCAATCATTTCTTCCGCAAATTGTAGTTAATTCCACCCAAGCCTTACGTACTATAATAACAAAAAAATCATCTTAGTAGGCAGTTGGGCGGTTCAGTTCTAATTTGAAATGTTGGACTCTCACGCGTCGAAACTCAGGAGAGATTTACTTCATTCAGTACGAAGTAAATGTAAAAATGCTTCATCCTAGAATTGAACTTATATGTTTCTGCGCCAACTGCACCTTTGAAATTTGTGATACACTTCACGAATTAACTCGTTATTGTATTATTTTAAATAAGAACTCTTCTGAATTTAGAACATAAGTGCGCCTGTTATTTTTGTAATTTATTGATGTACACATATTTTGCGAGAGAAAAATGTCTAGCTTGCGAGACACAATGTCAAATGTTACCAAGCCTAGAAAACTATGAGTGCTCCGAAAAGCTGTTGTGTATAGAATCTGTAACTGACAATTCCTTAACGAACCACGTCGCTAAGTATATCCAAGTAATGAATATGTCAGTGGCAGAATTCTTTGGAACGGATGCAGAGTAATCGTGTGTTTCCAAAGTATCCCACCAAATATATAACTTGATAACTGCCAACGAGTCATACACGGTTCGATATTTGCATTAAACTCTATTCAAGTATTTGTGTAACCAGATTTGATGAGAGTGGCGTTAAAGTAAGGGAGATCTTCCAAACTCTCGTCACTGTCCAGGGTTTTTTCGCTTTGTTTTGTTTTGTTTTTGTTTTTTTGTTATTGTTGTTGTTGTTGTTTTGTTTTTTGTTTGTTTTGTTTTTTGTTTTTTTGTATTTTTTTGTTTTTTGGGGGTCTTTTTAAATCCTTTCACTTTAGGCAAGGCAATAAATTTACTAAGTCGCAAGATGTTACTGGGTGTGACAGAATATGAGAGAGAAAAAAGCATTAAGGAGGGAGAACAATAAAAGGAGAGGAATTAAGAAGTCACTCTGCTCTTCCTTAAAAATCCTTCTGTAACCCCTTGCGTGCTAGTGGCCTCCAGCCTTGCTTGGGGTGATAAGCTTAAAAAAAAAAGATAATGACTGACATTGCATTTAAATTTTTGAAGATCAAAGTTGACTGAGAAAGAAGAAGCCGGATAGAGCTCCAGTGCGATAGAGTTACATCTAGGTCTGTATGTGACATTGTGTCGACATTACTATGAGGTTGTAATCAACCATTTTTCCTGATAAAAAAACCTTACCGCTCTTCCTCAACGTTATCACGTTATAGCAACAATATGAATAGAACCTTTTTTTTTAAATCATTTCGCAAGGCAATAAAACCACTAAGGCACAAGAGGTTACTGTGTGTTGGAGAATATGAGAAAAACTACTGATAAGGAAAGAGGACAATAAAAGAATGAGAATTAAGACACAACATAAGATAACGATTGATATTGCATTGAAATTTTTGAAGATCAAAATTGACTTGGAAGCAAGAAGCCAGAAGAGAGTTCCACAAGCGAGAAGTGCGATTGGAGAAACTGTTAGCATAGAACTTCCGGTTACATCTGGCCATTTCAACTCAAAACCTTGCCGCCAATCTAGAACTGCATTTACATTCGCAATATCAATATTCCGTAGAGGAAGGTTCGTCAGAACAATTACCATGAAAGTCTTTATAGAAAAGGCACAGTGAATCTATGTTACGGCGGTGGGAAAGTGACTGAAGCCGAGATGCAAGGTTTAGAGCACCAAATTACCTTTTGTGCAGCTTTATCATTTTCCCTTATATGGAAATATCTGTATAGTAACAATTACCATTTGCAAAATCATAAAATGTATTTTTCGTCCAATCAAAGTACACCAATAATCTCAGTTTTCTCTAGATAAAAAACTGCTAACACCATTATATCTATAACTAGCAGCCATAGCCAGCTGGTCGATCAGAAAAAAACGTTCAATTAGAATGGAGCAAAAACAGCATCATGTTTAGATGTAACAGAGTCTATCTTCAGTTACTTTAAAGTACTTTCATGAAAAAAAAACATTTTAAATTAATGCAGTTACTGATATAACAGAAGTTGTCTGTATTTATTCAATAGAAGGTAGCCGAGGACATGAAGGGGTAAAACAGGCATCGTAAAGAAACACTTCATGCCACAATTATTTTAGAGTTTTTGAAATTCAATTTGCCAGTGTGCTACCAGGTATTTAAAAGAGGATATATATATATATATATAAAGCAATTGTTAAATTTCATGAGAACTGGTTGAAAGATCAACGAAAAATACGAAAGAAACCAGTAAAAATCTCCATTTTTCAGATCACTACACGGTGGTTACTATTCGAGAGAGTATTATCGAGCAAGTACTATTAGTGCGATATTATTCGAAGACGTCTAACACCAGCATTGTTCAACGGCATGCTATAGTGATATGTGCGATTACAAAGTCTCTACTACAAAGAGCATTCCGAAAATGACAACGAGTATTCGTTGGCATCACAAAAGTGTCAAATAAATGTTTTTTGTCATCACAAAAATGTCAAATGTATGTTTGTTGACATCACAAAAGTGTCGAATGAATGTTCATTGGCATCACAAAAGTGTCAAATGAATGTTCGTTGACATCACAAAAGTGTCAAATGAATGTTCGTTGGCATCACAAAAGTGTCAAATGAATGTTTGTTGACATCACAATAGTGTCAAATGAATGTTCGTTGGCATCAAAAATGTGTCAAATGAATGTTTGTTGGCATCACAAAAGTGTCAAATGAATGTTTGTTGGCATCACAAAAGTGTCAAATGAATGTTCGTTGGCATCACAAAAGTGTCATATGAATGTTTGTTGACATCACAAAAGTGTCAAATGAATGTTCGTTGGCATCACAAAAGTGTCAAATGAATGTTTGTTGACATCACAAAAGTGTCAAATGAATGTTCGTTGGCATCACAAAAGTGTCAAATGAATGTTTGTTGACATCACAAAAGTGTCAAATGAATGTTCATTGGCATCACAAAAGTGTCAAATGAATGTTTGTTGACATCACAAAAGTGTCAAATGAATGTTCGTTGGCATCACAAAAGTGTCAAATGAATGTTTGTTGACATCACAAAAGTGTCAAATGAATGTCTGTTGGCATCACAAAAGTGTCAAATGAATGTTCGTTGACATCACAAAAGTGTCAAATGAATGTTTGTTGACATCACAAAAGTGTCAAATGAATGTTCGTTGGCATCACAAAAGTGTCAAATGAATGTTTGTTGACATCACAAAAGTGTCAAATGAATGTCTGTTGGCATCACAAAAGTGTCATATGAATGTTTGTTGACATCACAAAAGTGTCAAATGAATGTTCGTTGGCATCACAAAAGTGTCAAATGAATGTTTGTTGACATCACAAAAGTGTCAAATGAATGTCTGTTGGCATCACAAAAGTGTCAAATGAATGTTTGTTGACATCACAAAAGTGTCAAATGAATGTTCATTGGCATCACAAAAGTGCCATATGAATGTTTGTTGACATCACAAAAGTGTCGAATGAATGTCCGTTGGCATCACAAAAGTGCCATATGAATGTTTGTTGACATCACAAAAGTGTCAAATGAATGTTCGTTGGCATCACAAAAGTGTCATATGAATGTTTGTTGACATCACAAAAGTATCGAATGAATGTTCGTTGGCATCACAAAAGTGTCAAATGAATGTTTTTTTGTAATCACAAAAGTGTCAAATGAATGTCCGTTGGCATCACAAAAGTGCCATATGAATGTTTGTTGACATCACAAAAGTGTCAAATGAATGTTCATTGGCATCACAAAAGTGTCGAATGAATGTCCGTTGGCATCACAAAAGTGTCATATGAATGTTTGTTGACATCTCAAAAATGTCAAATGAATGTTCGTTGGCATCACAAAAGTGTCAAATGAATGTTTGTTGACATCACAAAAGTGTCAAATGAATGTCTGTTGGCATCACAAAAGTGTCATATGAATGTTTGTTGACATCACAAAAGTGTCAAATGAATGTTTGTTGACATCACAAAAGTGTCAAATGAATCTTCATTGGCATCACAAAAGTGCCATATGAATGTTTGTTGACATCACAAAAGTGTCGAATGAATGTCCGTTGGCATCACAAAAGTGCCATATGAATGTTTGTTGACATCACAAAAGTGTCAAATGAATGTTCGTTGGCATCACAAAAGTGTCATATGAATGTTTGTTGACATCACAAAAGTATCGAATGAATGTTCGTTGGCATCACAAAAGTGTCAAATGAATGTTTTTTTGTAATCACAAAAGTGTCAAATGAATGTTCGTTGACATCTCAAAAATGTCAAATGAATGTTCGTTTGTCATCACAAAAATGTCAAATGAATTTTATTTGGCATCAAAACAGTGTCAAATGAATCACAAAACAACCCTTGGGACAACATATCTTTTGATCTTGGGGGTGATAAAAACGTATGTTTTCGCCTAATTTAAGTAGGTTGATTCGCCATCCGTACTTGCAAGTGTTCCATCATGTCAGGCTTTTAAGTTTGGCGCGAAACGGGAGAGGGCATGTCTTAAATTAATTCCATTGAACAACAAAAATATAATTTTTCTCTTGTTTCAGATTCAAATTAATATGCAGTTTTCGTATCTGTACTTTGAATGGTGTAATGGTTAACAGCCTTTATCTCTAGTCAACTACGACTGAGTACTGAGTTAAATCCTCACAGAGTGACCAATGCTTTCGGCCTTGTACCACATAATGCTTTGAAAATCATAGGGTACTTCGATGCGGTTTAATCGTTGGTAAGCTTGTCTCGCTTGATCAGTTAGGCCTGAAAAGCGTACCCGGTTTTCACTAGGCGCTCTGCACTTTCGACCTTGTGCCACATCTAAGTTAACGCTTAGAAAATCAAAAGAGCACATCGAACGTGGTGTAACGGTTAGCATGGTTATCTCGCTAGATCAATTACGACTAAGTCACGAAGTGCTCCACACGTTCTTGTGCCACAACGAAGCTACGCTTAGAATATTATTTTGGGCACTGGTTAGCAAGCTTGCCTCGCTAGATCAGTTAGGACTGAATAACGTAATCGAGCTTCACTGAGTGCGCTATACATTCGGCCTTGTGTCACGTCTAAAGTACGCTTAAAATATCCCGTCCTGGGTAAGACGTTAAACTACATCCACGTCCTGGGTAAGACGTTAAACTACCTCCAGCAGCAAGACCTCTGATCAGGAGGTTTTGAGGAGCGTGAAACCATCCCTTAATTGCTGGTGTTCCCAGGTCTACCCTGACCCGGGGTGGTAGCACCAGTTAGGGTCCCAGCTATGGGCAAATAGTTAAGTATTACCAGTAATACTTTTTAGAAACAAATCATTACCAGGAAAACAATTTTGATGAAAAAATATTACCAGAAACAGATTTTTGACAAAACAAAATATTACCAGCAATAAAAAATTTTGTCGGCATTAAATAACCCATTGAGATTGATGTGCCGTAAAACAAAATAAACCAAACCAATGTAAACCAAAGAATACATATTCTATTCATACGAATCTCTCCTAAAAATGTTGTCGGCATTAAATAATCCATTGAGGTTGATATTCCGTAAAACAAACCAAACCAAACCAAAATAAACCAGGCCAATCTAAACCAAAGAATACACATTCTATTCATACGAATCTCTCATAAAAATGTTGTCGGCATTAAATAACCCATTGAGGTTGATATGCCGTAAAACAAAATTAAAACAAACCAAAGCTTAGAATATCATTTTCGAAGCCTTCAACGTGATATAATGTTTAGCAAGTTTGCCTCGTTGGATCAGTTTCGACTGAATAGCGAATTTGATCCTCACTGGGTGCTCCATATTTTCGGCCTTGTGTCACGTCTAATGCACTCTTCGAAAGTCACCAAAGAACGGGGTTTAGGTTGCACTACTTGCTTTCTCGTCTCGAATTTTTCCAATGGATCTGCTAGCGGCCAGCGATGAATACGATGAGAGGTTCTAACAGTACACATCTTAGATAGAAATCTAAGTCATGTTCAACCTAGACAAGATGAGTCACTGATACTGGTTGTTAAAATGGAAAATCAACTCAACGCCCAAGCGCAAAGACAAATGCCTGAAACCATTACCTAAATATCAGACAATGTCATTTATAGCTTGTAAGCTATTCCTCATTGGTAACTCGATTTTCCTTGACCATAAATGCATTATTTACTCATAGACATTTTGTCTTGCACATAAACAATAAGCAGTAATAATATAATTTTGATAACATTAATTTGAATATAAATAAACTATTCGCTTATCTCAAAATTCGGATTAGGAGTCAGCGTATTCGATTTCGTCTTATACAAGATCATTTGTCTGGGGAGAAGATTTGTTTTTTTGCCCAGTGTTATGGAGATAATCTATATTGATATTCAATAATGAATTTTATTCCCAATAATAATCATTTAAATATATTTAGAACAGTCTGAAAACTGTAGAGACGAACATCTCAACCATGTAAAAGAACAGGTTAAT
>OZ038503.1:27179046-27194046 GCA_964036315.1 Acanthosepion esculentum | reverse complement strand
CTGCGTTCGAGCAAGAGACAAACTGTTGCCACGCGGTGTTGACATTAATGTCCACATTTCTAATAGTAATACCCAGTCAATTCTGGATATTGAGAATTTTTACGCTATAAATATAACACACCTAAAATCCACATTTTATCATATATATATATATATATATATATATATATATATATATATATATATATATATAAATAAAACAACACTTACCCCCAAAATATTTTGAATCCGGCTGCCAGGAAGAGCCAACTAACCAATACTTCTGGGTCTGCTATTGCTGAGCATGTAATAAATAGCAGGAATTTATGGTCGAATTTAGTGCGGACCGTTTTTCGATGTTATCTCGGTCCCACTCTACATATTTCCTAAAGGTTCTAGAGTCCTTGTATATCAGATCCCGTGAGCCTTCCCTTAGTAAACAGAGGGAATGCTTACTGGGTCTGAATGTTATTGGACACTAGTTTCTTGAAATTCATTTTTCCCCCTTTCCATTAGTTATATTAATTTAATTTTCATGCTTATATATTTTTTCTATCCCAGAAAAATAAACTTAATAAGGCTGGGACGAAAGCGGTTGTTCTTTTCTTAGCTTTTTAAAATGTCATATAAATTTTGATTTTTCCGAGCTATATATATATATATATATATATATATATATATATATATATATATATATATATATATATATGATGGAATTTCCCGTCGATTTCAAATTATGAGGATCCGACAACCTCATTCACTTTTTTTATGTTTGCGTTGCATGTGACACTTCAGTTCCGCTAGTCACCTGCATAAAAATCCCACGTATTGGTCAACAGCGAATATCATAGCAACTGTAATATTTGCTTACGCTTTTCGCTGTTGTCTTTCGACTCTTAGCCGATCAATACGACTGGTTTCGAAATTTCTGATACAACACTGGCACAAATATCTCCAGTCAACTTATGTAAAGTGCTTTTATACAATTTTGTAGTTCTTTGAATATTTAAAAAAATATTAAACATTTAATTAGGTAGCACTAAAATGGATATTAACTTTCCGCAAAAAAATCAATATCCACCGCTTTAAAATATTTGCCAAAAATTGGCGAAATATTCTATTCAAACGAAATTTTCGCGAATTATTCATTGATGAGGGAATATTTTAATGACTAGATTTTTTCTGTTAAAAATAAAAACCTAGGGGAAATATTTGAGGTAGGTATGAGTCACCCAATTTCTTACACTTAAATAAAAGGTAATCGCTGAGGGTATTTCAGTAAAACGTTTACGGAATATCGACTGGGAAAATACATGAAAATTAAACCCAATCCAAACAAAAATAACCCAATAAAACTCAAAGAAGTATTTCTTTTTAATTCATACTTGCATAATTAAAAAAAGAGGTTATTTCCTTTCAGATTCGACAGTAAACAAATTTAAACTGAATATTTATCTAAAAAAATTACTTGTCATTTTTCAAAGAAATTTTCAAATTAATCCCATTGCTGTCTGTCAAAAGAGCTTATTTTACTAAATAAAGACGTTTGAAGATTTTTAAAAATGTGAACTTCAATATCATTTTCGAGTGTGAACCTTTTTTAAAAGAATTTTATTTTTTCCTTTTAGCAACTGTCAGAAAAAATCGAGTAAATAACGCTGAAGAAATTTAACTCGCCAAGTAAATTATATTTATAAAAAATCTTGAGTGTGCTGCACACACACAGACATATACATACTCACACACATACATATATATATATATATATATATATATATATATATATATATAGTGGGGAAAATGTATGACTAATTATAAAAAATTTTCTTGTGACGCGTTTCGTCATTTTGGACTTCATCTGACGAAAGAAGGAAACACGTCACAAAAAATCTTTTTGAATTTTGTCATACATATTTCATCAATATATTTCCTGTTATATCAAAATATATATCATTATCTCATATATACATATATATATATATATATATATATATATATATATATATATATATATATATATATATACACCACACACACACACACATACACACACACACATACATCTATATATATATATATATATATATATATATATATATTATAATTTTTTCATATAGATTAAAACAAAGATGCAACTTCGTGCCAAGACATTTCAATTGCACCTCGACTGGTTAGAACCAAAATTGAACATGAACAATTCTGTTTGTAAGCAGGCTGTATGTGAAACGTCACTTTTCTTTTTTCCATTTGTTTGAGAAAAAATATATATAGATAGAGCAAAAAGGTGACGGGGTGAAACAAATGGTTTGTTCATAGCAGTTTGGTGAAGGATGGGTGAGATGTTAAGGTGGTGGTTAGACTGGAGAAATTCTTTGTCGATAACGGTGGTCAAAAGTTTAGGTGCAACATTCCAAACCTTCTAAGAGTGAAGGGTGGAGGAGGAAAGGTGGGAATAGGAGATAATAATACGATGAAAGAGGTAGGAGGGATAAATTCAAACGATATTTATAGTAGTAATTGGGAATGTTGTTTTTGGTTATTATAAAAAAAAAAACAAGCTAAATCAATGTAAGTGTTTTGTAAATTAAGAAATTTAGAGGTGGTGATGTCTTTTCTTGGTATGTTGAATAAATAAGTTATCCGTGTTGAAAAAATTTAAATCAGTTTTGATTTAGAAATTAAAATATAAGTAGAAGACTATATAAAAATTATGGGATATTAATGCAACTTTTATAATCTAATTTTGATCTATTGTCGGACAGTATAACGTGTAAAATAAGTATGGGTGTAAAACAATTTATCTGAAAGTATTAGTAGAATTATACACGCGCAAAAATATTTAAGAATCATAATCTAAGATAAATTAGGGGAGAGGTATATAAGAGGGTAGGAAGTATATCAAAGGAGGTGAGTTATAATTTTAAACGTTTAGAGTAATGGATTTAAGAATTTAGCATGATTGTAATGTTAGATCCTCAATATGTCTACAAAAAACGGTGGTTTCATATCTTTGATTTAATAATTGGGTGTTGTTCAAAAGTTCAATAGTATATATTTTCTCCTGCAAACATTGGAATTTATATATTATTTTCGTTATCATTGCACCGGATATATATATATGTATGAGGAGGGAGAGAGAGATTTCGTATATTACATATTTTAATAAATGCAGTGCGCGTCCATGTATTTAAGTCATAGTCATGAGACCATGTCTTAAATACGTGGACGGCGCTTTATTCATTCCAACCACTCTACTTTAACGTTCAAAAAGTCTTCGAACAAAAACTTTTGAACGAAACGCAGATTAAGGAAACGGGTAAAGAAAACTAATGGAAAAATAAGGATGACGAATAAAGTTTTCGAAATCGAATTCCTTCTAATACCCGTCCATCTTTTTTTATATTTGTATATTTTACATGTTAATATGCGTATTGCAATCAATGATATGCTACGGGTATCGCATTAAATAAAATGCGAATCAATCGCTATATGCAATATTAGGCATATTAGGATGGGCAGGCAATTTGTGAACTTAACAGTTTACGAAACCATAGCATCATAATTTAGGTAAATTAATGGAGAGGTACATAATTTTTCTGAAAGTATTAGTAGAATTATACACGCGCAAAAATATTTAAGAATCATAATCTAGATAAATTAGTGGAGAGGTATATAAGAGTGTAGGAAGTATATCAAAGGAGGTGAGTTATAATTTTAAACGTTTTGAGTAATGGATTTAAGAATTTAGCAAGATTGTAATGTTATATCTTTAATATGTCTGCAAAAGACGGTGGTTTCATATCTTTGATTTAATAAGTGGTGTTGTTCAATAAAACATATTTTCTACTGTAAATATAAGAAACAAGGTTCGTTTAAAGATTTGCAAGTTCTGGCTTGTTTTAGGATTTTCCATTTAACCTTAGATGTTTTTCCATCCTCCTTCAGTTTCCCAAAAATATTTCGAAAGTGATGTCATATTGCGTTTGTCTGCATTTGTAAAGTAGGATATGTGATTGCCAAATTGATTTCACATGCAACTTAATATCCCTGGGGTTCTCATTTAATGTGATATAGCGCGTATACACAATGGATTTCGTTAAGCACCTGTTTTGTAATAGACATTGGTCGGGGATTCTGCAATTACATAGCTCTTTTACCTTTCCTCCTCAACCCCTCACTCTTAGAGGGCTTGGAAATGCTGTAGCACACTTCCAAAGTATCACACTTACACACACGCGTGCGCATACACACACACACACACACACACACACATATATATATATATATATATATATATATATATATATATATATGGATTGGGATCAAATATAAATCAAATATGGATCAGAGTCTATAATCAAGATAAGGAACAAATAGGAAACTAGTGATGGCGATTCATCTTCCCATAGGGCACCAGACTAAACACATCAAGTGACCTAAAGGGGGTAGTGCTGGCCTGGATCAATAGGGAACTGATACACACTATATCTGGCAACAGGACTCTGCATCAGGTCAGACAAGCAGGAGAACCCAGTCATAAGTGTTAAACAATTTCTGCGACCATATCACTCCAAACATCTGGCCACTTACCTCCCCCTTGATTATTATGTGTCCGGCGCAGTCGAGCGAGAGACCGACAAAACTCCTTTTAACACAAAAGATGAACGGAAGACAAGGATTATGGCGGCATTCAACAACCTAAACAAGAAGACAGTCCTGAAAAATTGCAGAAGATTCCGAAGACGTCTGGAGGCCGTGGTTGAAGCCAATGGCGATGTTATTGAGTACATTTACTCTTTAGCATTTTAATTTATTTCTGTGTTATTTTGGTGTCAGTTTTATTTTCAGTTTTGCGTAACTTAGATGAAAATCTATCCATCGCATCCGGTAGATACAGAGATAGACTCTTCATTCATCTATCTATCTATCTATCTATCTATCTATCTATCTATCTATCTATCTGTCTGTCTAAGTGTTATGGTAATTTGCCCATGCATGAATGGACTCTCCCAGCCATAAATAGGACCGAGCATTCTTGCTGTAACACTCTCATTTGTATTACTGTTTCTGTTAATTTATTTGTTTAATTCAATTCTTCTCTTGTGTCTTTATTTCTCACCCTAACAAAGCCACAACAGAAATGATTTTACTATAAGAATGCATTGTGAATGATTTTATTATAAGAATGCATTGTATATGATTTTAGTATACGAATGCATTGTAAATGATTTTTATTATATGAATGCATTGGAAATTGTTATAGTAAATTACCCACACACGCATGGACTGTCCCAACTATAAATAGGAGCAGGTACCGCCTTTTGCAGAGGGAAGTTTCCAGCAGTCAGCTCTGACAGTCAGACCGAACATTCCTGCTGTAACACTCTCGTTTGTATATGATTGTATTACTGTTTCTGTTAATATATTTGTTTAACTCAATTCCTCTCTTATGTCTTTATTTCTGGCCCTAACAGGGCCACAACACTAAGACAGATAGATAAATAGATATATAGATACAGGGGTCGGACAAAATAATTGAAACACTTGTTAAATTCGATGAAAATTTATTTAATATAGAGTTGGTCCTCCTTTAGCCTCACATACAGCTTTAATACGTCTAAGAATGGAATCATACAGCTTCCTGTCTTCATCCAGAGGAATTTTCAGCCATTCTTCCATTAACACCTGCTCCAGCTCTTTAAGACACGACGGTGGAGGATAGTGGCTCCTAACTTGTCGCTCCAAAATGCACCACAAATGTTCAATAATATTGATATCTGGAGATTGGGGAGGCCACTCCATGTTTTCATGCTCTTCATACCAATTCTTAACCAGCCGAGCGATATGTATTGGAGCATTATCGTCTTGGAAGATGCAGTCACCATCAGGGAATAAAGTCTAGGCCATTAGATGAACATGGTCACCCAAAATGTCCAGGTAATCTTTGCTGTTGATTCTACCATGCAGGACAACTATTATACCGAAACATTTCCATGATATGCCGGCCCAAACTATCACTGATTCAACTCAATACTTCGCTGTTGGAAGAAGGCAGTCAGGGTTGTAAACTTCTTTGGGCTGCCTCCACACATAAACTCGCCCTGAAGTTGGGAAAGGAGAAAAACTGGACAAATCTGAGAATATGACTTGCTTCCATTGATCTGCTGATCAGGCATTGTGATCTCTGCATCACTTCAACCTCTTCTGAATGTTGCGAGTGGAGAGAAGAGGTTTCCTTACGGCGGATCTTCCATGATATGCAGCCTTATGGAGCTCATGACGAACAGTTTTAGTAGAAACTGAACTATTCATATGATTATTCACTCATGATAACTCAGCAGTTACTTTGGCCGCAGTAGTCCGATGATTTTTTGCCACATTGCGTCTCAATGCACGTCGGTCCCTTGCAATAAGTTTGCAAGTCCGGCCCGAATTGCTACGGTTGCTAGAGGTTTTTCCTGTTTCTCGAATTGTGTCATAATTCTTGATATGGTAGCTCTTGAAAACCCAAACAGTTCAGCAACCTTATTGATCGAGGCTCCTGCCATGCGAGCTCCTATAATTTTCCCTTTTTCGAACTCGGAGAGGTCACGCATTGAGCTTAAATTTTACTAAATTCTAAATATAAATAAGCCAAAGACTGTAAATTAGATAAATAAACGTATTTACAATAGATATAACCTGCAATTACGAAGTTTTAATTAAAGTTCTTAATATAATAGGTCTTTGAAATATAGGAGTAGAATTTGCACCTGTTCCAATTATTTTATCCAACCCCTGTAGATAAGGAAGTGTTTTAGATAGATAGATAATGAGGAGTCAAAGATAGATAGATAGATAGATAGATAGATAGATAGATAGATAGATAGATAGATAGATTTCTTTTTAATCGTATCACCCCAAGCAAGGCCGGAGGCCACTATAACGCAAGGGGTTAAAGAAGGGTTGGAGGAAGAGCAGATAGGAGTGGCAAAGGAGGGGATGTGGTGAAAGAGAAAGACAGTGAGTCGATCAAGGCAAGGGGGCCACAGAAGATCCGGAGCGAGAGCAGATAGGAATGAAAAATGAAAGGATGTGGAGAAGGGAAGTGGATAGATCAAGGCAACTGGAGATGTCGATTGACGCTACACTTAAACCGTTGGAGATTGTATTTGTCAGGGAAACAGTAATAGGGAAGGGAGTTCCATAGATAATCCATAGATAATCAAGAGTCTAAGATATACGACAATTTATCCATCACACACTGTATGTGTGTGTATATATATATATATATATATATATATATATATATATATATATATATATACATATATAGTTTGTGTGTGTGTGTGTGTGTGTGTGTGTGTGTGTGTGTGTGTGTGTGCGTGTGTGTGAATTTACTGAAATGACGTCCAAATTGATTTAAATTGTTGAGTGGTTTGAAAAGCTGATTAAGAACTTTCCAACAATTTGATATATCCTGAGTTGACCAAAAATTTCGTTCGGTTTGTTAAGTATTTTTTTCTTCAATTACCGAATGAATCTTTTTGGCCAGCCTAGTGAATTCATTTAGTTGAATCTACATGTACACAAGTTCCTCTTCGTTAATAATATTTCATATGTTTTCTTTCTGTTCTTTTCTTTCTCAGGTAAGTATCTTCCGCACTTTTCACTTCACTGTCTCGTGCTTTAAGGTAAGTGCGTTTTACTATATGCAATGATTTTAATAAATAACAGCGCTCCCAAATCCTATGATCAAATGATGCATTTTACGTCCTACATCGTTTGGGACCCGAAGAATCATTGCCACTAACCTAGGGCGCCCCACAAGTAACACTTTACTACCAGAGTGTTGTTTGTCTTCGTCGTATTATGAGATTGCCGGAATAAAGATTCAGCCTCGCATTAAGTGCCTGAAAACCATACCCCGGGTTTGCCTTGTAGATGAAATTGGGTAGACGAAAATATTTGAGAGTCGCTTATATTTGAGCTAGCACGAAATCACAAGCCATCGTGACCGAGGGTTTAAGAGTACTCGCTTCGTTCAGAGTATTGAACACGCCTTATAATGTTCTCTCTGTCCCTCTCCAGAACTGTAACTAAGCTCCGCTCAGCATAGTTGCAGTACAAACTACAGGCGGTTATCTGGGGGTGCTGAACAAACACAAATGTGTCTGAGCAGTCGTCTGCAACAGGGATTGGCTAGTCAGCCTAGTAGGCAGGCATACGAACGGTCAGCAACCATTTCATCAATATTTCTTGTTGTAATCACAAATTTCCAATCAATCTTCATGTGCCCAGAAATGAAGCGCTAATTAACTATCAATTACTTTATTTTTTGTTACTATTATTCAACCAAAACAAGGTCTATGACCCAATCAAGTTAGAGTGGTACGAAATGAGAGGGAAGTGGTACGAAATTAATGAGAGAAGGAACAAGTGGGGGGGGGTATTATGAGAGTATGCCGGATAGATAATGACCCTCAGCATGGAGAAATAAAAATTGTACTGATCAGGGTAACATACCCTCGAGAGTCTGGTACACATTGCAACAGTTTTGGAGAAAGAGCTGTCAGAGAGTGTACTTCCCGCTCATCAATGGAATATGAAGGAAACGAGGAAGTGTAGAACCATTGTATGTGCCTTGGTGGGTCCTATCCAAAATATGACACGCCCAGACATGAGGGATCTGAGAAATAGGTTACTCTTACATTCATTATCCTATTCTTAACTCGTCCCTTTCACGAAACACAGAAACGAAATGTTTGCTAACAGGAAAAAAATGTTATATACATCCTTTCACAATCACCATAATGCCGCACTAACTCGATGGACCGAAACCAGCTACGCAAGACAATATTTACTTTTCCAAAGATTTATCATACAAATGAATCACGATAGAAAGAAGGAGGCTGGGGATACAAAATAAAAGGATATTCAGGGAGTAGTTTGGATTTTATTTTCAAATGAGTGTTTTGTACCATTACTCTAGCCACAATAGATAGATAGATAGATAGATAGATAGATAGAGAGATAGAGAGATAACGAAGAGACTACGATAGGTAGATAATGAAGAGACTAGAGTAGATAGATAGATAGATAGATAGATAGATAGATAGATAGATAGATAGATAGATAGATAGATAGATAATGAAGAGACTAAGATAGTGTTGTGGTAGGATCCACCTAATCTGCATAGGTGACTACCAACTATATAAATAGTGGTTGGTACCGGAAGACGAGGAAGAGGAATCACGAGATCCAACTAGAGACTCTGATCGACTGCGACTAGTCAACACATTCTCCAGGAACGTCTTCCCAGAAATATACAGAAATACTATATGTACTTATTGTGTACACTTTCTTGTTATAATACATTCTTGTTCTAAGTACATTTTGTGTTGCATTATTATTCCATGCAATAGGCGAGATTCAACAATGAGTCAAGACTCAACAGATAGTGTTGTAACCTAGGGAAGTTTAGTGAATAGAATAATCAAACGAAGTTTAATAATGAACTATAATACTTAAGACAAGAACAACACATATAGGATTCATTGGTAGATAGATAGATAGATAGATAGATAGATAGATAGATAGATAGATAGATAGATAGATAATGAAGAGACTAAGATAGTGTTGTAACCTAGGGAAGTTTAGTGAATAGAATAATCAAACGAAGTTTAATAATGAACTATAATACTTAAGACAAGAACAACACATATAGGATTCATTGGTAGATAGATAGATAGATAGATAGATAGATAGATAGATAGATAGATAGATAGATAGATAGATAGATAGATAGATAATGAAGAGACTAAGATAGTGTTGTAACCTAGGGAAGTTTAGTGAATAGAATAATCAAACGAAGTTTAATAATGAACTATAATACTTAAGACAAGAACAACACATATAAGATTCATTGGTAGATAGATAGATAGATAGATAGATAGATAGATAGATAGATAGATAGATAGATAGATAATGAAGAGACTAAGATAGTGTTGTAACCTAGGGAAGCTTACTGAATCGAATAATCAAACGAAGGTTGGTAATATTCGATAATACTTGGGACAAGAACAACACATATAAGATTCATCAGCGGCGCGTAGAAGTAGTAGTCAACTGCTAGAAGTGAGTCTAGTGAATTCCACAATAAATCTCCAACTGCAGGATATCTACCAACCTTCCCACGAGTTCAGATGTGGCACAAGGCTGAATTTATTGTGGGGTATCCGAGCCCGTATGCTCAGACAAAAATTCCCCGTAGATCCCGTAATAAACGGGCTCGAGTAGCTGTTTCCTGAGACGAGACTCTGCCCTTCGATATTGCCAAACAGATAGTGTTTGACGAGCATAGCTGGAGACGAATCTCCAACTCTAGACCACGTATAGTATCCACTACTTTATTTATGGGGATGGGGTCATACCTATTATCGTTCGTAGGTATGCTACAACGGATATACATACACACACACACACACACACACACACACACATATATATATATATATATATAGAGAGAGAGAGAGAGAGAGAGAGAGAGAGAATGAAAAGACTAGGATATATACAGGGTTCGATGAGTAAATTATCGCTATTTTATCTTATTAATTTCGCCCATACGCGTTGTTTATTTTTGACTTTGTCGATTTCACATTATAGAAGGGTTAGTTGGGCACCATCTGTGAGGAAAAGAGCACCAGAACGTTATTCATTCCGCCATAAATTTGGAAACGGCATGATGTACTGCTTGATATTCGCCCCAGAAGCTCCTATGCAAACATTTCAGTGTGTTTGGGTGTCAATCTGAGGAGAGTGCAGCGGATTCGGAACGAGTTGGATTAGTCTAATCGGGATTAAGAAGGCGTTTGTAGTGATCACGTTATGCCACCATTCATCTTCCCACTTGGCCACAGACGAAACACGGAGGTTTACTTCAATTGCCTTGAGGAGCTAGTGCTGCCCTAGATCAAGAGTGCGGCCCGGAAGACCTTATGTCTCGCAACAGGACTCCTGCATCATGCCACATAGGCTGTCAGACAGTTTCTGCGATCACACCAATCCTTATAGCTGGTCACCTAAGTCCCCAGACAGCAACGGCATCGATTATTATCTGGAAGGCGCAGTTGATTGAGAAATCAACAAAACTGCTTGTAACACCAAAGATGAACTCAAGACAAGAACTATGGCAGCATTGACCAACATAAACAAGATAGATAGATAGATAGATAGATAGATAGATAGATAGATAGATAGATAGATATGAACAGTCGGAGATAGATATAAAAAACGGCGATAGATAGATAGATAGATAGATAGATAGATAGATAGATAGATAGATAGATAATGAAGCGTCTAAGATAGATAGATAATGAAGAGTCTAGATAGATAGATAATGAAGAGTCTTAGATAGATAGATAATGAAGAGTCTTAGATAGATAGATAGATAGATAGATAGATAGATAGATAGATAGATAGATATCTGTCAATGCATGGACATAGATAGATAGATAGATAGATAGATAGATAGATAGATAGATAGATAGATAGATAGATAGATAGATAGATAGATAGATAATGAAGATTCTTAGATAAATAGATAGATAGATAAATAAATAAATAAATAGATAGATAGATAGATAATGAAGCGTCTTAGATAGATAGATAGATAGATAATGAAGAATCTTAGATAGGTAGATAGATAGATAGATAGATAGATAGATAGATAGATAGATAGATAATGAAGCGTCTAAGATAGATAGATAATGAAGAGTCTAGATAGATAGATAATGAAGAGTCTTAGATAGATAGATAGATAGATAGATAGATAGATAGATTATGAAGCGTCTTAGATAGATAGATAATGAAAAGTCTAGATAGATAGATAATGAAGAGTCTTAGATAGATAGATAGATAGATAGATAGATAGATAATGAAGCGTCTAAGATAGATAGATAGATAATGAAGAGTCTTCGATAGATAGATAGATAGATAGATAGATAGATAGATAGATAGATAGATAGATAATGAAGCGTCTTAGATAGATAGATAGATAGATAGATAGATAGATAGATAGATATATAGATAGATAATGAAGAATCTTAGATAGATAGATAGATAGATAGATAGATAGATAGATAGATAGATAGATAGATAATGAAGCGTCTAAGATAGATAGATAATGAAGAGTCTAGATAGATAATGAAGAGTCTAGATAGATAGATAGATAGATAGATAGATAGATAGATAGATAGATAGATAGCTAATGAAGTGTCTAAAATAGATAGATCACCGCTCACACTCTCAGAATAAACTCTCTCATTCTTATATGTTCAATAATTATGTAAATTCATTATACCACGTCTTCGATAAAATATCGATAGAGGAATGTCTTGAACAGAAAATAAAGAAATAATATTATTAATAATAATAATAATAATAATAGCCCCTCAATAAAATCTCCTTAGACATGTGACGGATGGATTGGAATACTAGGGTCACTTGTCTGCCTTCAGGATCGCCGGCCCGACATTGTTGTGTTGATTTTATTAATATATACACAAACATACACTGTGTTAGAGAAATCATTATAAACCTTAACATCTTGTCTGGTGCTTTGAGCGAAATTCTAATTTGTTTTGACGTATTTGGTGTTATGTAAAGGAGAAAAAATGTCCAGTCTCATTTCTCAGTTGAAAATCTTTGAAATATCTTTCATTTCCCTTTCTTATTACCATATTTTGCAACAAAACTTTTCTGTTATTTTTGTTGTCTACTCCATTTTCTTATATTCGGTGTTAATTCATTCTGTATTTTGTTTTGTTTAGGTTTTGTTTTTGTTTTTGTTTTTTGTCCTTATCGAACAAAGTTAGTTTTGCGAGATGAAAATTTAAAATAACCTAAGAAAATGCGTTGTCTTGCTGCCGACAAGATCGAATTTCTCATCTGAAAGTTTCTTGGTGATTTGTCTATTCTGCTATTGTTGTGGTAGGATCCACCTAATCTGCATAGGTGACTATCAACTATATAAATAATGGTTGGTACCGGAAGACGAGGAAGGAAGAGGAATCACGAGATCCAACTAGAGACTCTGATCGACTGCGACTAGTCAACACATTCTCCAGGAACGTCTTCCCAGAAATGTACAGAAATACTATATGTACTTATTGTGTACACTTTTCTTGTTATAATACATTCTTGTTCTAAGTACATTTTGTGTTGCATTATTATTCCATGCAATAGGCGAGATTCAACATTGAGTCAAGACACAACAGCTATAAACAACTCTTCGGTGGACATGTTTTTCAGATTGGAAGATTTTTTTCCCCTCATTATCTTTAAAAGAAAATAAGATAAAGAAATAATAATGGTACTAAAACTACTAATACTACTATCACCATCTTCTTCTTTTTCAATCCAGTGACCGGGTGTGGTTGTAGAGTCGTTGCGCAGCGGAGCAAATACCCAGCCCCCTCCATATGTTTCCGTAGGCATTTATTCAGGCGTATCGCGACTTGGACCGAAGTCGTACTAACGGAGCCCATATCTCTCCGAGTCAAACCATGTCCTCCGACCTGTAGGCTTTCTTTGATTTCACCGCCCTTTATAAACTGCCAGTAGTGTAGAGTTGTCCCTCAGCCGGTCGAAACTCGATCTTGTTACTGTCTCTCGGTTGAGCTCCTCCCCGATGAGAATCTTTTCAGGCAGAGTTCGGGGAAGTATTTTTTGTTCTTTCGTTTCTAGAATCTGTTAGCATAGAACTTCAGGTTATATCTAGCTATTTCAACTGTAAAATGATTATACCTTGCCCCCAGTCTAGTAGAAGTTAGTATCAGCCATGGTGAGAAACGTAAAATGGATTCACTTAGATAATATAAATTTGACCAATTGTGGCATACACTTTTGATAACACAAACTCTCCGGCTATGTTAACGCTGGAAGAGTTTGTCAATGGTCAAGTCCTTCCTAACAGGTAGGTCAATGAAGGTGTTTTGTTAATGGCTAATCCTCTGAGCCCCATGAGACCAATACAGATATCGCCCAAGGCTCATTTTTCGGTTGAACTCTCTTTCAGCTTGACATTGATGACCTGCCAACTTGCATACTCCGATCTTTTGTGAATATCTAGACAGATGATAGAACGACATATGGGTTTACCTTAAAGAAAATCCCCAATGACCAGATGTTGGCAGCTAATCTCTCCTCTGGCACTAACAATTCAAGTGGGGAAAAGATTAGCTGGTCATATTCAATACCTTGAAAGCCAAACTAATAACGTTACATCATCACCGAGCAGATCCTGAATTTCCGTATATTGCAATGAACGTGCGTTCCCTCAAGGAGGCCCATTTGCCTTGAGTGTCTATTGGGACTAAGGCTCGCCCCAGAATTTGTGGAAACTCGTATATACAATCCATCGCTAAAGATACTGAAGAATGTTCGATTACCTGTATCGCTCCAGTAAGTACCAACCAACAAGGACCAATAATATTGCAGATTCTTTTTGGGAGATTTTATGAAGAATTTTTAAATGTATAACAGGAACACGAGACCATATGCGAGATCAATATTCAAAGCGTGTAAGAATTATATATGTAAAGGGTGTTTAATTAAGGCGGGTTATATATAAGTGTGTTTCATTAAGAAGGATTATATATAAAGGTGTTTCATTAAGGCGGATTATATATAAGGGTGTTCCATGAAAAAGGATTATATATAAGGGTGTTTCATTAAGATGGATCAAAGTCAGCAGAAAAATAAATCAGTGTTATTGGTGAAAAATTATTTATTTCTCTATTGGATCATGTTATTTAAGTCATGGCAAGTATCTGGGGAAAACAACGTTGCCCAAATGTCCGCCAAATTTGAAAGAAAAAGAAAAATATCATTAGTCGCTTAAACTTAATTTACATTAAAATCGGTCCAAGTTATTGGAACCCCCTTTATAAATATTTACGATAGATTCTTGGGATAGAAATTGTCTAGTACTACATAGTGGTCAAATTTTCTTAGTAATAAAAAAAGGAATGAATGCAGCAG
>OZ038503.1:27169046-27174046 GCA_964036315.1 Acanthosepion esculentum | reverse complement strand
GAATATATGTATGTGTGTGTGTACAAGGTTTGTATATATATATATATATATATATATATATATATATATATATATATATATATATATACAAGGCTTATATATATATATATATATATATATATATATATAAGACTTAGATATATATATATATATAACTACAAGGCTGATAAATATATATATATATATATTTATATAAATATATATATATTTATATATATATATATATATATATATATATATATATATATATATATATATATAAGGCTATATATATAATGTATATATATATATATATATATATATATATATATATATATATATATATATACAAGGCTTATATATATATATATATATATATATATATATATAAGACTTAGATATATATATATATATAACTACAAGGCTGATAAATATATATATATATATATTTATATAAATATATATATATTTATATATATATATATATATATATATATATATATATATATATATATATATAAGGCTATATATATAATGTATATATATATATATATATATATATATATATATATATATATATATATATATATATATATATATATGTATATATAAGTCTGGCGTTTATTTACATTCGTAAAAATAATACTCAATAATTTCCCTTTCCCTCTGCATTGCGCAGATAGTTCAAGGGTAGAAAATCCGACTGATGCTAAACCCGACTGATGAGCTACGATACAGCGAAACAGGCCTGTCTGTGGATGGCATAATATATATATATATATATGTATATATATATATATATATATATATATATATATATATATATATGCAAGACTTATATATACAAACACACACACACACACACATATATCCTTTTAGTTAGTTGAATAAATCTATACCCACCCCCCGTTGTCGCTTTTCTTTTTCTTTTTTTTTTTTTTTTTTCTCTTCCTTGGTCACGTGGTGTTGTCTTGGTGGTCGTCTCCATATATATGCCGTTTTCTGTTGCCTCTTTAGTCAGCCGACCCTGACGATCTGCCTAAGTGAAACCTTGGTAGATGTGTCTGGCTCATTAGGTTTGACTAGGTTTGCTCTACGCTTGTATTGAGCTCTTTAGTTAGTTGTTTACTCGTATCGGGGTTTTTTCTTTGGGCCTTGGACCTGTATCTGTGCGATTATTTTCGACAGACTTTCATGTTCCTGGCTCTTTCTTTTTTTAAAACCTTTTTTTCCTTCGTGATTGATTTGGCTGTTGTTAAATCAAGAGTTCGAAGGTTTTTCGACACGAGTATAGTTACCTATATTTATATATATATATATATATATATATATATATATATATATATATATTCGTGTGTGTGCGTGTGTGCGTGAGTGCTTGCAAAGTTTGCGACCGTTGATTATTATTTTTTTTCAGATTTCATTCATATTTTTTCTCAATTCTATATTCATGAAATTAATATCTTCCTCCCTACTCGGAATGAATATGGTTTATTGAAAAAAATCTTAAACGCACAATGGAAATTGAGAGCTTTTGAGGAAGGATACCAATGTCTTTCAAGCCCGCGGCCCTTCACGCCAAGAAACATTTCTACTTGGCCTTCTAAGAACATGTTATCAAGGGCCTTTGATAGCTACTTAAACTCGACATGATTTTTTTTTAGTCAAGTGTAAAATTAAGAATATTTCTTTAACTTTTGCTTCTTCTTCATCTTTCTTTTTGTCCTTTTTGTCCTTTTTTGTCTTCTCATCCTTCCTCTCATCCTCTTCCTCATTCTTAATTTCCTATCCTTTCTTCTTTTCATTCTTCTCCTCCTCCTGCT
The DNA here is from genome assembly GCA_964036315.1 of Acanthosepion esculentum. Classification (NCBI taxonomy): domain Eukaryota; kingdom Metazoa; phylum Mollusca; class Cephalopoda; order Sepiida; family Sepiidae; genus Acanthosepion; species Acanthosepion esculentum. The sequence goes on along the minus strand of OZ038503.1, from coordinate 27,172,244 downwards.
CCTATTTTCATTCTTCCTTCATTTCATTTTTCATTCTCCGACCGAAGCGGTCTACTTCTTCATTCTCACTCCTACATCTTCCTTTCCTTCTTATCATATTCCACGACCGTATAGTTCCGCCATCCTTCTATCTCTTCACTTCTTCTTCTTCTTCTTCTTCTTCTTCTTCTTCTTCTTCTTCTTCTTCTTCTTCTTCTTCTTCTTCTTCTTCTTCTTCTCCTTCAATCTCACTCCTACTTCTTCCTTTCCTTCTTATAGTAATCCAAGTCCATATTCTTCTTATTATTATTCTTTTTCTTCTTCTTCTTCTTCTTCTTCTTCTTCTTCTTCTTCTTCTTCTTCTTCTTCTTCTTCTTCTTCTTCTTCAATCTCACTCCTACTTCTTCATTTCCTTCTTATAGTAATCCAAGTCCATATTCTTCTTCTTCTTCTTCTTCTTCTTCTTCTTCTTCTTCTTCTTCTTCTTCTTCTTCTTCAATCTCACTCCTACTTCTTCATTTCCTTCTTATAGTAATCCAAGTCCATATTCTTCTTCTTCTTCTTCTTCTTCTTCTTCTTCTTCTTCTTCTTCTTCTTCTTCTTCTTCTTCTTCAATCTCACTCCTACTTCTTCCTTTCCTTCTTATAGTAATCCAAGTCCATATTCTTCTTCTTCTTTTTCTTCTTCTTCTTCTTCTTCTTCTTCTTCTTCTTCTTTTTCTTCTTCTTCTTCTTCTTCTTCTTCTTCTTCTTCTTCTTCTTCTTCTTCTTCAATCTCACTCCTACTTCTTCCTTTCCTTCTTATAGTAATCCAAGTCCATATTCTTCTTTTTCTTTTTCTTCTTCTTCTTTTTCTTCTCCTTCTTGATTCTGACTTCTACTTATCCCTTTCCTTCTTATCCTATTCCACTACCTTATAAATCCGCCATCCTTCTATCTTTCCACTTCTTCTTCTTTTAATTATCAGCTTCTTGCATCTCCCCTTTCTCCTATTCCCCTCCTCCACTCTTTCTTTTTTTATTCTTCCCAGATACATCTTATTCTTACTCTCTTCTTTCTCCGGCTCTTTCTTCTCTACCTTCTTCTTCCAACTTCCCCACTCTCCTTCTTCTTCGCCTTCTCCATCGCCTTCTATTTCGACTCTCCCCTCTTCTTCTCCTTGTTGTTATTCTTGTTCTTCTACTTCTTTTTCATCTTCTTCTTTTTAACGTTTCATTATTTAAATTTGCGCCCACTTATCAATACGAATAAATGAATGAATAACCATAATTGAAAAGAAACTTTTCTTGTAAATTAATATTTCCTATACGCAGTTATGATCAAATGAAAGGGCGCTTAGCGCCTTTGGCTCTCTATAAGAGGTGAGAACAGGCTAACTCGAAAGCCAGAGACATTCAGATATGTTATTATATAACGCCTCCATCTCTGCCTGTTTCAGTAAATTTCTGTGGGCGCGATAACTTTCAGCTTAATTTGAGGCAAAGATTATCTTCATACGAGAAAATGGGTTAATAACTCAACAATATACGTTTTGCATCGCCAGATGTAATTATATATATATATATATATATATATATATATATATATATATATATAGATAGATAGATAGATAGATAGATAGATTACACTTCAGATAAATTAGTATTGAGTTTTATGAGCCGCTGGTGTATTTCGTATAGAGAAAAACGTTACAATTTGCCTCGTACATTCTATTTGCCTCGTATATTCTATGTATATACAGGTTTGTAAAGAATTGTGTATGTTTAAGTGGGCAACGAATGGTAATGTGTATTTGTAATTGTGTGGGTTTGTCTGTGTAGTAGGTTTTTTTATTATCTCGCCCGTGTGTGACCACCCTAGCAGCCGGAAGCCGCAGCGTTCTGATTTTATGGTTCTTTAAGAATATATTTATATTAGATAGATATAAATTAGATTCTTAAAGAATGGATTCAAAGAAAGATGGCGATATAATGTAATGTTTTTGGCGTGTGTAATAATGTTATTATTAAGTGTTCAATGTATTTTCTCTTTAAAGTATTAAAGTTCTTTTTTAATTGGGGTGGCAGTAGTGAAATCAAACTTGACAGATAAACGAACCAACTAACGTTCCTCCATCCGTAGGGACCATCGAGTATAACACAGCATTCGGCTGAAGTATCGTTCATCATTTATTCTGTTATTGTTATGGTCCTTACCTATAACTACAGAATGAACTCTTCCTAACACTATGTATACTACGCCTCCCAAGAGAGAGAGAGGGACAAATCGAGTCGAGCCCATAGTAGTTCACTCCAAACCAAACTGACAGTCATACTTCCACGTCTTGTATTATTATTCCGTGTAATATATCTTCGTTATTTCTACTCTTGTGTTCGTGTTGTTCTTCCTTCGTCCTAACATGGACCATAACAATGATGATGATGGAAGAAGAAGAAGAAGAAGAAGAAGAAGAAGAAGAAGAAGAAGAAGAAGAAGAATACCAAATTTCACTATTAAGATGCAAATAGAAAAATTTTTCTATTTGCAAATAGAAAAAAAAAGATTAACTCCATCCGTAGGGACCACAGCATTCGGATGAAGTATCGTTCACCATTTATTCTGTTATCTATTTTTACAATATACGCTCCTCACCAATTCTCTTTCTTCTACTATGTGCCGTGACCCTTAAGAATGTTGGCGATTCATGGCTCTCCACAATTTACTGCTTTTTATAGCTCTTAATAATTCTTTAAAATATTCATTTGCACAAGCTCCTTAGGTACGTTATGTGATGTTTTCCCCTTTCTCTCTTGCCTTCAGTCTGTCCCGTGAGTATCAAAATTTCCAGTCCTTCTTCTTTACATGCTCCAGAAATTTCAACTACATCATCCTGATGGTATGTATAAGTCTCCTTTTAGTTTCGATTTTCTAAAAACTTCGTCGTTGCTCCCATATTTGGTCGATGGTATTCTCAGAATCCTTCTGTAGAACCAATTTTATGTTGCTTTAAGTCTCTACTTCATTCTGTGAAGATATTGTTCAGAATTCGCTGCCATATAGGAAGATTGATATTACATAAAAGTTGAATCCTTTTTTTTGTTTGTTTGTTTGTTTCTAACGATATTTTCCTGTTTCTTAATACTTTTCTTAGTATTTGGAAGACATATTTCGCTATCCCAGTGCGCCTTCAGATTTCAGTGACGCACTTTATGTCCTCTGTTAAAACACTTCCCAGATATTA
>OZ038503.1:27139046-27164046 GCA_964036315.1 Acanthosepion esculentum | reverse complement strand
TACTTTGCTTAATTTTTGGAAACCATTTTTTCTTTGTTTCTAACGAAGTTTTTCTGTTTCTTAATACTGTGCTTAAGTTTTGAAAATCATCTTTACTTTGTTTCTAACGAAGTTTTCCTAGTTATTAATACACTGCTTAGATTTTGGAAGCCATCTTTGTTTCTAACAAAGTTTTCCTGTTTCTTAATACTCTGCTTACCTTTGGGAAGCCTTCTGTTCCTTGTTTCTAACGAAGTTTTCCTATCTCATAATACTTTGCTTAGCTTTTGTGAGCCATCTTTTCTTTGTTTCTAACGAAATTTCCTTGTTACTTAATAAGCTGCTTAGCTTTTGGAAGGTAAATTCCGCTATCCCAATTCGCCTTCGTAGTTCATTGGCACTTTCTAGATATTTAAATTGTTGCACTTGTTTTATTTTGGTATCCCCAATTTGGAATTTACATGTTTGCAATTCATTCCTATTGTAAAATCACTTACAATGCATTCTAATTGTAATAGAATTTCCAGTTCAACCGACGGTGAAAACATTTACAATGCATAGCTATAGTAAAATCATTTGAAGAACATTCCTATATTAAAATCATTTCCAATACATTCCTATATTAAAATCATTTCCAATGCATTCCTATAGTAAAATCCTTTACAATACACTCCTATAGTAAAATCATTTCCAATGCATTCCTATAGTAAAATCATTTCCATTACATTCCTGTAGTAAAATCCTTTACAATGCATGCCTATAGTAAAATCATTTACAATGCATTCCTATAGTAAAATCATTTACAATGCATTCCTATAGTAAAATCATTTACAATGCATTCTTATAGTAAAATCATTTACAATGCATTGATATAGTTAAATCATTTGAAGTACATTCCTATATTAAAATCATTTGCAATGCATTCCTATATTAAAATCATTTACAATGGATTCCTATAGTAAAATCATTTGATGTGCATTCCTAAATCAAAATCATTTGAAGTGCATTCCTATATTAAAATCATTTACAATGCATTCCTAGTCATTCGAAAAAATGTTGACACTGAATCATTGATTTCCTAATATATATATATATATATATATATATATATATATATATATATATATATATATATATATATATGTACTGTGACCAAAAAGGAAAATAATTTACTACGACGTAAATATCTAGCGAGTGCCTTGATCGCTAGTTCATATACAGTAAATTTGCTCCCTAACTCTTAGAACATTTCAGTATTCCTGTCAGATTTTCTAATTTCACAGTGTGCGATACTTACTAACAAAAGTCATGGTAAGTAAAACAAAAGAACTCTAAATGTATCCCCCTAGATATATATTTAAAAAAATCTAAACTTCCCAGCATCCCTTGTTCCTGCGCATGTGTAGTCGTGCCAACATAACAAATTTAGTCCGATGAAGTCCTGAAGGACAAAACGCGTCACAAGTAAATTTTTCTATTTGTTCATACAATTTCTCCACACATATATATATATATATATATATATATATATATATATATATATCTGAATAAAATAAATGAAACAAAATTGGGTGTTTTTTTATGAAAGTATTTATTTCTGTGTTTTGGTATATATTTAATATTTCAGACCACCTCGGTCTTTCCTCAGAAATCAAATGAGAGACTGTGTTTGTGTGTTTGTTTACAGCGTTTGTCGTGAAGCGTGCATGTTACGTGATGTGCAATGCGACTTTGTTTGAATTTTTGGTGGAAGACTGATGATAGTGTCTTAAATGTTGTTTAAAAGGTTTTTTGACCATAACTCAAGAAATATTTCTTAAAATATTTTTAACTGTTGAAATATTTATGTAGATTTAAAATATCCACGTGTTTGTTTACCCCTAGTTTATATGTGTCTAATTTTAGAATTCAGTATTTTTCTTTTTTTCTTCGTATGTGTGTTGTACTTAAATTACTGTGTTTGTGTGTTTGTTTTTAGACTCGGACGACACGTGGTGTGGAACGCGATTGTGTTTGATTCTTTAACGGACAACTGAAGAAGGTGTTTTGGTTATTGTTTAAAAAGGATTTTTCACCATATCTAAAGAAATTTTTTGAAAAAATATTTTAACTATTGAAATATTTATACAGATTTAGAATACCCAAGTATTTGTTTAACCCTAGTTTATATGTGTTTAATTTTATACAATTTTGAATACCCAAGTCTTTGTTTAACCCTAGATTATATGTGTTTAATTTTAAAATCCAGTATTTCTCTTTTTTTCTTCGCATGTATGTAGTGCTAAAATTTGAGTCTATCAATATACATTTGAGGAATATGGATTATTTTGTCGTATGTCTTGTTTATGGTTGTTGAAACGAAGCCTAAAGTTAGTTCCAGATTCGCCAATATATCCACTATTAGGACATATTGTGCAGAATAGGTAGTAAATTATATTATTGCTATCACAGGTATTGTGATTTTGGAGTTCGGTGCGAGAAATTCATTGTCTGTTATTATGTGTTTGCAAATTAGACAACGAGTTTTGTTACATTTATAATTTCCTGTTTGGTTTGTATTATTTAGATATTTGGTGGAGGTGAGGATAGCTGATAAGTTAGGTGTTTGTTTTTTTGCGTTGATGGGTGGTTTGGCGAAAATGTGTTTGATATTTTTGTTTAATTGGAGGATCTTGTAGTTATTTTGGAATTTGTGAGGAAGTGTGTGGGAATATTGATTGTGGTTGAAAACCATGGGAATCCGATTGTTGTTTTTACTTTTCTTGTATGTGAGAAGTGTGTTACGGTTTATGCGGATAGTTTTATTTAGTGCTTCTTTTATTATATTTATTGGGCATTTACATTTTAGGAATTGTTCTGTTAAGTTATTAATGTTGTGTAGAAAATCTAGATGGTCTGAGCATATGCGTTTGATTCTTAGAAATGAGCTGTCTGTATACGATAGATTTTTTTAATTTAAGAGGATGACAGCTTTTGAAGTGAAGGAATTTGTGATGGTTTGTGAGTTTGTTGTATAAACTGGTGGAAACTGTGTGTTTGTTTAATTTTATCACAACGTCTAAGAAAGGGACGGATGTGTATGAATGTTCCATGGTAAATTTAATTGGGTTGTGGAAGTTGTTGCAAAAAGTGAAAAAATTTTTTAGTTTTTCTGATCCATGAGTCCATAGCAAGAAAATGTCGTCAATATATCTAAAGTAGTGTAATGGTTTAAATTCTGAATTGTCTAGTATTTTCCTTTCTAGAATGTGCATAAAGATATTAGCATAGCCAGGTGCCATTTTCGTGCCCATTTCTGTGCCACTAATTTGTAAATAGTGTTTGTTGTTGAATTTAAAGTTGTTATGTGTAAGAATGAAATTTATTATTTATACGTGGCCTCTCATTATGCTATATATATATATATATATATATATATATATATATATATATATATATATATGTAAATAAATGACAATAAGAAAACAGTAATTGCTGACGCGTTTCGTTCTAATGCGGACAAAGTCCGCATTAGGACGAAACGCGTCAGCAATTACTGTTTTCTTATTGTCATTTATTTACAAATATTGTCTTCTCTAAAAGTTAAATTTGAGAAATTTTCATATATATATATATATATATATATATATATATATATATATATATATATATATATACTAGCAGCTTAGCCTAGTGTTGCCCGTGCTTGATTCAAAAATCGTACGACTCATACACCAATCGCCATCACTTGACTTAAAATATTTTTGCCCTTCCTTGCCTTTAAAGGAGTGCCCTTTGCCGTGCTCATGTTGCTACATGCCTTACTTCTTGCCTATCTCACACTGCGAATTTCTTCTAAGCTCTATACTAAACATTAAATCTGTTACGAAAAAAGAACTAAACAAAATGAACACAAAACGATCAGCTTACAAAAGGACTCGTAATTGGAAAAACCGAATGAAAAAAGAATGTTAACAACAAATACTCTTTCACACGCAACCCAGTTCTGCGGAATCAAAATCAACGTTGAGTTTAAGCAAGCGAATGAGCCATTGTGACGAATGCAGCTATCTTTTTTTGCATGCTAGCATGCTAGTTAACATTCGTATCAGTCAACTGTTGGCTCTCACGCTGGCAAATAGAAATTCCTGCCTATTCGTGGCAGCCAGCTATAGGCGCTCACTCTGACCAGTTGAAAATGGCCGCAAACTACATGAAAACTGCCGTAGAAACATGAAAAAATCGATTATTTCCACTATCGATGGGAGTTTGAAAATGCAAAGTCGGTCTTGGTCTTTTTACTAACTTGGAGCATGGGCCTGTAAATGTTTGTGCAAATCCGTCAAAAATTGCGTTCGTGCATTCGTTACACACACACACACACACACACACACACACACACACACACACACACACACACACGCATCCTGATTTTACATATATATATAAAATTTGCTGAATGCACGCGTGAAAAAAATTTAAAAAATAAAAAATTACATATAGAGCTGTTAACTTTCAGAATAAGGAGGTCAGTTGAATCTGCTAACTTGGTTTCAACATTACAGTATCCTTAGGCGATTTTTTATCAAATGACCTCTTAACGCTTTATTTATTTTTTTAAAAAATAATGAAAGATATATTATTTTTTTTAAGAATAAATAAACAAACGGACGACGTTGTGTGTAAGAAAAAGAGAGGAGGAAGATGTGAAGAAGGAAGAAGAAGAAATAGAAGTTGAAAGAGAAGAAAAGCAAGGGCATCGGTGAGTGTGGTAAATGAAATGTACATTTTTTTATTTCCTGATTTTTAAAGAGTATATATATATATATATATATATATATATATATATATATATATATATATATATATGAATATATATATATATATATATATATATATATATATATATGAATATATAAGTGAACATAGAAGTCAACACTTAGAGGCGACAGTCTGTTTCATGCTAGATGCAATCGTCGGGCCACCCCATAAATATAGCACACTTTAAGACTATATTTCTTCATATATATATATATATATATATATATATATATATATATATATATATATATATATATGAAAAATTTGTGGGGATTTAGAGTAATCATATATAGTAATTCATCGAGCCTAGAATAATCCTCAACAGAATGCAGAAAAAACTCGTCAGCTGTACGCATCCACTACCAAGAATCGAACCCGGGTTATATATATATATATATATATATATATTTCTGAGTTGAGGTATTATGTACACTATTTATATTGTTCGGACTATCGTTCTCATCTTTGTTGCCATATTTATCACAACGTTTCGGCCGTTGTACGCTCCGGCCTTCTTTAGTTGATTGGAATGTTGAACTGAACCATTTATTTCGCTCGCTGGGGTAGACTGTTCTATTTCTATATGCCATGTTTAATGGATGTCAGTTATCAGTTATCTCCTGATAATTCCCCTCTGAAAGTTCTCCAGCGCCTTTACCCTAACTACTGAACTCACACACTTTGGGTCCTGTCACTGGGTCTAACAAATGCATTTATCTATTGTACCATCTATGTATGAGATACTGGGACTGATAGACCTCATGTCTTCACCTTATTTTTTTACCAGTGCTCATATTGCAATTTTTGCTGTTATCATTGCATGTTTTTACCAGAGATCATATTGCAATTTTCGTTGTTATGATTGCTTTTCTCTGGCACTCCTTATTACTGGTTCCCATATTGTATTCATTTCTATGGTTGGTCGGCACTGAAGATTTTTCTGGCCTAGCATATGTTCTGATTCCTCAATTTTACGAATTTTCCAAAGATGAACTTTGTCTATGATTTCAACCTGATCTCATAGAGGGCGGAGATCTCCCTTTTCTCTCCATATGTGGTCAGCATGATTTTTCCACTTCCCCTCGTGTTACAACGTTTTGGTCTTCTTGAAGCCATACCTTAAGGGGGTGGCCTGTCTCTCCTTTATATTTCTTTCTGCAGGTGCACGGGATTGCGTACACACAGTCTTTAATCATATTCTCCTTTATGAGGGTCATACTCAGGAGAGGTATCTGCGTAGTGTTGTCCAGCTTTTGGGATATAGATCCTTTGTATTTTCTCCGATAACCCCTTCACATAAGAGGAGGACACCAACACCCAAAAAACAGTCTGCCTGCCTTATACCTCATCTCAGAAAACTACCCAAGGTACATGGCAGCAGCCACAATAAACTGGGATTGGCGGGTAAAAGAGGAGGACATTAACACTCAGAAAACAGTTCGCCTGCCTTATGTGAAGGGGTTATCGGAGAACATGGCACAGTGGATAAAGGCGTTAGATAGATCCACAGAGTGACAGGACCCAAAGAGTGTAAGTTCAATAGTTAGGGTTAAGGCGGTGGAGAACTTGGTGAGGGGAATTAACAGGAGATAACTGATAACTGATATCCATTAGACATGGCACGTGGAACTAGAACAGTCTACCCCAGCGAGCAAAATAAAGGGTTCAGTTCGACATTCCACTCACCTGAAGAAGGCCGGAGCGTACAACGGGCAAAACGTTGTGATTAATATGGCAACAAAGAAAAGGACGTGTGTGCATATATATATATATATATATATATATATATATATATATATAAGGATTTATTCGAAAATGATATCATAAAAATGTTATAAAAGCCATTTTGTTTCAACACTTCTGGTTTCTTATCAAGTGATGGTGTTGAATGTAGAATAAAAGCTATTATTCTATATTCAACGCTATCACTTTATAAGAAGAGTTGAAACAAAATGGCTATTTTTGTGGTGATTTTATAAAAAATATTTATGTTATCATTTTCGAATAAATGATTATATTTGCTCTACTCTGTGTTGAGCACTCTTTTAAGAATAGTATTTTTTGGTTATTGGAATTTATTCCGTATATACTAATCCTATATTTGGGTATATATATATATATATATATATATATATATATATATATATATATATATATATATATATATATATATATTTAAAAATTGACTGGAAACCAAAATTACGAAAGCAAAAGCAAGTTCCACAAGCGGAAAGTGTAAGGGAAGAAACTGTTAGCCTAGAACTTACGGTTACATCTGGCAATTTCATCTGTAACATGGTAAGACCTGCCTTCCAACCTAGTCTTCTTCTACTTTGTGCCGTGTAACTTCAGGGCGTGAGCAATCAAGAGCCTTAACAATTTATCTCTCTTTTGTAACTCTTAATAAAGCTTCTTTTTATTTTTGCTATCTATCTTAATCCCTATTCTGCCAATCATTTGTAGAATCTCGTTTGGTCACTTTGGGGCTTTTTACCTCTGTTCCTCGTGCTTTTATTAGGGCCCGTGAATGCCAATTTTCAGCCTCGTTTTCCTCGATTTCGTAGAAATCTCAACTGTCGCTTTCTGATGCTCATTAAATTTCTGCTATTAAATTCATAAAGTAAAGGTACTAAAGATGGAAGTACAGTACAAATACCATGAATGTATTTTTAAAATTGTACAGGTAAGCCACGTTTTAGCGATGAGAAAGTGACTGAAGCCGAGATACCAGGTCAGTGCTGATTCATGTTTAGATTTTAGCAAGAATCTCTAGATACTTAGCAAAAACACCAGACCAGATTACCTTCAATTCGTGCTTTGTAATCATAACGCTACCAAACTGTCGACTGAATGAGTTGATATATAACAAAATTCTGACAGCAGGTAGAATGATAAAGCTAGACACTATTAAAGATTGTATTTCAACGTAGACAACATTTGAAGCCGGTTAAGGTAGATAGTTTTCCCCTTTTTACTTATTGCTGTCCATTGAATTTGCCATGACATCTTAACTGCGCTCATTTTCTCGACAAGCAAGATAAATATTTTCGGCTGTAATGGAAGAAATCGATTGCTAATCAGGGGAATTCGCATTTTTTCCCCTGGAATTTCTTTTAGAAGATTTCGACAAGCTGTATGTTGAACAGTTAAACTCAAGAAGAAGCACACTCATTGGTCAGAAAACATTTTAGAATTACTGTTAAAATGAGCCTATTATATGTTTTTTTTAACGTCAAACGAAACCTTGTTGCCACTCTTATGATGCCAACGTACACTTGCTTGATACTTCGTTAATTCCAATGTAGTAGAGACTTTGTAATCGCAGATGCCAATTATAATACGCCATTGAACAATACTGGTGCCAGACGTCTTCGAATGATACTCGTACTAATAGTACTTCGTATAATGAATAGAGTAGAGAATAGTAAAGAGAAGAAATGGAAATTCGTATAGTATAGAGGATAGAATAGAGATAGCGAACAATATAGTATAGAGTACAGACTAGGAATAACTAATATTGCTAATACGATTGCTGTAAATTCTGCAGGGGCTGAAAAAGTGTTTTCTGGGCTGAACATAATTTATTGTGACAACAGAAATCGTCTTGAATTTAAAAATGTGTCAAATCTTCGAGCTATAAATTTGATATGTCTTCCATTGGATCTTTGGGACTGCAGCAATCCAGTTCTAATGTGGCTAAGAAACCATAACACAGTAAATGACACTAGAGACAAAATGCATTACTTCTGAATAGAAATATGATGGGAATAGAATTTCAGTCTGTAAATATCTTATTAAATAAATGTTTTCTATTAAATTATCGAAACGGTTTAATTCTCTTTAATGTGATTTGTTTCCATTCTCAGATTGAAAAGTGTTATGTCGTCAAAACGACCACTTATTGCCACTGTCGGAATGCCAAAGTTTACTTGCTTGATACTTCGTCAATTCCAATGTAGTAGAGACTTTGTAATCGCAGATGCCAATTATAATACGCCGTTGAACAATACTGGTGTCAGACGACTTCGAATAATACTCGTACTAATAGTACTTCGTAGAGTGAATAGAGTAGAGAATAGCGGTCCAATAGTAATAGAGGATAGAAGAGAAATAGCGATTATGTTAGACGTCACGCGACTTCCTCTATATATGCATTTCCTCTATGCTCACGTGATCTACCTAATTCAATAATGAGATCGCATGTGTTTGTTCACTGGTGATCAATGTTTAAACACGTGTCGGCAACGACACTTTATTCCTATATAACAATATGCATGGTGGGATTGCATTGCTAATGTCCTTTGTATAGGAATGCATTGAAAATCAAGAAAACAATATTGTCAATTGTCAGCATTTTTTTTTAATCATTTCATCTCGATCAAGGCGGAAATGCCACAAGCACGCATGGAGTGAAAGTGAATGAAAAAAAACTGAATATGTATCTTGATTGAGGAAAGGACAAAAAATGATCGGGATTCAAGAAGCTGGAAGATGGCGATTGACGTTGCCATTAAACTTTTGAAGAGTTATCAGGGAAGTAAGACGGAAGCGGATTTCACAGGCAGGAAGTGCGAGAAAAGTAACTGTCGGAGTAGAAGTGACGGTTATACTTAGCTATTTCAGTAGTAAACGGGTGGGACCTAAGTGCCAATCTAGTAGCATGCTTAAACTCACGTAGATGGTACACCAGGGGAAAAAAAGCTCATCAGAACAGTAACCATGAAAAGACATTTGTAGAAAAGACAGAGGGAAGTAACGTCGGTGAGAAAGTGAGTGAAGTCGAGATGCCAAGTCAGGATGGAGATCTTGTCAAAAACCTCGAGATGAATAGCAGGAATACCAGACCAGATTGGCAGCAATATCCAATTCACGGACGAATGGTAGATTTATAAATGTGCAAGATGGGCTATGACGAGAAAACCAAACATTACTTTCAGGAGATGCAGATACAGACTCGATGGAATCGCTCCACTTCAAGTCAGTCGAAAACGTGAGGCCAAAAAGACTCATCAGGAGTCTAGCGTCAGCTGGTGGCGGGCAGAAAAGTTTCTCTAAGGTAGTTAAATGAAAGCATTTCTGTTTTGAAGACGTTTCCTTTCTCAGTTTACCACTGATTGGATGTCGTTTTCAAGAGAATCAGCTATAGTTTTATTTTGTCAGCTCTGACGTATTTCCTATTGAGACAGGAGAAAAACGGTAATACTTAGTTGGGAACTGAAGACATTAGGAAAATCATTGATATAAGCTTTAGTAAGAGAAGAGAACGTTTCTAATATAAACCCGTTGTAAATATTTTTACTATAGAAATACATCGAACCTCAGGAAAGTAAGCGGTTGTCAATTCCTGTCGGTATTCTTCAAATGGGGATTGATTCTTAATCGTTTTTCTTCAAGCAGGGCTTAAAAGCGACTACAATTCAAGGGCTTGCTATCAGTGTAATAAACAGAGAGGGCAATAAAAATAAAGGGGATTCCAAGGAGATGGAATAGGAGAACTGACTTTTTAAAAAATCTTTGAAGATCGTAGTTGCGGGGAAAGCAGGAAGTCGAAAGACAGTTCCACAAGTGAGAATTGCACCTTATATATATATATATATAGATGAATAAGCATCTCCCCAAAAAGTCTACCTAAGAGTGCACACTGGAAAAAAGAGTGCTGAATGACATAAAAATGACAAAGCTTTAATATATTTTAAGTCAAATACACACACAGACACATTATATATATATATATATATATATATATATATATATATATATAATGCCATTCACATACATACCTGTTTCGTCGTATCACTGCTAATCTGTGCAGCTAGCAATCTGATTATATATATATATATCTTTTAACTCAAATCTCAGGCAGGCGGAGACCGCCCACGACTTCCAGTTTCATGCGCCTTCACAATCATCAGGCGGTCGGTAGCTACAGTTAGTAAATTAAGAACCATAGATGGTAATCGACACAAACTCCCCAGGGGAAAAGTAATCTATCGGACCCACATCAAAATGGCCGACCCACCCCAAAAAACGGCCTTTTGACTATTTTGATCATGGCCTGATGACTGCGTAAAAGCGCATGAAACTGGAATCGTGTATGTTCATATATATATATATATATATATATATATATATATATATATATATATATATATATATATATATAAAATGTTTAACATCTAAAAAAACACTAAATTGAGTTTTTTCCAGGTATTCAGATAAGACCTTTAGCCATCCTAACACTATTTGTCGTATGAATAACTGAAGAGCCTTTCGAGTTATTCAGCTAAAAAGAACAGGTTAAAATCGATTTGAGTCAGCCCCACTGTATTCCCAAATGAGCAATGATAAGAGGAAAAAATCATTGAGGCCTTCACTAATGGTACCAGCGTGCATACACTTGGCCTCCATCTTCAAAATACATTCAAGAACCATTAAGCGAACCGTGAATAACTATAAATGAGGGGAACACTAGAGAGGAAAACTGGATCAGGAGGTCAAAACAGGAATAGGGATCAACATTTAAACATAAAGTTAAAAAGATCAATTAGAAAAGATCCAAGTAAATTCATAAAACGTTTGGCACGTGAGAGAGGACTTTCACCTATGACAAAAGCAGTGAAAAAAGTTTTGAAAATGAAATCGTATATGTAACATATGAGGCTCCTTGTTACATCAGGACAAAAAGTTAGTAAATTAGAGCGAGCAAAGATTATCATGAATAAGTTGGTAAATGATCATATATATATATATGAACTTAATTTCAATCCTTCATGAGCTTCTGGTTCTTGGCTATGATTAATTAATGATGTACATTTTCATTTCTGATCGATTTCAACACGATTTTTCTGTTAAGTTTGGAGAGTAATTATACATTCCTATTACTCAAAGTAGAGTCCAATAGTGCTATAAAATCCTTAGACAATTCCAGTAAGAAATCTTTAATCATTCCTTAGATATAACGGTTCAAACTTAGTCTAACAATTGGACATTTTCTTCTGTTACACAATTTGGACAATTTTGCTGTTACACTCGGTACATATTAAAAACGTCAGCCATTTTGTGTCGATTATTTTTAATGGACGATTTTTCCCAATTAATAAACGTCCTGCGCAGACAAGGAGGAAGTAAAATACGTCACATCTCACTTACATCTGAACACTCTTTGTGCAAGTAGACCCTGTCCGACAGCGGAAACTGGCGAGCATTAACTTAACAGTATTAAATAAAAATAAGAACTAGACAAGATGTCCCTAGAAGTGGGCAGAGGAACGAGAACGCTCTCCTCCCGTAGACTAAATAAAGGGTTCCGTTCAGAATGCCCTGTAGGTTTCTCAGATCAAGATACACCTGAGGCAAGCCGGATGTCGCAAAGGCCGAAATATTGTGATAACAACAGCAAAGTAGGGGACAATAGTCCGAATATAAATCATTTAAATACTTAGAAATCGTCATCCCAGAAATTCAGGAAGTAAATCGTTGTGATACTTCAATTTATATATTAATTTCATTTATGAAGAAATAAAAAATATTAAAATTATTCCCTGAATTGTGGAAATTTTTTAAAAATAGTTTGCTTTTTGGATGTAATTATTTTTTTTATTTTTAAATTGAACAGTATTTTGGTCGTAAGTCCGAGGATCGTT
Source organism: Acanthosepion esculentum (assembly GCA_964036315.1). Lineage (NCBI taxonomy): Eukaryota > Metazoa > Mollusca > Cephalopoda > Sepiida > Sepiidae > Acanthosepion > Acanthosepion esculentum. The sequence continues at coordinate 27,151,624 of OZ038503.1, read as the reverse complement.
AGACGCGTAAGTCGTTAAGCGAGTAGTTAATATATATTCATCATCTATCTCAGCCGATGAGAAAGAAGTTGTACTTGACAGCTATTCCAAGCATAAAACGTATGTAAAATGGGTTTGTGACAATCAGCTTCAGATGGGTTTATAATATTTATAATTTATTTCTAAATCTTAAACAGTACAATGGATAGCAAGCTCAGATTGAGAAATCGGAGAGCCGAGTTCGAATTCCAGTCGAATCAGTTATATTCACTTATGTTCTAATACCCTTGGGAAAGGCATGAATCATTTTCTTCTCCCCCACCCCTAGCTATGGGTAAATAGCAGGAGAGACCAGGTTATATAGCTTGGATGGCAACTGGTCTATCGCATGGATCGAAAGATCAATGATCGCCTAAGCCTGTATACCGCATGGCACATGACTGATTGATATTCACTTACGTGCTAAAAATACCCTGTGAAAGGGTATGAAGATTCTTCTTCCCCCCCCACCTATGGGTAAATAGCAGGACAGAACGAGTTCTATAGCCTTGGATGTCAACTGGTCTACTGCAGAACGAAATGGCAGCCTACTTCGGGAAGACTCTGCCTCGTCAGTCATGGATCGAAAGATACATGATCGCTAAAGCCTGTATCACGCATGGCACCTGACTGACCGACTGAGTGTACTAAACAGTAAACTGAATAGACAAATTCGAAAATCAGCGCAGTATATTGTGCATTACTCTGATTTACAAATACAGTAAATAAATTAAAAGTACATTTTATTTATTTTCTTATATTTTTATTAATTCTATTTATTTTTTATTCATTTTGAAGAAAGAAAAAAATTTTGCTCAAGTTTCAATACCGACTTGTTTAATATATGTTTGATTTTTTTAATTTTAAGAATGTTTTTAGGTCGTCGTAAGTCCAGGTGTAGTTAAACATATAGGTCGCTAAATGAGGATGTAGTTGTTTATATATATATATATATTTTCTTTTCGCTATAATTCAAAAAGCAAATTACGATATGACCCAAAGCTAATGCCAGGTGGACCAAACCTTTATTTCTATCTTGGAAGTGGTCTCAAATAATTCATAACAAACCTAGACCAGAGCGAAAATTATTTGGAAATCTTCCACACTTCAAGCCGAGAAAAATGATATTGATTCGTGTTCGAAGACCTTGAGCAACGTCTTCTATTCACGAAGAAAAATTCTAGAAAATATTGTCTTCAGAATTTTACTTCAGTTTTCTAGCAAGTCAGATTTATTTTTGGGATGCCAGAAATCTTCACAATGTCTGATTAAATGGAAGCCAGACATACCACATTACAAGAACCAAATCGAACCCGTAGGCCTCGACCGCGGTGATGGAAAGCGGCCGAATGGCATTAACATTTAAAATGGGTAAGTCGTTGATTTGGGATGCGACCTGTGCGGAGACATTTTCGGTCGGTAATTTGATCAGGTTCGCGGTTGAGCCGGGGTCTGATAAAAAAAAATCGGTAAATATTCTTCTCTTGCTGATAGATTTTTTTAAACTCTTGTGGCAATGGAGACTTCAGGGGTTATTGGCACTCGTTCGATGGCGTTCCTTCGGAGGATTGGCGCGATTTCGTCTCGATTAAGGGACGAGCCTCACGACATGCAGAATGTCACCCTGGGGATTGTGTGATTAGTGTATTTAGGCTGCACTCCTTCTTTCATGCACATTTCATGCACATACATATAAACATATGTACATATATATATATATATATACATATGCATACATATATATATGCATATATATATATATATATATATATATATATATATATATATATATATATATATGCATACATATATATATGCATATCCATACATATATATATTCATATGCATACATATATATATGCATACATATATATATGCATACATATGTATACATACGCATACATATATATATACATACATATATATATTCATATGCATACATATATATATACATGCATACATATATATATACATATGCATACATATATATATATGTGCATACATATATACATATGTATACATATACATAAGCATACATATGTATATATATATACATATATATACATATGCATACATATATACACATATGCATACATATATCTACATATGCATACATATATGTACATATGCATACATATATCTACATATACATAAACATATATATACACATATGCATACTTATATGCATACATATATATACATATACATATATATATCTACATATGCATACATATATCTACATATGCATACATATATATATACACATATGCATACATGTATATATACACATATGCATACATATATATACAGACATATGCATACATATATATACACTCATATGCATACATATATATATACACACATATGCATACATATATATATACACATATGTATACATATATATATACACATATGTATACATATATATACACATATGCATACATATATGCATACATATTTATACATATATATACATATGCATACATATATATATATACATATGCATATACAAATTCTACAATAACATCATTTATTCATGGAACAGTATGGACCAAATTTTGCCAAATGTTGTTTCACTATTTGTTTCACATTTCAACAGCGCTAATTTGTCGAACTATATTCCAGCAAGATGGATCATTTCCCCATTATGATTTGGCAGTAAAGGACTAGATTAACCAAATCTTTCCAGAGCGTTTGTTCAGACGAAGTGGGCAGCAACGAATGGTGAGCACGTTCACCTGATCTAATACCAATGGATTTCTTTTTTTCTTTTTCTTTTTTGCAGGGTGTACCAAAGGACAAAGTTTATGTTAGAAATCCCCTCACAGTTGACAAATTAAAGAGTGCATCTCAGAAGTATTTATTGAAATTGATTTGGAATTTGTGCCATGCTGTGTGTGTCATAGAGTTCTGCAGAGGTTCAAGGAATGTTTCAATGTTGAAGCAGGAAACTTTGAACACTTTTCAGAGATTAAACTCTGCTAAAAATATGTAAAGTGTTAAACAAATCTACATAAACACTTTTCAACAAATCTGATTGTAACAAATTAATATAATAAACTGTACATACCTGCTTACTTTTATCCCACCCACCCTCTATCTCTCTATCTCTCTGTCGATATATATATATATATATATATATATATATATATATATATATATATATATATATATATATATATATATATATATATATGTATATATATATATATTAAATAAAGAGAAAGAACAGTAAGATATATAATCCGGTGTTCTTATTTCTTTGACAACTACAGAGGATAAAGCATAAATAATATAAATTTACTAATTTAAAAATATAGTTCCATCTCTACACAGGAATTGCCATGTTTCAAAAACAGACACTACAAGCTTCAAATTCAGTTATAGAAATTAATTAAAATCCCTAGTCCTGTTTCATTTTCAAGCGAATTTTGGAATAACTTAAGGACTAGGGACTTTAATTTAATTCTATAATTGAATTTGAAGTTTTTAGTTTCTATTTTTGTAACACGGTAATTCCTGTGTAGCGTGGGAACCATATTTTTAAATTAGTCAATTTATATATATGTATATATAAATATATATATATATATATATATATATATATATATATATATATATGCATATATATAAATGTGTATATATATTTATATATATATATATACATATATATATATGTGTGTGTATATATATGCATATAATTATATATATGTATCTATATGTATGTATATATGTATATATATGTATATATATATATATACATGTATATATATATATATGTATATATATGTATATACATGTAGATCGCACGAGAAATTATATAAAAAACTAAATAAAAGCACCTTGTCAGTCGTTTTTAATGAAATGTGCTTGAAAGAAGGATTGCTGCCTAAATACACAAATGTATATATATGTATACATATATATATATACATCTATGAATTTATACATGTATACATATATGTTTATATATGTATAAAATATGTATATATATATACGTATATATGCATACATATATATATATATATATATATATATATATATATATATATATATATATATATATATATATATGCTGACCTACACACACACAGATAGATATATTTCAATTACGCCAGGGTAGTGTGTTCCTCACTGGGTACTCGATAACGTATTTCCGTCTTTGTTTCTCAACAAACATTTTGTCTTTCTCTGTTCATTTCATTGTCAACAACAACTATTAATAATCAATAAATAGACTTTCTGCTATCAGATGAAATTTCGAGTCAATATTTTTTCCTCTTTTATTGACCATTATTAATTTCAGTACAAACGGGTCGTTAATTTTATGGAAATTGATTTGTTGAAAATAAGTGTTTTTAGTTTATTTACCGTATGTGACGCCCCACCATTTCTACAGATTTTTTTCAGGAAAAACGTTTTATCATATATTAATTTGTAATGCTTAAAACAAGTTATCAATGCCTTGTAAAATCCCCTGAGCTGCAAGATAAAATCCGTAGAAAATAAACCTGAGTGTCGTAGTAATACTTATTGGAAAATACGGAAGACTTCGAAATAAAGAACATAATCAAAGATACCTCGGTCTATATTTCTTAGATGAGGTTTTGTAATCATTTACATTATTTACATTGTTGTCCTCATCCTTATTGCCATTTTCACGACGTTTCAGTCGTTGTACGTTCCGGCCTTCTTCAGGTATTTTGGAATTGAGAACTGACCCTTTATTTCGTTCACCGGGTTAGATTGTCTAAGTTTTACATGCCGTGCCACTTCCGCCTGTATGTCCTTTATAAAGCTGGTTGACGAAAATTTGTTAGGCTTGGTACATTTTAGTTTACGAGTCAAATTCTGATAGTTGTCGTCATCTTGTTGGCAGCTCTCGTAAGTATGACTATATTGGAAACATGTTGCGACGCAAAATTGCTTATTATATTGGCCCTCAAAAAGGGCGGAAATATGTCTTAAGCAGACGACCGCTTAGTTCTTCACTGGAACCGGTTTCTTCCTGTCTCCTCTGCTGCTGTCTCTTGACTGTCTCTTTTTATACAATATTAAAAGGCTCCAGATTACTTGGCGCGCAGCTTGGTTTCAGTTAACATTAAAACTCTCTTTGTTCTTTTAATTGGCCAATAATATTTTATTTAATTTCCGGCGTTCCGTTCCTTTTTTTTCCGTAGCGGAAGGTAAGCGTGGAACGTGTCGTTGCAGCTGCTGGACGTATAAATGTGCGTCTAGTGTACCATGCGTTTTAAGAACTTTAAAATGTCAGAACGATCCCGTCACACAGACAACATTAGTTTTCTTCCATGGAGCTGAGCTTTTGTGATTGGCTCTGGAAATTTACCCTTGTCAATCCACTGCCGTTTGAGCTGATCATTTTTGCTTCCTGGTGTTCTTCGAACAGATTGTTACCTGCTGCAAATGATTTAGTAGTTGCATTTGTCATTGCAATTGCTTCCCAAATACGAAAATTCCTTGGGCTTCAACATAATAGTATAGTCTATTAATATATTTTACCTGTACAACCAAACAATCCTAACAGGTTTAATTAGGAAACATTGGTCTTTGATGCCAACGAATCCTCGTTGCTATTTTTATAATGTCAACGAGTACTCGTTGTCACTTTCGTAATGCTCGTTGTAGCAGGGACTTTGTAATCGCAGATACAACTATAGTAACGCCGTTGAACAATACAGGTGTCAGACGCCTTCTAATAATAAGCTTACTAATAGTACTTGCTCGATAATCCTCGCTCGGAAAGTAACCTCCGAAATGTAATCAGTGTAGTGATCAGTATAGAGAAATAGTATTAGAGGATAGACTAGAAATAAAGATCAAATTGGTCGCCATGCGAATTCCTACATATATATATATATATATATATATATATATATATATCCTCTGCGCTCACATGATACGCATAATTCAATAATGGGATCGCTTGTGTTTGCGCACTGGCGATCAATGTTCTAACTCCAGTGTCGGCAGCAAGACTTTTTTCCTATATAACAATTAGGCATTCGTGCCCTTTAAAAACGGAGTTTCAAAACACCAGTCATTCACTTCACGCCGAGGAAACAAGTCTCTTCAATGGTGAGATTGTCCAAAATACACAGCCATATAGGCGGACTGATATTACATAACAGTTCAGCAGTCTTCTCTGTGTTTCTGTTGCCTCAAATCTCTTCTTCATCTGTGACGAGATTGTCCAGCATTCTCTACCAAAAAGGAGGACTGATATTACATAACAGTTCAATACTCTTCTCTTTGTTTCTGTTGCCTCAAATCTCTTCTTCATCTGTGAGGAGATTGTCCAGCATTCACTGCCATATAAGAGGAATGAAATTACATAACAATTCAGAACTCTTCTCTTTCTTTCAAACAGAATCTAGTCTTAAAAGAAACTGTTAGCAAAGTATAGTAATAGGACGAACCTATTACGCTAATCTTTACGGTATATTGCGTGAAATCGTTAGTTTATCTTGTTCACACCTAACAACCTATTTTTTCAACAAAACATTCCATAATCATTGAAAATATCAATTGCTTAAACATATTTTTCCGCTAGGTGAACCTATGCAGTTTCGATCAATTTCTCTCGCCTTCCAGCGACACTTCTCATCTATAATTTGGCGCTCACCCCAGAAACAGTATTATGAATCTTTCTCCCTTGAGACATGGTCTGCTCATCAGCCTTTTCCTGTCTACCTGTCATTATAACTTCAGTAGTAAAGGAAAGCGAGAAGAAAGGACTAAGAATCAATTTTATGAAGACAGAATGCACAGATGTCAGCAAAAAGAATATTCCCGCACACAAATGTACAAATCACACACCCAAATTAAATAAGTACAAAAATATAAGTATATAAGAAACGATTTAAGAGGAAATGGAAAACGCAACATCGAAGACGCATTGGGATAGTAAAAGATCCACAATCTAAACAATTATTTTTCATAGAGAGTTATATATATATATATATATATATATATGTGTGTGTGTGTGTGTGTGTGTGTGTGTGTGTGTGTGTGTGTGTGTGTATTACATGAATCATTCATACAAAAAGTAGATTAGTGTAATAATATAAATGGCGAAAAACATTTTCGCAAACAAATTTATTAAAGTTACATTAACCCACGAACCTCTCGATGAATGTTATGATCCTTGTTTTTAATAACTTCAAGTTGTATAAGGTCTTTTTTTGTTCTGCTAGTACATACAGTTGTTCATACAGCCATCCTCTGTTTATAATAAACAGTATTCGCAACATTTACCGGCCTGAATGTCTGTGAAATTGTCATAGAAAATATGCATCCTCCGACAGGATTCAAAACTCTATCCTATACGGAACCGTTATATAGCCTGACGTGCTTTAACTGATTTCGCCACAGAGGCGCGTTCGGTTAGTATGGTCGTTTTAACTATTTTTAAACTACAATTTCCCATAAAAAAGAATGTATAAACACAAAAATGTCTTTAAATAATTGTAAGACTTTGTCCATTTCATAATGTGTGACGTCATTTCTTTACATTTAGATACGCATCGAGCAGATATGAATGTACGTGAGAAAAGCATGGAAAATTTGTAGTTTAAAAACAGAAAAATCGAAACGAACGCTCCTCTGTGGAGAAATCGGTAAAAGCACGTCAGGCTATATGACGGTTTCGTATAGGATACAGGTTCGGTTCCTGTCGGAGGACGCATATTTTCTATGACAATTTCACGGACATTCAGGCCGGTAAACGTCGTTAATACTGTTTATTATAAACAGAGCATTTACTTAAATATTTGTATCTATAAAAAAGAATGTATAAACATAAAAATGTCTTAAAATATGTGTATATATATATGTATGTGTGTATGTATGTTTGTGTGTGAATGTCCAATCAACTCCTCCGTTCCCACCGGTCCGATGTCAATGATACATAGCTCATTCAAAAGCCTTTGTATCCAAAATTGCAATGCACGTTTTATTATAAACTAGTTTACAAGCTGCCCTTAAAGGAATTTTTGTCCCTTGCCCAGGTGTACGCGCTCGGGTCCCCACTTTAAAAAAGATCTTGTGTCACATCTCGTCCTAGTGGGGGGAACGAGTAAATATCGCGTATATATTCCTCCTTGGAGGGATTTCTAACGCATGGCTTATCATCTGTCAGTTGCGTCTCTGTCTTTGGGCAGAGTGCGCTCAGGGGCTTCTCTCTCTAAGGACAGAGGGGCAACTGAGGAAAATTATACCGAGAGGAGCCTAGCCTTGGCAAACAGCTGCACCAGAGAGAGGGATTGGTGCTCGCACCGAGGCCAGCGCAATCGACGGTTGCGGGGGCTGAGAGGAATTTTTGTTTCTGCCCCGGTGCCCACGCTCGGGTCCCCACCTAAAAATAGACCTTGTGTAACATCTCGTCCTCGTAGAGGATCGTTAGACTCGTAAGTCGTTAAGCGAGTAGTTAATATATATTCATCATCAATCAGCCGAGGTGTGGGAAGTTGTACTTAACAGATATTCCAATGTGTGTAAAATGGGTTTGTGACAATCAGTTATCAGTTGCGTCTAGCATGAAACAGCCTGTCGCCTCTAAGTGTTTACTTCAATGTTCACTTTCATATTTACACACGCTGATATTGAGCACTTTATCTCATAAATATAGTACCCCTCATGACTATATTTCTTCATATATATATATATATATATATATATATATATATATATATATATATATATATATATATATACACATATATATATATATATATATATATATATATATATATATATATATATATATATATATATATATATATATATATATACACACACACACACACACAGGGTGTCCATAAAGTTCGTGTGCACTTTAAAAATTTTATAACTTTATTTGTATTTGCGATAGAAATAATCTGTAAAAAACGTTATAAAGTTTAATGTACCTAGTTTTAAGTATAGCTAAAATAACTAATGTGATTTCAGGCATTACTGTAAATCAGTTGGCAAATGTTTTCCGTGAACTGCAAAATCGTATTACCCTTTGTATTGCTAATGATGGAGGACATGTGGAAACTTAAATAAAATTTCAATAAAACCTTAAAAAATATAGATTTACTTCTTTCTAATACTTTTTACAAATTATTTCTATCGCAAATACAAATAAAGTTATGATTTTTTTAAAGTGCACACGAACTTTATGGAGACCTTGAATATATATATATATATATATATATATATATATCAAATATGTGGTGCATAAATTTCTACAACAAAAAAATCCCAAATTGTTATATTAGTAAACAAAAATGCACCCTCTTAAATTTTCAAAAAAAATTAAACCTTAGCGTTGCGACTGCACGTTCCAAAAGTTAGTATCTGTTAACAATAACACATTTTAAAAGAAAACATTTCGATTCACATTTAATTTTTTCGTCTCGGATGCAACCTGGATTTTATCAAAAACAAAATAATTTCCATGCCTGAAGATGACTGAATGTACGGTTGAAAGTTCTTGCGTATTAAAGAAAGTCTTTATACAGCTTATAATTTTTAAAAACACGGAACATAACATTCATGGAGTGATTTGTAGGTTAATGCACCTTTAAAATTTTGTTTGCGAAGGGATTTCGCCATTTTATATCATTAACTTTACTAATATCTACTTTTTGTATGAATGATTCATTGTAATATATATATATATATATATATATATAGGCAACATATGGAAAAATTACTTTCCTTAAACTGGGGGGAAATATATATTGTTTATTATACGGTATTTTAAAGATGCAAATATTTAAGTAAATGTTCTGTTTATAATAAACAGTATTAACAACATTTAACGGCCTGAATGTCCGAGAAATTTCATAGAAATATAGGAGTCCTCCGACAAGTATCGAACCTGTATCCTATAAGTAACAGTCATATAGTCTGACGCGCTCTAACATTTAGCTATAGATAAAGCGTCTGGTTATCAAGGCCGAATTACTGCTTTCTTTTTCTTCTGTAGCTAATAATCTGGGTTTAAATATTGCAATAATGTCCTTCGTGAAACCAGTATCTAAATTCTGTATAAAAGAAGGCCTGGAAAAACATGGTTTGGTTCGTTTTACGGTATATTAACCTCAATGGGTTTTTTTTCATTGCAGACAAGATTTTTATTGCTGGTAATATTTTTTCCAAAAATGTATTGCTGGTAATAATTTTTTCAAAAATTCATGGATGGTAATATTTTTTTTACAAAAATGTATTGCTGGTATTGAAACATATTTTTATATATTCATAGCTGAGAAACCCGTTTAAATAATCTTATGTCTTTCAAGAAACCAGTGATTAAATTCTGTACTTTGTTCTTGGTAATCTTGGCCTTGACAAGCGATTATCTTGACCACCGTCCTAGAGATAGACAACGATAGTTTAAAACGGTTGGTTAAATGGGATTTATAAATACACGTAAAGCGCTGATAATTACTGCAACGAATATTAAAGGAAAAAAATATAACAGAAAGTAATAATTTAAATAAGATTCATTCATTTATTATTCAGCTACAGCCGCCTACAGCAAGCAATTATATTCAACCTCATGACAATTAACGGTGTATAATGTAGTAAAAATAATTCAAAATCATACAAATTGATTGATCAATGAGGCCTGAGGTATTCTAGCCAAAATATTGTGATGAAAGTTTATCATTATTTTAGTCAATTAAGATTATTCTATTGACACAACATTATTTTTTTCTTTCAAGTCATTTTCTTCTAACAGGACAGTCGTCCAAGTAAATGTCAATGAAGCCAAATATTGTTTGTTTGTATATTAAAGCTATAAATTAATGTCTGGCTTCTATTTAATCAGATATTGTGAAGACTTCTGGCATCAGAGAAATGAATCTGATTTGCTAGAAATTGAAGAAAACTTCTGAAGGCATTATTTTCCAGTATTTTTCGTTGTGAATAGAAGACATTGCTTGAGGTTTTCTAACACGAGCCAAGATCATTTTTCTCCGCTTGAACTGTGGAATATTTCCAAGTAATTTTCACTCTGTCTTAGGAGTGTTATGAATTATTTGAGACAACTTCCAAGATGAAATAACGGTTTGGTCCACCTGTCATTAACGTTGCTTTTTAATTACAGCGAAGAGTTTAAAATATATATATATAAACAACTTCATCTGCTTCTCACTTCTGATTAACGACTCCAGGACTTACGACGATGAAAACGTTCATGAAATAAAAAATATTTTCTCTTTCTTCAAAATGAATAAAAAATAATTCTGGCTTGAAGTGTTCTTGTCAAAATATTTCATCATTATTTTAGTCAATAAAGATTATTCCATTGAGACAACATTAGTTTCATTCAAGTTGTCTACCAGGACCGTGGTCCAGGTAGACAGCAATGACGCTGAATTTTTTTTGTGTCTGTTTTTATATCAAAGCTGAAAGATAATTATTCAATTTGCTTTCAATGTTATATGTCTGGCTTCCATTTAATCAGATATTGTGAAGACTTGTGGCATCCGAAAAATAAATCTGATTTGCTAGAAACTGAATTAAAATTCTGAAGACAATATTTTCTAGAATTTCTCTTCGTGAATGGAAGACGTTGCTCAAGGTCTTCGAAAACGAATCAAACCATTTTGCACGGGTTGAACTGTGGAAGATTTCCAAATAATTTTCGCTCTGTCCTAAGTTTGTTATGAAGTATTTGAGACGACTTCCAAGATAGAAATAACGGTTTGGTCCACCTGGGTCATATCGGAAATTGCTTTTTAATTATAGCGAAAAGTTAAATATATATATATATATATATATATATATATATATATATATATATATATATGTGTGTGTGTGTGTGTGTGTGTGTGTGTGTGCGCGCGCGCGTATATATATATATATGTATATTTATATGTATATTTATATGTATATATATATATGTATGTATATATATATATGTATATATATATATGTATATATATATGTATATATATTTATATGTATATATATATGTATATATATATATGTGTATATATATGTATATATATATATATGTATATTTATATGTATATATATATGTATATATATATATATAAATATATGTATATATATGTGTGTATATATATGTATATATATATGCATATATATTTATATGTATATATATATATGAATATATATATGTATATATATATATATGTATATATATATATGTATATATGTATATTTATGTATATATATGTATATATATATTTATATATATATGTGTATATATATATGTGTGTATATATATATGTATATATATATATATGTATATGTATATAAATATATGTATATATGTATATATATGTATATATATGTATATATATATATGTATATATATATAAATATATGTATATATATGTATATATATAAATATATGTATATATATATAAATATATGTATATATATGTATATATATATATGTATATATATATATATATATATATATATATATATATATATATATATATATATATATATATATATATATATATATATATATATATATATAAACAACTACATCCTTACTTAACGACCTGTAT
>OZ038503.1:27106546-27134046 GCA_964036315.1 Acanthosepion esculentum | reverse complement strand
TGTGGAAGACATCCAAATGATTGAGATGGGACCTATGTGTATTCCACAATTCTGAATCATACAACAGTACAGACAAAACGGATGCTCTATAAATCCGTATTTTGTGTCCAATTTGATAGCTCTCTTATTCGGTCAGCGATGGCGTTGTTTCTCAAATGCACTTGGAGCTTTCGCTATCCGATTTGTTATTTCGTCATCATGGGATGCATCTGCATCCACCTTACTTGCTAAATATGTAAATGTCTTCCCATACTTCAAGTTCTTCCCATCAAGGAAGGTCGGGGAATGGATGAAATGCTGGAAGTTGCCTGGTACCACGAATCGGGTTTGGACAAGGAGGCACCTGGTAGATTACGTACATTTTATTTATGCTAATGGTAAGGCCAAAACTTTGAATTTCGGTTGACGAGTTCTTCGGCCTCCTGCGGCATGTGAGTGTGATTTGCTGTCTCTTCGTTACCGAGGCCCGTTGGAACAGTTGGTATAATGTTTGCTTGACAACCTAACTGTCAGGGTTTCAATTCTCGATAGTGGAAGCGCACTGCTGATGAATCCCAAATATACGACAAAACGGCCGTTTAAGACTCGATTAATTACTCATATATATATATATATGTATATATGATAGAAATTGTTAGGAGGATTTGATAATTATAATTAAGTAATTCATTGAGTCTGAAAGAAACCTCAACCGTTTCGTCCTATATTTCAGACTCATTGCAGCAGTGCGCATCCACTACCGAGAATTGCAACCCGGACAGTTAGGTTAAAAAGCAAACGCCATACCAACTGTTCAACGGGTCTCGGCGACGAAGAGGTCGCGAATCAGACTCAATGAATTACTTAATTATAATTATCAAATCCTCCTAACAATTTCTTTCGTGTGTATCTCATTGCTTGATCCGGCTTCTAATACTTCAGTTTGAGCGGCTTGGTGATAGTAGTCGTGGCTCCCGGGGGAACAGGCCTGTGGGTACAGAGAATTTCAGTAGAGTTCCACCACTGAATATGTGAGCGAGCGGCGCTATATTGAGTCTGATTTGCTACCTCTTCGTCGCCGAGACCCGTTGAACAATTGATATGGCGTTTGCTTGATAATCTAACTGTCCGGGTTTCAATTCTCGGTAGTGGATGCGCACTGCTGATGAGTCCCAAATATAGAACGAAACGGCCGTCCAGTTCTTTCTGTATTCTGTTGAGGTTTCTTTCAGACTCAATGAATTACTAATATATATATATATCAGTGTGATCTGTTCTAAACTACCTTTGAAAGAGATTTTTAATTCGTATCAAAACTGACATTTTTATTATTATTTACACATTAACAGTGTTACACGATGTGGGATTTTCAAAATGGGCATTTGATTCTTTTGGACGATATACAGCTGTTTTTCACTTTACATATCATAGCATGGTGAAATCAGAACGATACCGAGAGCAAATTCAAAACATTCCGGCCCGGATTAGGACCCTCAATCCTGACATTTTGGATTTCCAAGTTTTCATTACTGGGATTGTTTTCGGCGATTTTTTGCCGACGAATTTTTTGTACGATAACAATTTTTATAACTTAGAAATAAATTTAGGAATAATTGAAATTAATTGCGAAATCCAGTGAAAGTCACCCATGAAATAAAAGTAATTGTTTCTACAGAATCTAAGGATATACAGGGGTTGGACAAAATAATTGAAACACTTGTTAAATTCAAAGAAAATGTATTTAATATGGAATTGGTCCTTCTTTAGCCTCACAGACAGCTTTAATACGTCTAGGAATGGAATCATACAGCCTCCTGACTTCATCCAGAAGAATTTTCAACCATTCTTCCATTGGTCCAGCCCTTCAAAACATGACGGTAAAGGATAGCGGCTCCTAACTTGTCCCTCTAAAATGCACCACTAATGTTCAATAATATTGACATCTGGAGATTGGGAGGTAATTCCATGTATTCTAGCTCACTTTCATGCTCTTCATACCAATTCTTAATCACTCGAGCAGTATGTATTGGAGCATTATCGTCTTGGAAGATGCAGTCACCATCAGGGAATAAAGTCTGGGCCAATGGATAAACATGATGTCACAAAATGTTCAGGTAATCTTTGTTGTTGATTCTACCACGTAGGGCAACTATTGGGCCAAGACATTTCCATGATATGGCGGCCCAAACTATCACTGATCCACCTGAATGCTTCACTGTTCGAAGAAGACAGTTAGGGTGGTAAGCTTCTTTAAGCTGCCTCCACACATAAACTCGCCCTGAAGTTGGGAAATGAGAAAAACTGGACTCGTCTGAGAATATGACTTGTTTTCATTGGAGTGCAGACCAGACATTTTGATCTCTGCACCACTTCAACCTCTTCTGAATGTTGCGAGTGGAGAGAAGAGGTTTCCTTACGGCGGATCTTCCATGATATGCAGCCTTATGGAGCTCAAGACGAACAGTTTTAGTAGAAACTGAACTATTCAGATGATTATTCAACTCAGTAGTCACTTTGACCGCAGTCGTCCGATGATTGTTTTGCCACATTGCCTTTCAATGCACCTCGCTCCCTGTCAATAAGTTTGCAAGACCGGCCTGAATTGCTACGGTTGCTAGAGGATTTGCCATGTTTCTCAAATTGCGTCATAGTTCTTGATATTGTAGCTCTTGAAAAAACAAACAGTTCAGCAACCTTAGTGATCAAGACTCCTGCCATGCGAGCTCCAACAATTTTCCCTTTTTTGAACTCGGAGAGATCACGCCTTTAGCTTAAATTTTACTAAATTATAAAAATAAATAGGACAAAGAAGGTAAATTAGATAAATAAACATATTTCCAATAGATACAACCAGCAATTATGAAGTTTTTGTTAAAGTTCTTAATATAATAGGTCTTTGAAATATAGGTGTGGAATTTGCACCTGTTCCAGTTATTTTGTCCAACCCTTGTACGTCCATCAAGCGGCAGATGAATTATCGTAAACTTTTAAAAGGTAAGCTTAACCCATTAACTGCAAAAAAAATTTTAATGCGCATTTTTGGCCCATACAGGTGTCTTAGGAGTTTATTTATTCCTTGTTTAATTTCAGTAGTTACCATTGTCCGTTTTTATAGAAACTAAAAAATCAAATATATATGTGTATAAAACATCAAAAAATAATATTGATTAAAAATAATTTTAAAAATACTTTTCAAAATAGACATTATTTTTCTACTCGTGAAATGTAAAATTACGACAGAAAGTGTCTTTTTACGGCTAATAATAAAAGCTTTAAAGGCTAAGTGTTGTAAAATATTACCAGCATTAATTTTTGAAGGAAAAATTATTATCAGCAATACTTTTTAAAAAATGCCAGCAATACGAACAGCTATACATTCTTTGAAAAAAATATTACCAGCTATAGATTTCTTCAAGGACAAATGTTCCCAGAAATAGATTTTTGAAGAAAAACGTATTACCAGCAATAATACCTCTGCAAATACGATGTATGTAAGCAATTCAATGTAAATACAAGGAATAACATGTAGTGAGTTTAATTTTAACAGATCCACAAATGGGGCTCATGGCAGGTAATGGATTAAATATTAATGCAATACTTAAATGCAGCGATCAATTTTGAGTTCCTATGTAGTTTAATGTTTCCTATCGCATATGGTAGCAGTGTGCCTCGCAGACCGAAATCTCCGACAACAGTGGACGAGATTGCAATCAAAGAACCAAGGCTGCAGCGAGGAAAAGAAAATCCCGTGCCAATGAAAACCCAGATCAAACGGCAGTGCA
The DNA here is from genome assembly GCA_964036315.1 of Acanthosepion esculentum. Taxonomy (NCBI): domain Eukaryota; kingdom Metazoa; phylum Mollusca; class Cephalopoda; order Sepiida; family Sepiidae; genus Acanthosepion; species Acanthosepion esculentum. The sequence goes on along the minus strand of OZ038503.1, from coordinate 27,130,285 downwards.
GAGGGGTTCCAATGCTGAGAATATGCAAAGACTTAGGGATTCTAAAACAAGCCGAAGGCCTAATCAAGAGCCTACCAAAGAAGCTAACTTAATTGCCGCTGGATAGGGCAGCTTTTAGCTATTTCAAAGTAAATACGCCTAAGTGTCGACAGATTTAATTCATTTTATTAAACCACTTTCAATTTTGAATTCATTGATTTTCAAAGAAATACATAGTATATTTTTCACTATGAAAATATAATGCAAATGATTTTAAGTTATTTTGCATTATTATAAGATATGAGAACCCATCAACATCTGTCTCTATTTCTGAGATGAGGTATTGTAACTATTTACACTATTTACATCATTTGGACTGTTGTCCTCATCTTTATTGCCATATTCACAACGTTTCGGCCATTCTACACTACCCGCCTTCTTTAGAATCTGTCTCTATTTCTGAGATGAGGTATTGTAAATATTTACAATATTTACCTCATTTGGACTGTTTTCCTCATCTTTTTGCCATATTCACAACGTTTCGGCCATTCTACACTCCTGCCTTCTTCAGAATATGTCTCTTTTTCTGAAATGAGGTATCATACCTGTTTACACTATTTGCACTGCAACATTGTAAATCACCAGAAGGCCGCGGCGTACAATGGCCGAAACGTCGTTAATATTAAATTTGAGGACATCAGTTCGAACTATGTAAATAGTGTAAATATGTAGCCTTGTTGGATTATTTAATATCAAATTTTGTATGGGGCACTCTATGAAGATCGAACTCACTACCTGGTAGCAATGATCAAGCATCACTACTCGCACTTATAAAAAGGTGTAGGATCTTTTTGACATACGAAGTATCACAATTCACTAAACGTATCTTAGATGTGACACAATGCCTAGAGTAATGAGCACCCAGTCAGGATCAAACTCATTGTTCAGTCTTAAACGTGATCAAGGATTGCTGACTCCTAAACCACGTCTATGTTCCTAAAGTACAACGTATATATAGTATGGGCCACCCAGTGCGGATCGAACTCATTTTATAGTCGTATTTGATCTAGCTGGTCAAATTGCTTACACCACGTCGAAGTGTCCCGAGTGCAACCTATACTGAAATTGGGCAAATTCTTTCGAAGAATCTGATGTAAGGATGCGATGGATAAATTGTCGTCTAAATTACGCAAAAAAAAAAAAAATAAAAGTAATACTAACATCTTCTTTTAACAGATATATTTACCAGAATTACACAAAAATATCTTGAAATACTAAAGAGCAAATTTATTCAATAAATTTATTCAAACACGGCGTCCAGACGACTTCGGAATCTCCTGGAACTCTCCTGGGCGGTCTTCTTGTTTAAGTTGGTGAATGCTGTCAAAATCCTTGCCTTCAGTACATCTTTGGTATAACAAGAAGTCTTGGTCTTTCGCTCAATTGCGCCAAACACATAATAATCAAGAGAGTTAAAGTCTCGGGAATTAGGTGGCCAGATGTAAGGGGAGATGTGGTCCCAGAAATTCACTGACAGCCATGACTGGGTTCACCTACTTGTGTGCCATGGTGCGGAGTCCTGTTGCCAGATATAGTGCCTTCTAGCAGCCGCGTTCTTGATCCAGGGAAGCACTACAACCTCAGTGGATTTGATGTAGGCTTCCGTGATGCGTCTGAGGCCCTCACTAAGAAATTCAGGAGTTCTTTTCTTATCATTAAGATCAGAGTGAATTTTCCTACCTACCGTAACTTCGTAATCACCATTAGACTCATCCAAGTTTTTTACGAATCATCTGCATTATCCTTAGATTGACACCCAAACACTCTGAAATGTTCGCATTGAAGCTTCCGGCGACAATGCCAAGCAGTACAGCATGCAGTTTCCAAATTTCCGGCATGGTGAATTGTGTCATGGTGCTTTTATTTCTCACGTGCAGTCGATAAAATCAAAAACAAACAACGCGCATGCGCGAAATTAAAAATATAAAATGGCAACAATTTATCCATTGCATCCGGTATATTAAAAACGCTATTTTATAACATGAATTCCCATTGTTGCATAAGAAACCTGAACGTCACAGAAAATATTTAAATTTATACATCTTAGCGAAATGTCTTCTTAGTAGAAGGAAACAAACCGCCACCGATATCTCCACAGCAAGACGCCTTTAAAACTGGCTGTAAATGTTAAATCTGGTTGTATAGGAAGAAGGAAACTACAGGACCTTTTCGACAGAGTGGCAGAATATAGCGAGAAAAAGGACAAACCATCAACGACAAGAAGATGGAAAGTGTAATCATCATCAGAATGAGTTTTGTCCTCTCTCCTTAATAGATTTTTTCTCATATTTCGTAACACTCAGTAACCCCCCCTTGCGTCTTAGTGGCTTTATTGCCTTGCTTGGGATGAAAGGATTAAAAATAGCCCAATGAGCAAAAAACGAGAAACAGTAGAATTGTGGTGCTACAGAAAGATACTCATAATTCCACAGAGGGAGCAAATAAGCAAAAAGAAATTCTTAAAGAATATGGAAACAAAATGAATTTTTATACTCGAAATAAGGGCCGACCTGGGTAAAACGATGAACTATGTCCGCGTCCTGGGTAAGACGACAAACTACCTCCGCGTTCTGGGTAAGACGATAAGCTACATCCGACATCGGGGTCATTGATTAGGAGGTTTGGAGGAGCATGGAACCACCTCTTAATTGCTGACGTTCTCAGGTCCACTCTGACCCGGGGTGGTGGCACCTTTCAGGGTCCCAGCTAATGGCAAATAGTTACTCCCCAATCCACAAAAGGGGTCAAAACTAATCTTAAACTAATGATATGAATAACTAATTAGTTAAACTAATAATATTAGTTAAACTAATTAGTCATAACTATTCATATGAAAATATAAAAAAGGGTTTTAATACCAGGAATAATTTGTAGAAAAAAATATATTACCAGCAATACATTTTTGGAAAAATATTACCAGCAATACATTTTTTGAAAAAATATATTACCAGCAATAAAAATCTTGTCGGCATTAAATAACTCATTGCTGTTTGTATGACGTAAAACAAAACAAAACGAATCCAAACCAATCAAAATAAGAAAAAGACAGCTGAAATTTCTTGGACACATAATGAGGAAGGAAGGCTTGGAAAACGTAAACCTCACAGGGAATGCTGAAGGCAAAAGAGATGGGGGTAGGCAGCGGGTTACTTACCTGACGAGATTGTGTGAATGGATGGTAGTACAAGATGCGGGAGCCTTAACAAAAGTAGAAAATCAGCTAAGAGCCACATGAGATAAGTAGTTGGGGGTGAGCCATGACCGCCTATATCCTGAAGGGACTCAGCACGTAGGAGAAGATGTGAAATAATAACGATAAAACCATGCTTGTTTTTAAGACAACTGTAATGGCAGCTTTGCAGGGTTTCTGGGGTTTTTCGAAGTGAATACAACGATATGGGGTTTGGTCACCTTGTCCTTGAGTCAAACTGACCCGCGTTATCTGTGTCGCCTCAGAGCCGAATCATTTCGTCCGAGTACAGTGCCTGGAGGCTACATGAAATATCAGAATGGTTAATCCGTTGGTGAAAAGTTGTGTAACCACCTATGAATTTGTTCTCTCGACGGGATAATTCGGCCTGCCAGTAGCGACAGTTCTACAGGGCTGTTTCGGAAAACTAGATTCTTGAAAGCAGCATGACAAAAGATAATAATAAAAATCTAAATTAAAAGAAAAGAAAAAAGAATGTATCATTTGTTGAAGCGTGATTACGTTCTGATTGGCTACCGGTTGGATGTTATCGAAAAAAGGTTTGTTGAAGCAAGGATACATTGACGCACAATCGCGATAGAGGCAATCAGATAGACAGACGCCGATATATCTACGATGAAGGCGTTTCTTCTTAGGCTTGTTTAAGTGCAGATCCAATCGATTTTCATTGCGGCAAATCAAGAAAGAGCAAATAATGAAAAGAAAGGGATAGAATAGTTTGAAAGAAATGAAAAAGAAAAAGAAAGAAATATAAGAAGGAAGGGGGAAGGAAGAAAAACGAAAGAAATTCCAACGAAAGAAAGAAGTTGTAAAGAAAGAAGGAAAGAAAGAAAATCGAAAGACAGCTTAGAGAAATATGAAAGAGAAGACCGACTTGTTAAAGAAAGAAAGAAAGAAAGAAAGAAAGAAAGAAAGAAAGAAAGAAAATTGTAGACATCTCTTATTTGTATGTGCTTCACTTATTGGCCATAAATATAGGTCTTCCCATATTTGATTTATTGTGATTTTCCAAGCGTAGCTTAGATGTGGCACAAGGCCGAATGAATAGGGCATCAAGTGAGAACTCACTTTTCAGTCGTAAATGATTTAGCGAGACAAGCTTGCTAACCATATCTGATTGATATATATAAATCAGATATGGCGGGCAGATTATCTGATATATAATACATGTATATATATATATATATATATATATATATACATATATATATATATATATAGAGAGAGAGAGAGAGAGATAGATAGATAGATAGATAGAAGTGAACATTGAAGTGAACACTGAGAGGCGACAGGCTGTTTCATGCTAGACGCAATCGTCAGGCCACTCGATTGCGCCTAGCATATATATATATATATATATATATATATATATATATATATATATATATATATATATATAATACTATAAAGATGTAATCATACAAAGAATTAATCAGCTTCGTTTCCAGATTTAATAAAGCATTGACCTACTAACCACTCGTTGAATGACGTGATCTCTATGTTCAAAATTGTCAGATGGATTAGATATTCCGTTGCTAGAACTTTCGAAAACCTTCACGTTTTTACCGTCTCTACTTATAATTTTTTTCATTTCAGGGAAATTTCCAAGACGAAAATAAATGTATTGCAGCCCGAAAGATGGTTTTTAAGAATATATTATTTATTAACGGTAGAATTTTGGAACGTGCAGAGTCGCAACGCTAGAGTTGTAATTTAAATATATCAAGTGAGAACATTTTTTTGAATATAGTCATGTGTCAAATCCACGATTCTTTTTTTTTTTTGAGTGTTTTCAAGTTAATGTGACATTAACACAATGGTCCAATCATTTGAGTAATGACTTAGTAATTTTCCAGAAATTTTGCACTGTGGACCAGTCCTCACATATATATATATATATATATATATATATATATATATATATATATATATATATATATATATATATATGTAATATTAGTGGTCAATATATATATATATATATATATATTGTGTATTTAGGCAGCAATCCTCCTTTCATGCACATTTCAATAATATAATAGCATCATCTACATGCAAAAAAAGGCTAAAAATAATGGAAGCCTTATTAATAAAAACAAAAAAGAACAACACTTAATAATATTAACTTTGAACATGGACACAACATCTTGATCGTGTTTTGAAAAATGAAAACATTTGATAAAGCATACATACAACAAACTATTTCTTATTTAACAGTTAAAATATATAATCCTTTAAAATGGCTAATTGTATAGCCGAAAGGGCTCGGATAAAAAGAACATTCGGTCAGTTTGTATATAATTTATCATCCGAAAAGAAAAAAGATTTTGTAGAAATTGTATAAAAAAAAAAAAAATTAAAGCACCTTGTCTGTCGTATTCATTGAAATGTGCATCATCATATATATATATATATATATATATATATATATATATATATATATATATATATATATATATATGTATATATATGTATGTATGTATGTATGTATATAAATTCCCAAGAGGATAGAATCCAGGTAGAACTCAATGCCAAGGACTGAGTAAGAATATAATATAAAAGGCAATTATGTATATATATATATATATATATATATATATATATATATATATATATGTGTGTGTGTGTGTGTGTGTGTGTGTGTATGTGTGTGTGTGTTCTTTGTATATCTCCTTCTTTGTATAATCAAAATCCTATATCGTCCACCAAAATTTCCAATCGTCCACCATTTTCTGTTCAGTTACTCATCGACCAGCCACCAGGAGAAATCGCCTATCGGTGTAAAATATAGCGGGGTAACCCTACCTTAGGTTATATAGTATGCCTTCCTCAAAAATCAGCATTCTTCAATATGTAGAAATTCCATTCTCGTCAAATAGAAACGAATGTTCCAATCATGATATACGCCACATGCAATCCTTGAAACTCAGCAATAAAAGGAGTTTTTTTTTTTCATGGGATCGATTATCGTTGGCCGCCCTTATACGAACATACGATGGATAACTGTTAGGTTTGTTCAAGGTGCTTTTGTGCTTGTTAAACACCTACAGTCCCAACCTTCGATTTCATACTACAACTGTCCTGAAAGGTGTCTGTCTATATTTCTGAGATGAAGTATTTTGTACATTATTTATATTATTCGGATTATTGTCCTCATCTTTGTCGCCATATTTATTACAACGTTTCGGCCGTTGTACGCTCCGGCTTTCTTCAGGTGTTTGGAATCTCGAACTAAACCCTTTATTTCGCTCACTGGGGTCGACTGTTCTAATTCCACGTGCCATGTTTAATGGATGTCATTTTTTTTTTATTATGTATGTTTTTATTGTAATTATTTCTATGGGAACCAGTAATAAGGAGTGCCAGAGAAAATCAATAATAACAACAAAAAATGGAATATGAGAACTGGTAAAAAAAATGAGGGGTGAAGACATTAGGCTTATAATACCCAGAAATTCATACACAGATCTCCTCAAGGACACATTGCACAGTGGATAAAGGCGTTAGTTAGATCCAGTGACAGGATCAAAACCCGGTTATGGCCGTGTAGAACTTGGAGTGGGGAATTAACAGGAGATAACTGGCATTTATTAAAACATGGAACGTGTAACTAGTACAGTCTACCCCAGTGAGTGAAATAAAGGGTTCAGTTCGACATTCTTCAAGAAGGCAGAAACGATGTAATAAATATGGCGACAAAGATGAGGATAAATAACGATCTCTTATAGTTTCTAGGTGGTACGACTATCGACATCTTCCGATCAATTGCGTCTACCCAATTTCGCTCTCAAAACCGTGCTATTCACTGTCCAAAAGTCCCGCACGCTGGGATCGTCTGCCCATGCCAGTATTATCAAGAAGTCAATAAATTGACCCTGTTAAGATTCGAACCCGGTGGGAGATCTGAATATTCTAACCATTGGACCACCACGCACTAAATCCGTACGCTACAAACAAATTCAATGGAGTGTCATTGTTGATTTTATACCATCCTTTCGTTTTACATACAAGTACTTAGTATTCGACTTGTGCTTTCTTTTTACTCTTGTGTGTGTCGTCTGATATATAAAAAAACAGTTTCTCGAATTTTTAATGAAATTGAGGCTGTCTAGACAAAAGGTGAAACGAAAAAAGCTTTCTAAAAATGATCACTCGCTGTTTTTTCATAAAATACAGTAGAGGCATAATCAAAATAGATAGGAAAAGGCTGACGTGGTTAGATAGATAGATAGATAGATAGATAGATAGATAGATAGATAGATAGATAGATATACAAGCAGACAGCAAAAAGGAAATATAATAAAAAGGAATACAAATAGAGGCAGATATAAGATAGAGAGAGAGAAAGAACTGAGATAGATAGATAGATAGATAGATAGATAGATAGATAGATAGATAGATAGATAGATAGATAGATAGATACATACAGACTGACATATAATATAGATAGATTGATTAATTTAGAGAGAGAGGGTGAAAGCTATTGATGACTTTGGTGTAACACTTTTGTTCCCCTCCTTTTTACAAATTCAAAGCTGCAAACGTTCACCGATATGGTAAGGGAAGTTCATATCAAGTAATAACCGACCTTGTGTCACAACCTGACTCTATAGGGGGGGAGCAAGTAAATACAAATTACTATATCAAGTAATGCCTGTGCGTGATTTTTTTTGTTGGTGTAGCTATATATTATGCTGGGATTACAGTTTTTTTTTCATTTTAAAAATATATTTTGCAATTAAAATAAGTGAAATTTATATATGTATGTAAGAAAAAACAGAAAAAATTTTTTTAATTATTTTCGAGTGGTGAATATTCATTTATTAAGCTTTTTTAATATTTTTTTAAATTAAAAGGCGATTACTTGCTATTAATAAAATAAATAAATTTATATTCAAAATAAAAAAATAAATATTTACATTAAAATAAATCTCAATAGATTACAGTGTCCTTGATGTCAAAAGTAAGCGTAAGTCGACATAAGAGAATTCCAATAAGTTCGCATGCCTCCAACGAATTATACGCTTTCATAACAATTCTGAATTCTGGGTTACTTCTTTTGGTCCACAGAAAACCATCGTGGAATAGTATAGGTTTTTGTGCCTGATTCATGATATTTATGCCAGCTATATGATATTTATTTCACGATTGCTAAGACAGTAATTTTTGGCTAGATTTACAGCAACTATTAGCAGATTCTTGGTGATGGACAGGTAAAAGTCACAAATATCGATTTGGATGAATGTACATTCATTCTTCCTTTTATATTGGTAAACCATTCTATGGCTTCAGCTGTTTTGTGCCACTTGTTAATTCCTAGAGCATTTTCGCTGTATTTGCATGCTCTTTCAAGGATGTTTTTGCTGATTTTACCAATATTATTTTTGGTTGGGTTGAGTAATCAGTAATTAGGGGTTGTTTAGAAAATTTGCCTTATGACCTTCAACTGTGATGTATGCTTGTTGTTTGTGCAATTTGTGAATCGTATTTTATCAAATTTTTAGTTCCGTGACTATTTTCATGGCTTCACTATTGATGTTATTTTCCCAGTTATTGGCTGCCTTTTTTTGTAAAAGATATTAACTTCCTTCTTAAACCCTTTATGGTACATATCCACATCGACTTTGTAATGGTTACCCGTCTTATCTGCTTTATAATGGTTACACCTCTTATCTGCTTTGTAATGGTTACCCGTCTCATCTGCTTTGTAATGGTTACCCGTCTCATCTGCTTTGTAATGGTTACCCGTCGTATCTGCTTTATAATGGTTACCCGTCTCATCTGCTTTATAATGGTTACACGTCTCATCTGCTTTGTAATGGTTACCCCTCTTATCTGCTTTGTAATTGTTGTCCATCGTATCTTCTTTGCAATGGTTACCTGTCTCATCTGCTTTGTAATGGTTAGCCGTCTCATCTGCTTTGTAATAGTTGCTCGTCGTATCTGCTTTGCAATGTTTACCCGTCTCATCTGCTTTTGATAGTTACCGGTCTTATCTGCTTTGTAATGTTTACCCGTCTTATCTGCTTTGTAAGGGTTAACCGCCTCATCTGCTTTGTAATGGTTACCTGTCGTATCTGATTTGTAATGGTTACCCACCTTATCTGCTTTGTAATGGTTACCCGTCTTATCTGCTTTGTAATGGTTAACCGCCTCATCTGCTTTATAATGGTTACCCGTCTCATCTGCTTTGTAATGGTTACCCCTCTTATCTGCTTTGTAATGGTTACCCGTCTTATCTGCTTTATAAATGTTATCCGTCTTATCTTCTTTGTAATGGTTACCGGTCTTATCTACTTTATAAATGTTATCGGTCTTATCTTCTTTGTAATGGTTACCGGTCTTATCTACATTGTAATGGTTGCTTGTCGTATCTGCTTTTAATGGTTATCCCTATCATCTGCTTTGTAATGGTTACACGTCTTATCTGTTTTTATGATTATTTTGTCAGTTTTTTTCATCGTAGCAACGTCCTTTAGCATTTTTTCTTGCTGTAGCGTGCTGGTGATATTAGCGAGATTATTTTTGTCTATTACCGAGAATAAATCTTTTTTCAAAATTCAATAAAAGATCGTCACATGGATGTGTTTCTTGGGACTTAAATACATAAAGCTGGGAGTTTTTTTAAATGTTATACTCGTTCTTTTGTTTTAGAGAATCAGAGTTCCCACCTCTTTCTTTTTATGACGTTCTTGATCTTGTGTAAAAGAGTCAGCTGATAAGATCTTGCATTAGGAACCATGATGTTTTTGTGCAGCATCCCAAGTTAATTGATTCCATATTCCGGTGAGGTTTAGAATACAAAGCATAAATACTTTATTACGCTCAAATAAAAGGAGCTAATATAGTGATGGTATTAATAAATATATATGGTTGAAATAGCAGGGTAATCTGGCTTCCTTAGCTGTGGCAGACAAGTAGTCATGATAAAGAAGAACGTTCAATTCGAAACGAGAAAAGGAAATATTATTCTCCGCTATGGTATTGAAAAAGTTGTTTTGCTGAAATATATGGGAGTACATAGTCAAGTAAAAGAGGGCTTGTCTTCCGGGTTGGTCTCTATCAGAAACTCTACCCTTAGAGACTGTTCGCCAACCCGGAAGGCAAGCGTGGATTATATATATATATATATATATATATATATATATATATTATCCACGCTTGCGTAAAATATACATATATATATACATTACGAAATATATATATATATTACGAATATTATATTATATATATATATTACGAAAGCGTGGATAATATATATATAGAGTGCTTTTTTAGTAATGAGATATTGTTAAATGTAAGAATAATTTTGGAGCGCTGCAGACACAACGCTAAGGTTGAATTTTTTAAATTTGAAAAATGTGCGTTCTTGTACTGGAGAAAAGTGGCATGAACTAAATTGTTCAATAATAATAGTATTGTCACAATTATTATCAGGAATTTCGCACTTAGGATCAGGTTATTTTAATATCGGTTTTGTAGTGCGTATTCAATTTATGTAACGTAAATCATTCAAATGTTTTTCGGACCGCAATATCTTTCGATGTCGCATTACTATTCGGAATTTAACAAAAACACACTGATATGTCTACCTGAGGATGGTCGTTCGGAACGACTGAAAGCCGGCTCGTACAAAAAAATAAGACCAGATAAACCCGGTATTTATGAACAAGAATCTCACCATTCATTAACAGATTCGAAGTTGGTTGTATTTTATTATTAAATATTGTTTGTGAGAGTGATTCTCGCCATATAATTAGCTTCAGTATTTGTTTTTCGTTTGAATGATTTACGTTACATAAATTGAATACGCACTACAAAACCGATATATATATATATATATATATATATATATATATATATATATATATATATATATATATATATATACCCAAGTCTAGGATTGGTATATACGGAATAAATTCCAATAACCAACAATTATCATTCTTAAAATTCAACATCATCACTTGATAAGACACCAGAAGTGTTGAAACAAAATGGGTATTTTTGTAGTGATTTTATAACATATTTATGTTATAATATTTTAATAAATAATTATATATATATATATATATATATATATATATATATATATATATATATATATATATATACGTATTATCCACGCATGCCTTCCAGGTTGGCGAAGAGTCTCTATCGGAGACCCTACCCTTAGAGACTCTTCGCCAGTAGGGAAGTCAAGCGTGGATAATATATATATATATATATATATATATATATATATATATATATATATATATATATATATATATATATATATATATATTATATGCATAGTGGAGAAACTAGAAAGTATGGAATTTAAGAAGCGAAATAATTTGATAAACAAAAGGAATTAAATTATTTTGAATAACTGATACTCTTCAGCATTCCTTTTTAAAAATTGAAAAGAAGAATAAATCTCGTAAATCCTATAAATAAAAAGTCACCCATTTTAAAATTCCCTAAGCGTGAATCAGCACTGTAACTGGGTAGACACATAAAGGATGACAGTTTCCAACAGATGTGCGATATCCACCTGAATCTTCCTTCGCAAGGCAAAAAATCAGGACGATGTTAATATATGCACAATAATTTAATATGACGATAATATACGTATGACGTGTTTTTTTAATATGCCGATAATATATGTATAACATATATGTATAAAATGATGATAATATATGCATGATATATGTTTTAATATGATAATAATATATGTATAACGTATATTTTTAATATGATTACAATATATGTATGACATATATTTTAATATGACGATAATACCTGTATTACTTACTTTAATATAACTATAATAATTGCATGACATTTTAATGTGACGATAATTTATGTATTACTTGTTGATTTGTTATATAACGATAACATATGTAATACGTATTTTTTTTCTTAAAAAATTAATTTTCCCCCATATCTCTCTTTCGTTCTCTCTCTCTCATTCTCTTTCTCTCTCTCTCTCACGCACACACATACACACTTTCACTATCTCTTTGTTTCTCTATCTGTTTCCCTTTCCTTGCTCTTATAATTAAGTTCCCTTTTTTTCTTTTTGATATTTGATATTCTAGCTTGAACCTCTAAGCTGTCGTCCCATGAGTTTCACAACTAAGCCGAATTTGAATGGTATTAATATCATTGAATATTAATAATTATTCTTCTTTTCTTTTTTCTTTTTTTTTTTTTCAAATGTTATTCCGGTAGAAAGTTTATGTAATATTCATCTCTTAAAAAAATGTAAAGGTCACATGAAGTATTTTTTTTTTCTTTATCATTTTTTCACCGTTCTTTTAATGTGATTAATTATTGTGTAAGACAAATTGAGCAAGAAACGCTGTCGGTTGGTTCCCGCCCTCGCACATAATTGAAAAGTAAGATTCAATCTGTTCTTTTTTAACCGCCTTTTTTTTCATAGGAATTATCAGAGATTGAAATGGCAGTAATAAGCGCCTCATGTTTTCAAGTTTCTTCTATAAGAAGTGTGTTTTATTAAAAGCTGATTTGGGTTTTAAACAAAGTGCAAAGTCAAGGCCGAATGCTCTCAGGGGCCAGGTGAAGAAAAATAAAGGAAGGAAGGAAGGAAGGAAGGAAGGAAGGAAGGAAGGAAGGAAGGAAGGAAGGAAGGTTTAGTAAAAAAAAGGATGTCATGTTGAAAATGATGGTGGACAGGTTAAGTCAAAACCTCAGATTAAAAAGTAAAAATAAAGAAATACTAAATAACCAGCAAATGTAAGAGAGAGAGAGAGAGAGAGAGAGAGAGAGAGAGAATAAAAGAAAGAAAGAACAAAAGAAAGAAAGAAAGAAAGAAACGATCATATTAAAGGAAAGTACTAATTATGTTAAGAAGAAAGACAAAACAAACAAAAAGGGAAGGGAACTATATGGAAAGAAAAGAAAAGAAAAAAGAAAGAAAGAAAGAAAAAAAGAAAGAAAGAGACGATCATATTAAAGGAAAGTACTAATTATGTTAAGAAGAAAGAAAGAAAAAACAAACAAAAAGGAAAGGGAACTATATGAAAAGAAAAGAAAAGAAAAAAGAAAGAAAGAAAGAAAGAAAAAAGAAAGAAAGAGACGATCATATTAAAGGAAAGTACTAATTATGTTAAGAAGAAAGAAAGAAAAAACAAACAAAAAGGAAAGGGAACTATATGAAAAGAAAAGAAAAGAAAAGAAAAGAAAGAAAAGAAAAGAAAAGAAAAGAAAGAAAGAAAGAAAGAGACGATCATATTAAAGGAAAGTACTAATTATGTTAACAAGAAAGAAAAAACAAACAAAAAGGAAAGGGAACTATATGAAAAGAAACAAAGAAAGAAAGAACGGAAGTAAGAAAGGAAGAAACAAAGAAAGAAACAAAGAAGGAATTATGTGAGACATAAACGAAAAAAAATGTAACCAAAAGAAATTATCACTTAAAAGCAAGCGATAAATATATTAAGAAAAAAGAAAGAAAAAAAAAGAAAGAAAGACCAAATAAACACGTGATGTAGAAACGAAGGAAAGGAAAAAGCAAACTATTATTTAAGAAGAATAAAAAGAAACTAATAGATAAAAATCGATTTCCAGAAAGGTTAAAAGAAAGAAAGAAAAGATAAGCAAAAAAGAAAGAAACAAAATGAGAAAGAAAGAAGCAATAACTGGATGAACAAAAAAGAAACAGATAACAAATTAGAGAAAAAGAAAGGAAGGAAAGAAGAAAGGAAGGAAGGGTTAACTGTATAAGGAAAGAAATAAACTATAAGAAAAGGTAACCACTTAAAGAAAGAAAGAAAGAAAGAAAGAAAAAAGAAAGAAAGAAAGAAAAGATCATATTAAAGGAAAGTACTAATTATGTTAAGAAGAAAGAAAGAAAAAACAAACAAAATGGAAAGGGAACTATATGAAAAGAAAAGAAAAGAAAGAAAGAATGAACGAAAGAAAGAAAAAGAAAAAAGAAAGAACGAAAGAAAGAAAAAGAAAAAAAGAAAGAAAGAAAGAGACGATCATATTAAAGTAAAGTACTAATTATGTTAAGAAAGAAAGAAAATAAACAAAAAGGAAAGGGAACTATATGAAAAGAAAAGAAAAGAAAGAAAGAAAGAGGAGATAAGCAAAACAGAAACAGGTAACAAATTATAGCAAAGGAGAGAAAGGATGGAGCAAAAAGAATGGAAGAAAGAAAGTAGGAAGACAGAAACGACGGAAAGAATAAGTCTATAAGCGAAAAGAAACAATAGGTAGCCACTTAGAGAATGAAAGAAAAGAACAGGGAAATAAGATACTAAATGAACAAATGTCAAAACGAATAAAGCTTAAAAAGTAATGCAACACATTAAAAATGATTGATGTTTTTTCTAACTGTCCTCGACAACACTTCACTGGATTTGCTTTCCAACGTCTTCTATACGAAATTGAACATCATTCATCTTTCACATACGATTTTTGGCGTTTTCCCCAGATACGAGAACCTGTGACTGTTTTTATCGGGCTTTTTGAATTGCATTTTACACATGTATTTATGTTGATTACGTGACAGATTAAAACGCAAGCAGGTCGCTCACCTTTTTGACCAGGAGAAAGGAAGTGCCGACACCCACCGTTTAAAGAGCATCGCTTTTCAGGTGAATTTCACGGAAGGGGTATAAAGCTGAGATGCAAAAGATAATATCAGCTCGATAATCGAAACAGTTCTGAAAAAAGCCAAGAGAGAGGCGCCTTAATAAAAATGATAATCGTGATTTTGCCAAGGATTTTTACAAGGAAACGTTCGGCAGCGAGAGAATGGAAAGGGCTGAAAAGAGACAAGACAGAGGCCTCTTTATAGTAATGATAACGGCGACAGCAGCCGTCTCCTTACAAAGAAAACTTCGACGGCTAGAGATTCGAAACTGTTCTGAAAACAGCTAGGAGAGAGAGAGAGTCGCCATAATTGTCATCATAATTGCGATATTAGCTGTCTTCTGATAAGGAAACGTTCGGAAACGAAAACATCGAAACTCTTTTGAAAAGAACCAAGATATAAGGCGCCTGAAAAGTAATGATAATTTGTGACTTTACCGTCTCCTTACAAGAAAATATTCCACAGATAGAGAATTAAAACAGTTCTGAAACGGGCCTAGCGAGAGGAGCCTAAATTGTAATAATGATTGTGATATTAGCCGTTAACTGATAAGGAAACGTTCGACAGCCAGAGAATGGAAACAGTTCTGAAAAGAACCAAGACAGATCGGACTTAATAGTATTGATAATACTGATATTAGCAGTGTCTTTTATAAGAAATCTTTCGGGCAGTTTTAAAAAGAGCCAAGACAGATCGGTTTTAATAATAATGATAATACTGATATTAGCAGTCTCTGTATAAGGAATCTTGCATCATCGGCAGAATCAAAACTTTTCTGAAAAGAGCCAAGACAGGTGTTGTAATAGTGATGGCAACGGTGATATTTGCCGTCTTCTTCTGACAAAACCTTCGGTAGCTAGAGAATCGAAACAGTTGTGAAAAGAGCATGTTTAGAGGCGCCTTAGTACTAATGATAATGTTGATTTTTGCAGTCTCCTTGCAAGGAAACCTTTGAAATCTAGGAATCGAAACATTCTGAAAAGAAACAAGAGACAGACGCCATATTAGTATGATAATGTTGATTTTTGCAGTCTCCTTGCAAGGAAACCTTTGACATCTAGGAATCGAAACATTCTGAAAAGAAACAAGAGACAGACGCCATATTAGTATGATAATGTTGATTTTTGCTGTCTCCTTGCAAGGAAACCTTTGACATCTAGGAATCGAAACATTCTGAAAAGAAACAAGAGACAGACGCCATATTAGTATGATAATGTTGATTTTTGCTGTCTCCTTGCAAGGAAACCTTTGAAATCTTGGAATCGAAACATTCTGAAAGTGTGCTATATTTATGGGATAAAGTGCTCAATATCAGAGATAGAACGTGTGTAAATATAAAAGTGGACATGGAAGTCAGCACTTAGAGGCGACAGTCTGTTTCATGCTAGTGCAATCGTCAGGCCCGACGATTGCACTAGCATGAAACAGACTGTCGCCTCTAAGTGCTGACTTCCATGTCCACTTTTATATATATATATATATATATATATATATATATATATATATATATATATATATATATATATATATATATATATATATTCACTAACAGTTCACAGACATGAAAAATCAAAATCAAAGAACTGACGCCAAAGTCTGGATTTCTCACATAGGTGTGAAAAAAAAAACAGTGAATTCATTAAATTCACTTAATCCCACATCAGGCACTTTAAAAATTTGTTCACATCTTTTGCTCTCGTCTTCTAAGTGGGGGTTACCACCCCCCAAGCAGGACAGCGAGTTTTGGAGACAATATTTTATTGCTGGCTGGCTCTGAGCCAGCCATATCAAAGACAAATTGGCTTCATTTGAACCCTATCTTCTTCCTTATCGGAAAAAGTAGGTATTTACTTGACCCCTCCCGCCCACTGAGTCAGGTTGTGACACAAGGTCGGTTTTTAACGTGCGGACCCGAGTGTTTTCACTCGGGCCGCTGGTCTTAGCTGGTCATAGCTTGTCCGAGCTGGTCAGAGCTGGTCTAAGCTAGTCATAGCTGGTCTTGGCTTGTCATAGCTGGTCCAGGTCAGAGCCGGTCCAAGCTAGTCGTAGCCGTGATACCACCAGAAAAAGTATAGAAATTATGCTTTTGTTTTTTTTTTGTTTCCCCCCCCCCTTTTCTGGAAACTCACCGTGAACCAAAAGTGACGCCCGGCGCGGACCGCACCCCTCCGTTTAGTTACACCTCTGATCCTTATCCCAACTATAACGAACTATGTCATCAATATAACTCCCCACGCGGCCACACGTTTCAGTTCTCTGGATGGCGGGAAACAAGGATAATGTTTTCTGTTAGTAGAATCGTTTAGCATATGGTTTGGAATATTTTCTTATCCACTATATTAAATTTGTTAAAATCATCTGTAATCTGTTCCGTTCTCTGTGTTTCGCTTATGCAAAGGAATTCCCATTAATAAGGATCTTTGTCAGCTCTTTCTAAATCTCAGTAATTACACGCTTGAAAAATTCAGATTTCAAAGCGAGGCTCATGTACAGATAATCTATTTGCTTCTCGACCACGAAGGTTGCAGCGACAAAGACATGATTTAATGAGAACCTTCACAAGCGTTGGCGAATATTCCTCTTCTACGTGACGTGTCTATTCAGGTCATGGATGATCATGGCTCTCCACAGTTTCCTATAGTTCTTAGTAATGTTTGCCTTTTCATTATCTATCTTGATCCCTGTCGTTTATTTAAACAAACCAGTTCAATAGTTTTCTCACTGCATTTCTCTGCCGCGCCTGCCTTCAGTATGTCATGTGAGTGTTAGATTCTCCATGTCGTCTTTCCCAATTATACGCTCAAGAAATTTCGAATCTCTCTTCCAGATGTCTAAGTATAAATGTCCTTTTTGTTACGATTCTAAAACTTGCTCATATTTTCAGTCCAAGAGTTTCTCAGCACCCTTCGTAGAACAATATTTCTATTGGTTTCTGTCTCGTCTCCATCGGTGAGGAGATTTCTCGACGTTTACTGGCCTTCTTAGTTTAAATTTAACGTAGGTCTTATCCGAATGGTTGATCGGAGTAAATCCCACAAACATTATAACCCCCAAGCTTTTATTTTTTTTTTTCGTAAAAAGAGGCTGTATTTTGCATTTAAATCTGATTAAATCGTTCACTCGCCAGTAATTTACAATCGCCTGATGAGATGCGTTGCATGTGCATTGAAACACGGTTGCATTTGTGTAACGATTTTGACATGCTTTCGATGTAATATCCTAAAATAAAGTATATATATATATACATATATATATATATATATATATATATATATATATATATATATGTAAATATATCTATCTATCTATATGTATCAAATATATATATATATATAAATATAAATAAATACTTTCACAAAAAAACATTCAATGTTTTTTCTTTTAATTTGCAACTTTTCAGTTGTTTTCTCCATATATATATATATATAACTATAAACAGTGTAACCCGGATATAAGAGAGTTGTCGGGACCGGAGAAGAAGTCTCTTATATCAAGGTTTCTCTTATATCCGGGTTTGGTCTATTTTGTTTAGGTAAGTATGGCTGTAATTTGTGACCAGATAAAATATCTCTTATATCCGGGTTTCTCTTATATCAGGGTCTCTTATTTCCGGGTTACACTGTATATATAAATATAAATATAATATATATATATATATATATATATATATATATATATATATATATATATATAGATAGATAGATAGATAGATCGATAGCTAGATAGATAGATAGATTTTAAAGAAAAACAGACCACTTTAAGGCTCCATGTAATAATTTATTTCACCATAGCCCTTTTAATGGACGCTGGATCATCAGACATCACTTCCAAAAGGTGAAACGAAAAATGAAATGAAAATTTACACTTTTGACGGGTAGTATTAAGTTTATGTAATTTAACAGAGAGTCGTGTGAGAGACATGATCGAGTTTAGAGAGGGTTTATTTTAATATTTCTATCTATCATATTTAGTATTAGGGGAGGAAGGACCAGACATTGACCTATTTAATCGGTTAACTTAACGGAAGTGATATACTGAAAGGGAAGGGGGAGAGAGAAAAAAAGAAAAAGAAGAAAGAAAGAAAGAAAGAAGGGTGAAGTAAAGAGAAAGAAGCTGTAATTAGATATATATAGATATCTATATATCTATATCTATATATCTATATCTATCTTTCTATTTCTCTCTCCCTCTCTCCCTCTCTCTCTTTCTCTCTCTCTCTCTCTCTCTCTCTACAGACATTAGACGCCTTAAAATCTTAGAGGCATTACATATTAAAAGAAAAAGACCTCTTATTAATCGTATAGATTATAATATATCTGGTAATATATTGCAATGTTTATAATATATTTAAATTTTGTAGCGTATTCTTCGATCTTTTGGCTTGTGTATTGGAAATCTTTTTCACGCTGTCACATGATAAAAATCTACGCCATGCACGTGATATAACATCATCGCGTCTTTTGAATTTAAAAGGAATTTAACGTTTTTAGTTTGTAAAAAAGTAGCAACATGATTACGCTACAAGATAATTGGCAAATGTTTGTTTAAAAAAAAAAAAAAAAAAAAAAAAAAAATTTTGACTAAAATATTGACCCTGAAGATGAACAATGATGTTCGAAAGCGCTAGGTCATCGTATGGAAAATACATATTTCGGAACTATTTTCAAATAAAAAGTCTCATTAGAGAATATGAGAAAATTCAAAAGAAAATATGTAAGACTATGTTGTCTTTAACATTCAACACTACATGTTTGAAAGAAAAGTTGCTGCCAAATTACACATATATATATATATATATATATATATATATATATATATATATATATATATATATATATATATATAAATATATATATATATATATATATATATATATATATATATATATATATATATACCGTAATTTCCGGCTAACAAGAGGCTGCGGCTTGGATGACGCACCCTAATATTGGAAAGTAATTTCTAAGAAAAAAAGAAGTCATTGTCATACAACAGCACATTCACCATGCATCCCTCACATACTGGTGCCACGTATTATCTTGATTAATCACTCGCCCGATTTTGTTTCTATCACAATGACATACTAGTCAAGAACAGAAAGGCACCTGCCGCTGCAAGTAAACAGAGCATGTTTAAGAATGTGGCTCGGCTTCAGGAAGGTTTATAGTCTTGGAAATACATGTAACAGCTAAGTACAGAGGTTACATCATATAAAAGGCAAAATTAGATAGAAAGCTAACATTATATCGCAATGACTAAACATACAAATCCACGTCCATATCAGTCAAGCCAATCAGGTGATCGTCCAAGCTTACTTGCCTTACATTAGTCTTGGAACATTCACAGATATCTTTCGGAAAAAAATGCATCTTGTAAACTGGAAAAATAGGGTATATATATATATATATATATATATATATATATATATATATATATATATATATAATCGAGTATAATTAAAAAGAAATGACAAAGGCGATCCGATTAATTTTTTATGAGACTTTCAGATATGCTATTGTGTATTACGTTCGAAGTCGTGGACAAACTGACCGACATTCATATTTTGTTATTTTGTTCAAGTTTTTCGACTTTCGCAGTCATTATGAAGAATCGACGCGGTGTCTGTGCGGTAGTTTTAAATCCTTTGTGTGCATCTTGCTATTCATTAGGACTAATATAATTTAATACTAATAAATTGGTTGTGTGTCCATTATCTATCTATCTATCTATCTATCTATCTGTTTGTGTATCCATTAACTATCTATCTGGCTGTCTGCCCATTATCTATCTATCTATCAATCTATCTATCTATCTAGGTCTGTTCATATCTATCTATCCATCTCGATCTGTTCATATCTATCTATCTATCTATCTATCTATCTATCTATCTCGGTCTGTTCATATCTATCTATCTATCTATCTATCTATCTATCTGTGTATCTATGTAGCTATCTATCTATCTATCTATCTATCTCAATCTGTTCATACCTATCTATCTATCTATCTGGTTGCGTATCCATTAACTATCGATCTGGCTGTATGCCCATTATCTATCTATCTATCAATCTATCTATCTATCTAGGTCTGTTCATATCTATCTATCCATCTCGATCTGTTCATATCTATCTATCTATCTATCTATCTATCTATCTCGGTCTGTTCATATCTATCTATCTATCTATCTATCTATCTATCTATCTATCTGTGTATCTATGTAGCTATCTATCTATCTCAATCTGTTCATACCTATCTATCTATCTATCTATCTATCTATCTATCTGGTTGCGTATCCATTAACTATCTATCTGGCTGTCTGCCCATTATCTATCTATCTATCTATCTATCTATCTATCTATCTATCTATCTATCTATCTATCTATCCAGATGTTAGAACGTTCGCATTCTGACCATGAGACCCGAGGTTCGAATCTCACCAGAATCTATTTGTCAGGAAGGAGACTTCCTGATGTTATCGGACTGGAGGGAGGACAATCCCAGCCCGCGGAACGTTTGGAAAGTGCCTGAAAACTATACCACGGATTAATCCAAGCCACGTATGTGAATTTGCGTAGACGGCACCTTTGGGTGCCGTCGATAGCTGTGCTAGCACGAAGTCACTAGTCACTGTGACCGAGGGCTTTAGCGTGTTGGTCTTGTTCAAATTACTGATCACGCGAGATAACACGCTCTTTCCCAGAAACTGTAACTAAGGTCTGCTCAGCATAGTTGCAGTATAAACGATAGGCTGACTCTGTAGGTGTTGAGTAAACACAAATGTGCGTGAGCAAGCGTCTGCAATAGGGATTGGTTAACTTTATCAATCTAAACATGTTCCAAATTGAATATGCAGAAAAAGAAGAAATTTTCGGATATTTACTTACATAGATAGATAGATAGATAGATAGATAGATAGATAGATAGATAGTTGGATAGACAGATAGATATGAACAGACCGAGATAGATAGATAGATAGATAGATAGATATGAACAGGCCGAGATAGATAGATAGATAGATAGATAGATAGATAGATAGATAGATAGATAGATAGATAACCCGGATGAATGATACTGCTGTAGGTAAAGAAAAGTAAACCAATATTCAATGTTTTATTGATTAAAAACGTATTTCCAATGATAATCGATTGAATATTTCGTTGCTAATCAAACAGGGCGCTAGGATCTTTTTAATAACACTTTTTAGAAAAAAAGAATCCCCCGAAATGCGTCTGCTCATCAAATATTCTGTAACTGTACAAATCTTCTCTACGGTGGCGCAGTATGACCCATCGTTGCTGCCAATGATATTGATTATTTTTATCGATTTTTCTCTTTAAATCTCTAAAATCAATTGTTTCCTACGGACTGAATCGATTTAGTTTATATCTGGCATGCAAAACTGAGCTTTTGCGTTAATCGAAAAGGGATTGGGTAAAAAATTTGTATGAGTAATTACCGGTCTGTCCTGCCGTGCCTTTTGTCGAGTTGTCATTTACCAAACGTCGCTTAGTTATGACACAAGGCCACACGTATGGGACACCCAGTGAGGATCAAACTTAAAATTTAATCATGAAAATTCCGATGTCGTGTCTGCGTTTAATTTCGTTCAAAAGTAACCATTTTAAAAATGACGCCATTTGTATTCCATTCGTAAGAAGTAAGTTTCATTGAGATAGTTTTTTTTTCTAGAGCTGTTGATTTATGGGACGGAATCCTAAGAGGATGTATTCCCGATCACTATAATCTTAACCTCTTCCAGGCTACGGATAAACGTTTATGTTAAAAAATATACGCCTAAACAGGACCCTTTACTCTTATTGATCATACACCAACGGTCTTCCGCCCTGGGTATAGAAGAAAAAGTACATCCGGGTCCTGTGTAAAAGGATAAACTATATCCACGTCCTGGGTAAGACGATAAACTACGTCCAACAGCAAGGCCTTTTGAGGAGCGTGGAACCACCTCTTAATTGCTAGTGTTCCCAGACACACCTTGACCCGGGGTGGTAGCACCTGTTAGGGTCCCAGCTATGAGCGGAGAATTAACCCCCAAACTGGAGTCAAAACACTATGAAAGTGTAAAAATAGGTTTTAATAACAAAAATACTTCGTAAAAAATTATTACCAGCAGTAAACTTTTGAAGAAAAAATATTACCAACAATAAAAATCTTGTCGGCATTAAATAACCCATTGAGGTTCATATGCCGTAAAACGAAACACAACAAACCAATATACACTGATATATATATATATATACATATATATATATATATATATATATATATATATATATATATATGTGTGTGTGTGTGTGTGTGTGTGTGTGTGTGTGTGTGTGTGTGTGTGTGTGTGTGCAAATAGATAGATAGATATATAGATAAAAATATTACCAGCAATAAAAAAAACTTATTAAATAACCCATTGAGGTTGATATGCCGTAAAACAAAACACAACAAACCAATATATACTGATAGATAGATAGATAGATAGATAGATAGATAGATAGATAGATAGATAGATAGATAGACAGACAGATAAAAATATTACCAGCAATAAAAAAAACTTGTCGGCATTAAATAACCCATTGAGGTTGATATGCCGTAAAACAAAACACAACAAACCAATATATATATATATATATATATATATATATATATATATATATATATATAGATAGATAGATAGATAGATAGATAGATAGATAGATAGATAGATAGATAGATAGATAGATAAAAATAGTACCAGCAATAAAAAAAAACTTGTCGGCATTAAATAACCCATTGAGGTTGATATGCCGTAAAACAAAACACAACAAACCAATATATATATATATATATATATATATATATATATATATATATATAGATAGATAGATAGATA
>OZ038503.1:27071546-27101546 GCA_964036315.1 Acanthosepion esculentum | reverse complement strand
TTTCCCAGGTGGGAAATTGCAAAGATGCCTGTGCAAATGTTGCAATATGCGCTAGCTAGCTGTGCATTGCAACGGGTATCCTCGATATCGAGTGGCCAATTATTATTATGTGTGTGTATATATATATATATATATATATATATATATATATATATATATATATATATATATATGTATATATATATATATATATATATATATTACTTTAAAGAACACTCGACACCTTTAACGATCCATAAGGTTATAATTTATTTCCCCAGGGAAAGAAGAGAAATATATTCAAGACACTATCAACTGCGAAGATTGCTAGAAATAATATATTCGAGGAACCTCAAGAAATTTAAACAAAAGACTATATGAACACAAAAAAGACATTTTAGAAAGCAGCGCACAAAACGCACCGTAACGAGACTGAGCATAATTTTGACATAAAAACGACGCTGAGTGGTGAGCTCGGTCCTCACTGGGCGCCCTATATTTTAAGCCTTGTGTCACAACTCAGTCACGCTTATTAAATTACGATATATAGTATAAGTAGTGTACTCTGATGGGGTGTAATGTTTAGCAAGCTTGTCTTAATGGATCAAATACGACTGAGTAGCGAGTTCTCTCCTCATTGTGTGCGCCATGTCAGTATAAGTTGGACGTTGCTTTGATTCGTCTCAAACGTCACATTTTTAATGGTTTAGAAAGCCCTTATCCGTAGACGTCGATTAACCTGTTAAAAGAAACAGTGATGTCTAGTCATATACGGATAGCAATTAAATATAACCTTTAATGTTAATAAGAAATAATGTATGAAAGAATCCTTTGATTCCTTAGAAATTACATGGTAAAGTTAACTGATATAGACTTCGGAAGGTCCCAACGAGAGATTTTTTTTAAAAGCTACTTAAACATGGCTTGTGATATCTTTCGTGTACGAACTGCGAGACATCTACATCAACATTCCTGTCCACATTCACAGAATAAAAAATACTGACTGACAACACAACTAACCTACACCAAGAAAATAACAAATTCAAACTACAAATCCTCGAAGCAATCTACATTAAAAGATGAAAGCCGACATTAAATAAAATAAGCTATTACAGTCCAAAGAGCTGTGGAAAAAAAAGACTTGAAAATGAAATCGTACGTGAAACATATGAGGTGCCTTGTTACTCCAGTACAGAAAGTTAGAAGATTGAATAAGTTAGAAAATGATCGTGGAATATATATATATATATATATATATATATATATATATATATATATAGGTAACTATACTCGTGTCGAAAAACCTTTGAATTCTTGATTTAACAATAGCCAAATCGATCACGAAGGGAAAAAAGGTTTTAAAAAAGAAAGAGCCAGGAACATGAAGGTCTGTCGAAAATAATCGCACAGATACAGGTTCAAGGCCCAAAGAAAAAAAAGCCGATACGAGTAAACAACTAACTAAAGAGCTCAATACAAACGTAGAGCAAACCTTATCAAACCTAATGAGCCAGACAAACCTACCAAGGTTTCACTTAGGCAGATCGTCAGATATATATATATATATATACATATATATATATATATATAAAAGTGAACATTGAAGTCAACAATCAGAGGCGACCGATTGTTTCATGCTGGATGCAATCGTCAGGCCTGACGATTGCATCCAGCATGAAACAGCCTGTCGCCTCTGAGTGTTGACTTCAATGTTCACTTTTATATTTATATTTACATATGCTCTATCTCTAATATTGAACACTTTATCCCATAAATATAGCACACTTTAAAACTATATTTCTTTATATATATATATATATATATATATATATATATATATATATATATATACATATATACATATATATATATATATATATATATATATATATATATATATATATATATATTTGAACATTATATCAATCCTTCATGAGCTTCCGATAGTTAGCTATAATTATTGAAGAACATGTCATTTTCATTTATGATGGATTTCATTATGATTCTTCTGTTAAGTTTTAAGAGTAGTTATACATGCTTATTTCTCAAAGTAGTGTTATAGGATTACAAAAACCTCGGAGAATTCAAGTAAGATAACTTTAATCATTTCTAAGATACAACGGTCAAAGCTTAATCTAACAAATGAAAGATTTTGCATTTTCACGAATTGAACAATTTTGCTGTTACACCAGTTGCACAATTTTGCTGTTACAGGTGTTTCCGGTCTCGCGACCATCATCAGGCAAAGAATGTTTATCTATATCTATAATTCTCAAAATATGACTGTATGTGTGTGTGTGATCGGATGTTGTTTATGCGTTTTCACAGTTTTCATCCAATTTCGATGAAATTTTTTTTGTTTGATAGATAATTCTTCAGTGCCGGTTTTGAGTCCAATTTGGCTGGAAAAAATTACAACCTAGAAAATGAAAAATCGAAAAAACTGATTTTTTTACACCTTGCGCAAAAATTAAAGGTTAAATTTAATGTCTGTAAAAAAAACAGCATACAATCAATTTAGAGAGTTTAAATCTAACGCAAAAGATTATTAGAATTATATAAATATTATATTATAAATAAAAATATTATATATTATTGTTATGATGACCCATTTAAGAGGTTACTTCCTTGCAAGATTGAGATCGCAAAAACAGCCCTTTTCAGGGCCACCCCACCTCATTCAAGTTCTTAAGCCCCGACTCCATTTGGGGATGTGCCTCAGTTGCACCCAGTTGTTATTACTAATATTCGGGTGGGATGACTTTAAATATAAACTGAAACACCCGGTCGAAGACGAGTTATACTTCTAGTTACTACATATTATTAAAAGGAATTAATTTTCCTTGGTTTTTCCAATGTTTAAC
The DNA here is from genome assembly GCA_964036315.1 of Acanthosepion esculentum. Classification (NCBI taxonomy): domain Eukaryota; kingdom Metazoa; phylum Mollusca; class Cephalopoda; order Sepiida; family Sepiidae; genus Acanthosepion; species Acanthosepion esculentum. The sequence continues at coordinate 27,098,703 of OZ038503.1, read as the reverse complement.
AATTGTCTTTTCTGTGTAGTAGTATCCAATTTTTTCTTGGGCTTGTAGAGAAAATATTATTCTGCTTAAGGGGTAATAAAACAATTAGGATTGGTCAGAGAAAGAGGGAAGGAGGGAGGTCTTGGTTCTCCGCTTAAATTTTTTTAAAAATAAGTCTAGGTACCATAGCGAATAGCTCATCCAAACAATTACCATGAAAGTATTTATAAAACAAAAGGTACAGAGAAGCAGCCTTACAGAGGTGGGCAAGTGACTGAAGCCGAGCAACCAGATCATAACCAATAATATTGCTGATTCTTCTTTGGATCTTATCAAGGAACTCAAGCTAATTAGCAGGGGCACAGGACTATATGTGACAGCAATATTATAAGCATGGACGAATGGTAGACTAATAGATATGTAAGATAGATTCTAGAAAAAAAATTGGTTCGCACGAACCGGTGAACCGACTTTAAAATTTGTTTTTTAGAAATTTCCAATTAGTTATCCTTATTAAGCAAAACTGGTAATGGCTAACAAGCTTGTCACAATAGATCAATTACGACTAAGTAATTAGTTCGATCATTACTGAGTGCTCCATATTTTTGGCCTTGTGCCACATCTAAGCTACGCTTACAAAACCATTTGAACATCCCTGTGTCGTGTAATGGTTACCAAGCTTGTCTTACTCGAACAATTACGACTAAGTAGTGAACTCGGTCCTCACTGGGTACTCCATATTTGGGGCCTTGTGCCACATCTAAGCTACGCTTACAAAATCATTTGAACACCCCTGTGTCGTGTAATGGTTACCAAGCTTGTCTTACTCGAACAATTACGACTAAGTAGTGAACTCGGTCCTCACTGGGTACTCCATATTTGGGGCCTTGTGCCACATCTAAGCTACGCTTAGAAAACCATTTGAACACCTCTGTGACGTGTAATGGTTAGCAAGCTTGTCTTACTCGAACAATTACGACTAAGTAGTGAACTCGGTCCTCACTGGGTACTCCATATTTTAGGCCTTGTGCCACATCTAAGCTACGCTTAGAAAATCATTTGAACACCTCTGTGTCGTGTAATGGTTAGCAAGCTTTCTCACTAGAACAATTACGACTGAGTAGTGAGCTTGGTCCTCACTGGGCGCACTATATTTTAGGCCTTGTGCCACAACTCAGTCACGCTTATTAAATTACTATATATAGAATAAGTAGGGTACTTAGATGTGGTGTAATGTCTAACAAGCTTGTCTTAATAGATGAAATACGACTGAGTAGTGAGTTCGATCCTCTCTGTGTGCGCCATTTTTTTTTACTTTGTGCCAGACCTAAGCTATGTATAGAAAATCTTTTGTGTACCTCGATGTTGTGTAATGGCACGCAAGCTTGTCTCACTAGAACACAACTTAATTTTTGGTCTTGGGCCACAACTGAGCCACGCTTATTAAATCACTATATATAGAATAAGTAGCGTACTTCGCCATGATGCAATGTAGAGGAAAGCTTGTCTCACTAGAACGATTACGAGTAGTGAGTTCGATCTTCATTGGCTACATACATCCAGACTTGTGCCACCACTAAGCGACACAAAGTAAATCACTATATTGAATTAAAGTATGTTCATTGAGACTGCAGTTTTATCTGAATATCAGCATTTCGATCTGACTTCAAGACTCCTGGAGAACCGTCTGATCCTTCGATCTATCGATCTCTTAGTCTGCTCCTTCGCTTTGCCAAAGTACTAGAGGCTATAATCAATTGGTTAGGCATCTCACCTAGCTGGATTGTCTTTCAGAAAAACAATTTGGCTTTCGATTCTCTAGGTCAACCGCCTTTGTGTTGAAGCTTACTGCTGAAAGATTAATAAAAATGGCAATTCTCCGGCTCTGTCTTTCGATATGTCGATGGCCTTTGCCAGTGTTATTTTTTTTTTTACAATAAGGTTCACCCTTCCCAAGGACCAGTCATGGTAGAGTGTTACAATAAGGGGTAGTTTATATGGATAGGAGGGGAAGATAACGGTTGACTCTAGACTTGAACAGGTTAATATCGGGGGAAAATCCTCTAGGTTCTTACCACTGTCCTATGGCAGTGGTAAGAAGCTGTTTGAAATGTTCGTCTTCTTCACAAGTGGAAGGTCTATGGTGTTTCTAATCGTTTCTGTGATTTGATTCAATCTTTATCATCAAGCCACGTAATTAAAGTTGTCTTGAATGGCCACTCCTCAATGTCTTTTTGCATTTATGCAGGCGTCCCGCAGGGCTCTATTCTTGGACCCAATAGTATATGTGCGGATGACACAACTGTTTACTCGTGCCTTAATAGTCGGGCTGATAGATTCGATAAAATCAAATCGGCAGCTAATACCGGCAATGTCTTACAATAACTTACAAAGCTTATGAGCTGGGGGAAGAGGTGAGTTGTTACTTTTAGCGCCTTCTCGATGTCACGTTTTCCACTGACCTGAAGTGAAATGATTATATTGAATCAATAGTCGAGTCTGCCGTTAGGAAAGTCGTTTCACTGTAACGTGCTAGACAATTTCTTTTTCGTCAAAATCCCGAACATATGCAGATCTACTATATACTCTATGTATAGAATATTGCAGCCACATCTGTCCTTCAATATCTGTCTATATTTCTGAGATGAGGTATTATGTACATTATTTACATTATTCGGACTATTGTCCTCATCTTTGTCGCCATATTATTTCAACGTTTCGGCCTTTCAGTATCTGTCTATATTTCTGAGATGAGTTATTATATACATTATTTACATTATTCGGACTATAGTCCTCATCTTTGTTGCTATATTTATTATAACGTTTCGGCCTTTCAGTATCTGTCTATATATCTGAGATGAGGTATTATGTACATTATTTACATAATTCGGACTATTGTCCTCATCTTTGTCGCCATATTTATTACAACGTTTCGGCCTTTCAGTATCTGTCTATATTTCTGAGATGAGGTATTATGTACACTATTTACATTATTCGGACTATTGTCCTCATCTTTCACGAGATATTAAATGATTGAGATAGATAGATACATACATACATACATACATAGATTTTAACTGATTTAGATAGATAGATAGATAGATAGATAGATAGATAGATAGATAGATAGATACATACATAGATGTTAACTGATTTAGATAGATAGACAGATAGATACATACATACATATTAACTGATTTAGAGAGATAGATAGATAGATAGATAGATAGATAGATAGATAGATAGATAGATATTAGCTAATTCAGAGAGAGTGAGAGAGATTAAATGATTGAGATAGATAGATAGATAGATAGATAGATAGATAGATAGATGTTAACTGATTTAGATAGATACATACATACATACATAGATGTTAACTGATTTAGATAGATAGATAGATAGATACATACATACATACATGTCAATTGATTTAGATAGATAGATAGATAGATAGATAGATAGATAGATAGATAGATAGATAACTTACATACGTATCACTATATTAAGTTCAATGGATGCATTGAAACATTCAAATTCAGCGCAATGCTCAATAAAAAAAATTCCCAAAATAGAGACAGTCGAAAAAACCAAATCAGACAACAATAAAGAGAAAAGATGCTCATGGTGATGTTGTGATACCAAATACTATCATGCCCTTCCTATTAAAGTATGCAGAAGTCAAAGCTCAATAAAGCCTCACGTGAAAACAGCGGTGCTCATTCAAAGACAGTTTCGACCGGCAACAGAAGACATTTCTTTGTTCATCTCTTTATGGTTCCAGAGATACCGGCTCAATATGGCTACCTCAAACATGCAAATAAGAGATTTTTTTAGAGTTTTGCCAGCATTTCGCTTAGCTGAAACACCGGTTCCCGTACGATCACCAAAGTTAAGCAAACTTGTGCCTGGTCAGCAACTAGATGGGTAACCGCTTGGGAATACCAGGTGCTGTAAGCTTGGATGTACGTCTGGTGGAATGTATTATGTCTTGGAATTGCTAATCTTCTTCTATATGCCGTGTCCCTTCAAAACGTAGGTGATCACGGCTCTCCCTAACCTAGCAGTGTTTGTAGTTTTGCTATCTCTCGTAATATCTGGCTTACAGCCATATTAGGTCAAAACACCGGTTCTTGTACGATCACCAAATTTAACTAAACGTCAAGCCCTGTCAGTACTTAAATGGGTGACCGCTTGGAAATACCAGATTCTGTAAGCTTGGGTGTGCGGTTGGTGTTCTAGATAACGGCTCGGAATTGTTAATCGACGACCCGAGTTCCAACCCTTGCTAGGTTCATTATATTCACTTACGCGAAAATACCCTTAGGGAAGGTAAAATCCACCTCTTCTGTCCCAGATATGGGTTAATTATTAAGACACGTCTCATTATTTACATTATTCGGACTATTGTCCTCATCTTTGTCACCATATTTACGTTTCGGCCGTTGTACGCTCCGGCCTTCTTCAAGTGGTTGGAATGTCGAACTGAACCCTTTATTTCGCTCACTGGGGTAGACTCTTTCTAGTTCCACGTGCCATGTTCAATGGATGTCAGTTATCCGTTATCTCCTGTTAATTCCCCTTACCAAGTTCTCCACTGTCTTAACCGGGTATTGAACTCAAACTCTTTGGGTCCTGTCACTGGATCTAACTAACGCCTTTATCCACTGTGCCATGTGTCCTTTGGGTTCATTATATTCACTTACGCGAAAATAACCTCAGGGAAGGTAGGGATCCACCTCTTTTCCTCAGATATGGTTAATTAGTAATGCACGTCTCACTAAATGATTATTATCTAAAAGAGGCTTGCAATCTGTTGTGGTAAACCCTCCTACAGTAGAATGAACTCTTCCTCTTCTTATAAATACTAACTGCAGGAGTCGTCGAGGAGTCGGTTGGGGAGCGGAGACACAGTGTTAACCTACCGTTCTGACGTACACCTCTATCTCCTTATTACTAACACTGTTGCTTTGTATATATCTATTATTTCATTACACTTGTTAAACCTACCTTTGTCTTCCGTGTCTTTCTTTCTGGCCCCTAAACAGGCCACAACAATTATAAAACAGAGAGCATCTGTAATTTTGATTACATTACCTTATTTAAGTAGGTGAACACTGTCATAATCCTTGCCTTCAGTCCATCTTTGGTGTTCCAAGGAGTTTTGTTGGTCTCTCGCCCAACTCCGCCCCACACATTATAATCAAGGGCGTTGCAGTCTGGGGAGTTAGGTGGCCAGATGTAAAGGGTATAGTGTTCTGCGACCATATCACCCCTTACATCCATGACATCCATGACAGGATTCTCCTGCTGTTGTGGCATGGTCCATAGTCTGGAGATTATGTAGCGAATGCCAAGCGGTACAGCATGCCTTTTCCAAATTTCTGGCGGACTGAAATACGACACGATGCTCTTATTTTCACAGTCGGTGTCCAACTGGCTTTGCTATGCTGTGCAGTCGACAAAAACAAAAACAAACAACGCACATACGCGAAATTAAAAATATAAAAAGGCGACAATTTACCCATCGCACACTGTACAACGAAGCAACTGGAAACAATCAGAAAGTGACTTTATTCTTATCGTGGTAAACCCTCCTCCAGTAGAATGAACTCTTCCTGCTCTCATAAATACTAACTGCAAGAGTCGTTGAGGAGTCGGTTGGGGAGCGGATGGGTGTGTAAAAAACTCTGTCGAGTGGTATATACACTCTGATATTAACCGGGCACAGGGATCCCTGTGCTGATAGTATCATGGCTATGACTAGCTTGGACCGGCTTAGACCAGATCAGTCTAACTGAGACCAGGTTCGACCAGCTTGGACAAGCTACGTCCAACTGAGACCAGCGGCCCAAGTGAAGACGCTCGTGTCCCCACGTTAAAAACTGGCCTTGTGTCACAACTTGACTCAGTGGGGGGGGGGGTCAAGTAAATCTCCGGTTGGGGAGCGGAGACGCAGTGTTTGCCTGGCCGTTCGGGCGTACACCTCTATCTGCACTTGTTCAACCTACCTTCGTCTTCCGTGTCTTTCTTTCTGGCTCCTAAACAGGCCACAACGCAATCTAAAAACATTCCCTGGCTTTAAATAACCTGCAAAGAGTTGATAAGCCGTAAAATACGAATCAAGCAAATCAAATCCTAAAATCTATCTAACAAACACTACAAAATTTTAATTCAATTTAATCATAATATCTACACAGATACTTCAATAATTATATGGTATTTATGATAAAATAGGCGTTCATTTGTTTTAGATGATAAATTATTATTTTAACATTTTTCAGATGAAATGTCTGCTTAAAATATCGTGCTAACCTGCTGACCTCTTGTGAACCCTGGAATGCTCGAAACCAGTTAGTCAATGAAATTCTGATTACAAATCAAAATAATGCTAAATTATTTTTTTTTTAAATCCTCTTTGACAGACTAGTCCTCCAATTCCTCCAGAATGTTAAATAACTTTAACAACAAACAAATTTAAACGTAGTAATGTCTATATAAATATCTATATAATTCTTCTACAGTGCTGTTCGATAAAAGTGACTCACCGGGTTTTTTTTACTTTAAATTTTTTTCGCCTATTGTTTTTGCGGTCAAACTAATTGTTAATCTTACTAATATAAAGACCCCTTCCTGACCACCTAGTAAAAAAGTTTACTCACCCTAAGGTATTCTATTGATAATTATAATTTTGGATATCAATGAGATTTAGGGAAGAAAAACTTTGTGCAAAAAAGTGACTCAGTTATTTCCTGCAACTAGTAATCAATATAAACATAACCGAACAGCTTTAAATAAAGAATAATAGAGGTATCATTTGTTTATAATAGGTAATATAGTTCGAAATATTTAATAATCTATGGGTCCTCCTTTATTTTGAATAACCCTTTCAACCCTTTTTGGCATTGACTTGATTAGGTTCTGCCAAATCTCAACTCCAAGCATTGAATTCCATTCGGATATGAAATTCACAATCAAATCCTCTTTGTTGCTCAACTGCTTTCTTGAGAGCCTGTACTTTATAAACTCCATAAGTTTTCTATGGGGTTGAGGTCAGGAGATTGGGGCGGCTATATCATCACACTCACCTGCTTTTCATCAAAGTATTCCTTCATCAATTTTGATTTGTGACAGGGAGCATTATCCTGCATAAAAATGTGCTTGGTGGGATCGATTTGCACCCTTTCAGCAGAAGGGAGCAGACAAGACTCTAAAATTCTCTTGTACTGCTCGCTCCTGAGGGTCTTTTCAATAGGTTTTAAGAAACCAGTTCCATGAAAAGAAAAGCATCCCCAGAACATTATACTGAACGGATGCTTGACAGTACTTACTGCTAAATTCAAAGAGCTTTCAAAGCTTCTTCTTCGGATTTTAGATCGCTTATCCTTTGAATATTAACTCAACTTTCGTTTCATCGGAGAAAAGAACATTTAGTAAAAAAAAATCTGATGAGTCACTTTTATCAAACAGCACTATACTCGACAAACTTTTCATGCAGTTTTAATTCTACAAATATTTATATCACTGACATGATTACTTGCATTACTTACATTATTCGGTCTATTATCCTCATCTTCATTGCCATATTCACAACGTCGTTTCAGCTGTTGTACGCTCTGGCCTTCTTCAGGTGACTGGAATTTCGAACCGAACCCTTTATTCCGTCCAGTAGGATAAATCGTTCTAGTTCCATGTGTCATGTCTGTTCCGGATGTCTCAATTATTTCCCTTTTAACTCAACTCTCCAAGTTTTGGTTGACTACTGCTGCGGCATGGTATTGAACTCACAACTCTTTGAGTGCTCACATTGAAATTTTTCTGTTATTATTATTACATTTTTACCAGAGCTTATATTGCAATTTTTATTGTTATTCATTGCTTTTCTCTAGCACTCCTTATTATTGGTACACATATTGTATTCATTTCTATGCTTGGTCGGCTCAGGAGATTTTGTGGCCTAGAATATGTGCTGATTGCTTAAGTTTTCGTATTTTCTGGTGATGCTCTCTGTCTATTATTTCAACCTCCGCACACAGAGGGTGGTGATCTCCTTTTTTCCTCCATATGTGGCCAGCTACACCTGATGTTTCTATTTCTCCTCGTGTTACCGCTTTATGATGTTCTTGTAGTCTTACCTTAAGGGCGTGGCCTGTTTCCCCTTTGTATTTCTTACCACAATTGCACGGGATGGTGTACACACAGTCCTTAGTCATGTTGTCCTTTATGGGGGGGTCTTACTCGGAAAAGTAAGTATTGAAACACTTTTAAAGGTTTTTTTGATGCTATATGGGCCACAGATCCAGTAATTAAACCCAAAGAGTTATGAGCTCAATACCAGGCAACAGCAGTTTTGAACCAAAACTTTCAGAGTCGAGTTAAAAGGGAAATAACAGAGACATCCGGAAGAGGCATGGCACGTGGAACTAGAACAATCTACCGCGGTGGACGAAATACAAAGGTCGATTCAAAATTCCAATCACCTGAAGAAGGCCGAGGTGTAGGACGGCCGAAACGTTGTGAATATGGCGATTAAAATGGGGATAATGTTAATAATGCAAATGTCTCTAATGTTTGTTAATATTTTTTTTAAATCTCGTTTTTCTTTTCTTCTCTTCCTAATTCAGGTAAGTAGATGAACCCTTCCAGAATCTCTTCCTTTTGTGGTTTGAATTGATAAAGTGACGAACGCATGTAGATTAAAGGTAAGTTTTAAACCGTTTCTTTTCTTTATTTTTTGTCGATTGGTCAGGATGGTGACTTCTTGACATTGTCGACCTGTAAAACTGATCACAGCGTGCGGCACCTTGGAAAAAGTGACTGAAAACCATACCATCGGTTGACACGAGATTATGTTAATGAAATTGGGTAGGCGGAAACTATCTGGAAGCCGCCGATGGTTGAGCACGAAGTCTCAAATCATCGTGACCGTGGGTTTTAGCCGACTAGCCTTGTTGGTCACGCCAAATAATGCACTCTCTCCCAGAAACTGTAACTAAGGCCCATCCAGTATAGTTGCAGTATAAACCACATGTGGGCAAAATGAGTGTTGAACAAACACAAATGTGCCTGGGCAGGCGTCTGCGATAGGAATTGACTAGCCGCCTTAGCAGAGAGACATACTCGTATACGAGTTATTAAATGAGATAGTTTTGAATCAATTTTTTTCAAACATTAAATCGGTTTCCGGTTTTGCGTTCTGTCATTATTTGAAAGCTCCATTGAAATTTAGAAGCCAACCCACAATGATTAATGGTAAGTGCAATTAACACCTACGGATTACTTGAAAAAAACATAGCCACAGATATAATGATATAGCTATGACATAAGTAATTTCTAAAGCAATGAAATATATACATAAATTTAAAGAGCTTTTGACAAAATATTGAAAACTATTTTACAATACACTCAGAACAATATTCTAGAGAATTCGAGAACAGCTTAAATTAAATCTAGAGTATTCCAGAATATACTGTATGAGGCTTTCATACAGTATAAAAACAGCTTGAAATAGCCACTCAAGTCACTAACCAGATGAAAGGGTACAAACACGCATCAGAACCACTTAAGGCATCTATTATTGCCCTCTCAAAAGCAGGCAAGTCTACGAGAGAAATTGCAGAAATTGCTATAACCTCGCAATCAACTGTCTCTCGAGTGCTTAGGGCACATAATGATGCCACTCCTGCCCCGAGGAAGGAAACAAGGGGACGAAAGAAATAGATTGATGATAGAACTGGCAGGGTAATCATGAGAGAAGTTGCGAAGAATAGGACTATAACTAGCCAAGAAATTGCAGCCAGTCTAAGCGAAGAGCAAGGTGTTAGTCTTGCCTCTTCAACAGTCCGTCGGTGGCTGTTAGAACAAGGCTACAAATCTTGTACACGAAGGTTTAAGCCGCTAATAAGCAAATGAAACGAAAGTTGAGCTAAATTCAAAGGATAGTGTGAGTCACTTTTATCGAACAGCACTGTATATTAAAAATAAAATGTTCTTGACACACCCAAACTTTACAAATTTCAATGATTGATCTATGAACTTTTCAGCCTCTACTTGTATATAGGATAAAATTTTATTGCGTTCTGTACTTTTCTTTCTTTCTTTTTTTTTTTTGCTGTTGTTTTTTAAACTACTTCTGAAATCTCAGAGAAAGAAACGTGAAAAAATAAAGTCATTATTTAATTCTGGCAACATATCGATTATCAATTTTTTTTTTCGTGTCAAAACGCGACAATGATTGGTTTGCGTTAATGAGCTGGCTGTCAAGGTTTGATATTCGGGACGTGAAATTATTTCACTGAGTTAATGTATGATATGACAATGATATAAACGTGATTTTTTTTTTCTAGTTGGATAGATAGTTCCAACCGAAACATATTAAACTTTCAATTTTATTCAGCTGAAAATTTTCCTTCGACATAGTAGACTAGACTAGACTGCAGACAAACACGCAAACACACACACACACACACACAATAAGAGGCCTGAATAGAATGCGGAAAGCACTGGAGGCCGTTTCGTCCTTTTTGGGACACATCAGCACTGCGCACTCACTAACGACAATTCTCGGTAGTGAATGCGCACTATTCAATGAATTATTATGTAAAATTAATTAAATCGCTATTCTTTGGGTATATATATATATATATATATATATATATATATATATATATATATATATATTGTTATCTACAGACAGATTGTTTCGCTGTATCACAGCTCATCATTGTGGCTAGACGTCCGGTTGCTTCTAGCTAGGATCGAAACCCGACTGAATTGACGTCAGTCAGGATTCTACCACTAAGCCGTTGTAGAGGGATGAAGGTGAATTTAAGCGTATTTATTTTTTAGATAAACACACAATGACTGAGATAATTCGATTCGATTTACCGAAGAGTCTTGTATTATTAGCCGTAATAGTCACTATATATATATATATATATATATATGTATGTGTGTGTGTGTGTGTGTGTGTGTGTGTGTGTGTGTGTGTGTGTGTGTGTGTGTAAGATGGACAGTCTTCTTGATTTCAACATGTGTGTCGAACAATTCAATCTATTAAAGTCTTTATGTCTGAGATGAGATTCAAGTCCTGCTAGTGATTTTCTGAAAAGACAACAGATGATGCAATAGTAAGTGGTTCTTAACAAGGGTAAGGGTCTCTAACACATAGATAGATAGATAGATAAATAGATAGATAGATAGATAGATAGATAGATAGATAGATAGATAGATAGATAGATAGATAGATATGAACAGGCTGAGATAGATAGATAGATAGATAGATAGATAGATAGATAGATATGAACAGGCTGAGATAGATAGATAGATAGATAGATAGATAGATAGATAGATAGATAGATAGATAGATAGATAGATATGAACAGGCTGAGATAGATAGATAGATAGATAGATAGATAGATAGATAGATAGATAGATAGATATGAACAGGCTGAGATAGATAGATAGATAGATAGATAGATAGATAGATAGATAGATAGATAGATATGAACAGGCTGAGATAGATAGATAGATAGATAGATAGATAGATAGATAGATAGATAGATAGATAGATAGATAGATAGATATGAACAGGCTGAGATAGATAGATAGATAGATAGATAGATAGATAGATAGATAGATAGATAGATAGATATGAACAGGCTGAGATAGATAGATAGATAGATAGATAGATAGATAGATAGATAGATAGATAGATAGATAGATAGATAGATAGATATGAACAGGCTGAGATAGATAGATAGATAGATAGATAGATAGATAGATAGATAGATAGATAGATAGATAGATAGATATGAACAGGCTGAGATAGATAGATAGATAGATAGATAGATAGATAGATAGATAGATAGATATGAACAGGCTGAGATAGATAGATAGATAGATAGATAGATAGATAGATAGATAGATAGATAGATAGATAGATAGATAGATATGAACAGGCTGAGATAGATAGATAGATAGATAGATAGATAGATAGATAGATAGATAGATATGAACAGGCTGAGATAGATAGATAGATAGATAGATAGATAGATAGATAGATAGATATGAATAGATAAGGACAGATAGATATGAACAGGTAGGCTTTTCTGTGCTTCTGCCTGTAGTGAAGAATGTGTGTACACTGTACACATAAATCAGTAGGTAGTTTTTATTTTCTTTTACTTAATGGACTGAAGGCGTATATAGACATATATGAAATATATATTTTTATATATATTTATGTATTTAGAATTTTCATTTTTATATATTAAATGGTGTCATTTTTATACGTATATATCTGTTTTAATGTCCTTTCTTTCAATATTGTTTGTTTCTCTGTTATATTAGACCATTTTTATCTATGTATATTTGCCTGTATAAGTTATATTTTAATAAGTGGTTAGAATTCGTTTAATAATACTTTCAATCTTGAATATTTCTTGGTTTTTGTATCGGAGTGTATATGTCAATGTATGTGGGTGTATGTACGTGTCTTTCCCGGTGTCTATGTGTATGGTAACTTGCATGAACATTTCAGTGTGTGTGTATTTTTTTTTTTTTGTAAAGGGTCGTGGTGATATTTCCTGTCTCGTCATTTTTTTGTTTGTGTGTGTATATATCTAAATATGTCTGCGTGCTTATGTATTATAATCTGATTGTGTATGTATTGTCTTTCGGAAGATTTCATTATCCCCTGTTTATGCTTAGAATTCAAATGTATCCATGTTGTCATGAAGTTAAGAGCAGTTGATCTTAACTTTTTTCCAACTTAATTTCAATAAAAACAAAAAAATAGAATAACATATGTATTTTTTTCCTCAATAATTTTTAACTTAATAGAGATTAAATTTTGATTTTAAAATGGGTAATTTTTTATTTTAATTTCAAATTTTATCGTATAATCCTTATTAGGAAGAAGAAATTCTATTTCTATATAACCCCAACTTTAAAGCATTTAATAGTTATTATAACCCTACCTAGTTGTTAAGTTTTTTGAATTCTCCTATACTTGTATTTTGATTATTCATTCCAGCTTATGTAACAGCGTTTCCCCTTGTGTGGGCTGGTTAATTAATTTAAACCTTTTAAAACCCTTTATTCTACATTCAACATCATCACTTGATAAGACACTAGAGGTGTTGAAACAAAATGGTTATTTTTTTAGTGATTTTATAACATATATAATTTTCAAATAAATAATTATATATATATATATATATGTATACCCAAGTTTAGGATTGGTATATACGGAGTGAAATCCAATAACCAACAATTACTATTTTTAAAGAGTGCTCAATACAGAGTAGAGCAGATATAATTATTTATTTGAATATTACAACATAAATATGTTATAAAATCACGACAAAAGTAGCCATTTTGTTTCAACACTTCTAGTGTCTTATCAAGTGACGATGTAGAATATAGAATAAATGGTTTTAAAAGTTTCAAATTAATCAACGATCCTTAGCTAGGAGTAAACGCTGTTACATAAGCTAGAGTGACCAATCAAAATACAAGTATAGGGTGATTCGAAAAATTTGACAACTAAGCAAGGTTATCATAGATATTAAAAGATTTATAAAATTTGAAATTAAAATTAAAAGTAAAAAATTAAAATTACCTATTTAGAAATCTAAATCAAATCTCTATTAAGTTTTAAATTGTAGAATTACCAAGGAGAAAAAATATAAAAATATAAAAATAAAAATAAAAGATATATATGCTATTTAATTTGTATTTTCATTGAAATTATGTTGAAAGGGATGTTCAGAATGCGTGTGTTCGAATGATTTCGCGTGAGAGGCGACTAACATGTTGAAATGAAACTAAAGTGTATACATTTCTGTCTGGGATTCTGAACATCCCTTTCAACATAATTTCAATGAAAATACAAATTAAATAGCATATATATCTTTTATTTTTATTTTTATATTTTTATATTTTTTCTCCTTGGTAATTCTACAATTTAAAACTTAATAGAGATTTGATTTAGATTTCTAAATAGGTAATTTTAATTTTTTACTTTTAATTTTAATTTCAAATTTTATAAATCTTTTAATATATATGATAACCTTGCTTAGTTGTCAAATTTTTCGAATCACCCTATACTTGTATTTTGATTGGTCACTCTAGCTTATGTAACAGCGTTTACACCTAGCTAAGGATCGTTGATTAATTTGAAACTTTTAAAACCATTTATTCTATATTCTACATCGTCACTTGATAAGACACTAGAAGTGTTGAAACAAAATGGCTACTTTTGTCGTGATTTTATAACATATTTATGTTGTAATATTCAAATAAATAATTATATATATGTATATATGTGTATGTATATTGACCACTAATATTATCAATGTATATATATATATATATATATATATATATATATATATATATATATATATATATATATATATATTAAGACACCATTTATGTTTATACGTTCTTTTTATAGATACATATATTTAAGTCAATGATCTGTTTATAATAAACAGTATTAATGACATTTACCGGCCTCAATGTCCGATAAATTTTCAAAAAAAATATGCGTCCTCCGTAATGTGCTTTTACCGATTGAGCCACAAAGGAGCGTTTTTAAACTACAATTCTCCATGTTTTTCTCTCATACATTCATATCTGCTGGATGCGTATCCAAATGTAAACAAATGACGTCACACATTATAAAATGGACAAAGTTCGACAATTATTTTAAGACATTTTTTATGTTTATACATTCTTTTTATATGTTTTAAAAATGCCTTAAAATAATTAGAAAATGCCTTAAAATAATTAGAAAATGGTTTAAAATAATTGTCCATTAATACTGTTTATGATAAACAGAGGATAAACTTAATAATTTCTATCTATAAAAAGAACGTATAAACATCAAAAATGTCGGACTTTGTCTATTTTAATATACATATATATATATATATATATATATATATATATATTTTTCATCCACAGACAGTCTGTTTCGCAGCTCATCAGTGTGGCTAGACGTACGGTTGCCTCTAGCTAGGATCGAAACCCGACTGAATTAGGCGTCAGTCGGAACTTCTACCACTAAGCCGTCGGTGAATTTTAGCGTGTTTTATTTTTAGATTTAGATAAACAGTGACTGACAGTGACTCAATTCTGCCGAAGATATATATATATATATATATATATATATATATATATATATATATATATATATATATATATATATAATGTATTATAATGGGATGCTGAAAACAGCCGCGCCTAAAAGGTATAAACACTAAAAAGTGCTCAATGCAAAAATCCAAAATAGAAAATGCAAAGTAAAAACATTTACGAAAACATTAAAAACCTGTCTACCTTGTTAGCCGGGTTTTCTCCTCAGGCAAGTTAAGTACTTCTATTTGCCCGAGGTGACCTTGCGGTCGAAATCCAGGTAGCATGGTGGACTGCTTTTTAGTGTTTTCGTATATATATATATATATATATATATATATATATATATACAAATGGATAGAAGAAATAATTTACAACAAAACACAAATGGTTGCACGTGAGTATATTTATTCGTAAGGTGTTATAAATACAGTGTTCAATGTTATGAAACAGAGCTATAAGTATATATTAGTGAATATTCATAATATCGAACGAAGTGTTATCGACGTTGGATACTATGTATATTCATTAATATATATATATATATATATATATATATATATATATATATATATATATATATATATATATATATATATATATATATACTCAGTTGTATGGATATGAGTTTGTAAACCTGGGTTTCACGCTTTTGCGATCATCTGACAAACTCAAGTTTGTCTGATGATCGCAAATGCATGAAACCCAGGGTTACAAACTCATATCCATAAAACTGAATATTTTAGCTCTATCACTGACATTGGGCACTTTCCAGTAAGTACTGCGCATATATATATATATATATATATATATATATATATATATATATATATACATATATATACACTCACACACACTCTCTCTGGTCAATTAATTATTACACGTGAATAAATGTTTTTTTCTTTCTTTCTATTTTTTTGATCAAATTCACCCCATGCAACTCAGTAAAGCCACTAAGACCCAAGGGGTTACATGGCGTGAAAGAATTTGAAAACAAAAACATTATGAAGAAGCGGGAACAATACAAGTGTAATCAGGAAGACAGTAGATAACGATTGACAATGCATTCAAATTTTTGATCAAAGTTGGCAGGAACGTATGGATCCGGAAAAAGAATTCTATAAGCGAGAATTGTCAGAAAACTAACTGTTAGCATAGAATTTCTGGTTACATGTAGACATTTCATCTGTAAAATGGCGAGACCTAACTGCCAATCTAGTACTGCGCTGAAATTCATAAAGACTAGTTATCATAGCTAATTGTTCATCCTAACAATTACGATTAAATTATTTATAGAAAAGGCACTGGTCAGTAACTTTAAGGCGGTGGGAAAATTGACTGAAGCCGAAACGCCAGATCAGGACCAATATTATTGCTTATTCACGTATAAAGAAGTTAATTTGATTTTTCAATTTCAACTGAGAAGGGTACCTACAAGTATCAGTATCATCTTATGAAATTTATATGATCTTATTTTTATATTAATCTCAGTGATGACATTTTTCCATAAATGAAATATCAAAATTAATAATAAAATGATTGGAAATACAAATAACACAGTAAAATGTAATAAATGTACATAAAATTATAGTATTTTATGCACATTTCTGATAAAATTTCTTAAGAAAGGTACCTATAAATTAATTAGATACCTTTCTTATGAAATTTAATCTTACTGTTAACAGACTTATTTTATCATTTCTTTTTATATATTTTCCATAAAGCATCATAAATGTAAATGAGAAAGCTAAATACAAAAAAAATTAGAGCGCTGAAAGTTTTCCTTAAAAATAAAGAGGTAAATAATTTGTTCACTTAAATCTAAATAATTTCACTTACTTCCATCCGTAGAAAAAATTGTCCTCCCGTAAGTTATCTAAACGCCATGAAAATGAAAGTTTATGGCCTGCTTTGTTTTATTTTCAAATTACATTTTTTCAGCGCAGAAGCTAAGTTAAGTTTGGTTCAAAATATTTTAAATAAACATTATAATTTCTGATTTTATTAAAATAAGTTTTGAAAAAATGATAATTGATTTCTAAAAGAATTTCAAAGTGAGATTTTCATCTTTTTTACAAAAAGGAAAAAAATGATTAAAAACGATTGATTATCTGTCAGTTTTGATGACAAAAAAAACAAGATTTTAACGAAAATTTTGGACGTGGTAGGAACGATTAAAAATGTAAAAACATACCCCAAAAAATACTTTGATCTTTACTCTTTAATAATAATATGAACATTTAGACGATAACATTTTGTTTTCGTCAAGTTTGGCGTCTTTTTCATCATGCTATGCTCTTTTTGTTTACTTTTCGTGGAGGTACCTATACAAATGTATATGTAGGCGTATGTATGTATCGGTATTTATGCATATATATATATATATATATATATATATATATATATATATATATATATATATATATATATATATATATATATATGTGGGGTATCTTTAAGTGTATATATATGTATATATGTGGATGTGTATATGTATGTATTTGTATATGTATATGTATATACATATATATATATATGTGTGTATGTATATATATATATATGTATGTGTGTACATATGTGTGTGTATATTTATATTTTAATATAAATATATAAATGTGAAATGTGTAAATAAATTATATCTTTGTAAGATAGATAGATAGATGTACATATATGTATATATAGGTAGGTGTGTGTTTAAAATACGATTCAAATATAATTTCGGATACTTTTTTAACTAAACCCTTAACTTTAATAGATATACACTGAAGACTTTTACTTTTAAAAATAGAATAAAGTAATTTTGTTTGGATATATTAGTAATTAATAATTATTTTATTTAAATCTCTTTAGGAATTATATTAGGAACTTTTACTATTGTACGGTAAATTCTAAATCTTTCGCTAAGTTCTGAATATTTTTTATAAAATATCCTTAACCATAAACTATTTTTAAGATAAATTTATAAACGTTTGTTGAATGGAAGATGTATACGTCAGATTCTTAGCCAGTAAGTGACACAGACAGAGTTTCTTAACTTCAATGACAAGATTTTCATTCAATCTGCAACTTAAAATGCAACATTGAAGCACATGTTATATTAAATAGGTCAGCTCAAACCTTAAAGTCTACTGAGAATAAATCCTAGGGCCTTGTTTCTTTTTTTCCATTACATTACGACACCATTACATGTTCATAATTTTGAATCTTTCCTTTTCTTTTTCTTTCTCTCTTTCTCTCTCTCCCTCCCTCTCTCCACCCCCTCTCTCTCTCCATTCATCCCTCTCTCCATCCCTCCCTCTCTCCATCCCCTCTCTCTCTCCCTCTCTCTCCCCCTCTCTCCCCCTATCTCTCTCTCTCTCACTCTCTCTCTCTCGCTCGCTCACACACAGTACCTTAATATGATATCTGTATAACTTGAATTTCACGTGGAGTATTTTTTTTCCGTTTATATTTGGTTTGCAGGTCTGAAAGGTTGAAGGCTAATTTTATAGCTTCCACGAAATAAAGATTATTAGGTATGGTCTTTTAAGTATTTCATATTCATTAATTATATATATATATATATATATATATATATATATATATATATATATATATATATATATATGTATATATATATATATATATATACATATATATATATATATAGATTATATATATCTATCTATATATTATATGCATATATCTATTTATATATATCTATATATCTATATATATATATATATATATATATATATATATACCCAAGTATAAGATTGGTGTATACGGAATAAATTCCAATAACCAACACTTACTATTCTTAAAAGAGTGCTCAATACAGAGTAGAGCAGATATAATTATTTATTTAAAAATTATAACATAAATATGTTATAAAATCACTACAAAAATAGCCATTTTGTTTCAACACCTCTGGTGTCTTATCAAGTGATGATGTTGAATGTAGAACCTACATTCAACATCATCACTTGATAAGACAGGCAGATTTTTCCCGCAGTAGGTTGCCATTTCTTTCTGCGGTAGACTAGTTGCCATCCAAGGCTATAGAACCATAGAATTATATATTTGTTTTCCATAAAAGCTGTCTGCGTGCAATCTGTGGAGTTAACCATCAAGATATGATATCTAACGTAGACCTGTTTAACAGGTGTAATATTAGAGGAATCGAGACTTTTCTCATACAGTCTCAGTTACGGTGGACAGGTCATGTTTTGAGAATGTCTGATGACAGGATACCCACGATCCTAATGTACAGCCAGTTAGATCAGGGCTACAAGAATGTAGGACGCCAATGGCTAAGATACAAAGACAAGCTGAAAAGCAACTTGTTAACAGTCAATACACCACATAATACCCTTGAGCGCTTAGCCTTGGAGCGGGTAGAATGGAGATCAACGTGTTTTCGTGGACTCAGCAATTTTCAATCTGCTTGTCTGAATCATCTTCAAGAAGCGAGACCAAGATCTAAAAGGTCAGCCAATCTAACAGTGATCTCAAATGCCACTTAAGATTATCGCACAAAATTTCATAACTGAATCAACTAATCTGTCAGATCCTCATACGTCGAAACCGACGGGAGAGTCCATTATATATATATATATATATATATATATATATATATACTTCAAAATTATGTCTGTTATGTTTGATCATGAGCCGTTCTAAACTTTGTATCAGTCAGTTATGTACCATTCGTGATACACGCTTAGGCGATCACGTATCTTTAGAATATTCACTATACTTAATGTTTACCTCTTCCGCATTTAACCGTTTGATCCTTGACCACTGCTTTACCGGTAATAGAGAAAATGACGTAATGCCCAGCCACCGGTTAAACAGTGGTAAAGAAAAATGACTTAATGCCCAGCCACCGGTTGAACGGTGGGTAAACACTTGTAACTATTTTTATATCTACTACGAAATATTACATACCAATTAGTTGCGAATTTCGACTCAGGGAGAAGAGTTAAATTTGTTCAGGAATGCAGAGCTCAAAGGGTTAATATTCGTTTTAGATACGCATGTTTTATATCTGCCAACAAAAATAGATATGGTACCGGTAAGTATTGACTAGTTTGCAAATAAACCAATTATTTCTCAATGAATAAAGAGACTGTGTCATTTCAATCACTGACGCGGGACCGATTAACTTATCGCTATTGAAAATCAATATTTAAAATCTGTAAATGCTAAATAACATAGTTCGGAAGTTGAAGGAAGAACGCACCGAACTCCTGAGGTTAACTGGTCCGCATGTAAAAATAAAGAGCATTTTTTTGTTAACAAGTTGTTTAGATCGGAATACATTCGACCGTCCTCTTCCCGCAACATTTATCAGAATCGAAAAAAATACAGATTATAGTAGCAGATTTTCTTCATAATATAAATCGATTGTTGACAACTTAGGCTTCCGGTCATATCACGTTGAAACACCGGTTCCCGTACGATCACTGAAGTTAAGCAACATCAAGGTTGGTCACTATCTAGATGGATGACCGCTTGGGAATAACAGATACTGTAAGCGTTGGATGTGCGGGTGGTGTAATGGATAATGGTTCGGAATTGTTAATCTTCTTCTATGTGCCATGTCCCTTCGGAACATGAGCGATCGTGGCTCTCCTCAACTTCCCGCCCTTCGTCGCTCTTAACAGTGTCGTTTTGCTATTTATCCTAGTCACTGGCTTAAGGCAATATCATGGTGAAACACCGATTCCAGTTCGATCACCAAAGTTAATCAACGTCGAGCATGGTCAGTACTTAGACTGGAGACCGCTTGTGAATACCAGATGAGGTAGTGCAGGTGGTGTAATGGATAACAAACACAGAATTGTTAATCGGGGAACCTAGTTCTAGTTCCAGTTTGGTTCGTTATATTCCCTTACGTATAAATACTCTTGGGAAAGGCATGAACCCATATCCTTTCCCGCCAGCTATGGGTTAATTAGTAAGATTTCTATCATTAAATCATTATTATATCCCCCTTCACAAATAATTAAAAATTCTTAACATCTAAAATATTTTCTGGCTTTAAATAACCTGCAATGGGTTGATAAGCCATAAAAAATAATCAATAGAATAAACTTACAGATCAAAAAGTTATCTGTACTCCGTTTTTATTTACAAAGAATTGACATGTGCTCACGTCATTAATTACAGCGTGCCACTCCCGAATCCCGTAGACTCTGAGGGTCATAAGGGCACCACATCTACTGCATCCGTAGAAGCAATGATTTTTCCTGACCGAGCCCAACTCTCTCCAGACTGGTTTGAATTCAGTTTTCCTTTTCCTTGACCAAGTCTATAGGATCCGATCTGTCCTGCTATATACCGATAGCGGCGGAAGAAATGGATTCACACCTTTCTGAAGAGCATTAGCACGAAATTAGCACAACTGAATTTCGAAATCGGCTCTAAGCGCCCTCAGACAGAACCGCACTCCATTGCTACACTGTGCCTCCGCGTGCAACGTCCTAGCTAAGACGATAAACTACATCCGCGTCCAGGGTAAGACGATAAACGACGTCCAACAGCAAGGCATCTGATCAGAAGGTTTTGAGGAGCGTAGAACCACCTCTTAATTGCTGGTGTTTCCAGTTTAACCCTTACCCGGGATGGTAACACCTGTTAGGGTCCCCGCTATGGGCAAATAGTTAACCCCGAAACTGAGCATTATAAAAGTGTAAAAATAGGTTTTAATACCAGAAATACTTCTAAAAATTATTAGCAGAAATAAATTTTGGAAGAAAAAAAATAGGCCAGCAATACGTTTTTGAAAAATAAACTATTACCGGCAATACGTTTTTGAAAAAATAATATTATCAGCTATACATTTTTGAGGAAAAAATATTAACAGAAATAGACTTTTGACAATACAAAAATATTACCAGGAAAAAAAAAGTTGTTGACATTAAATAACCCATTAAGGTGTTGATATGCCGTAAAACAAAACAAACCAATCAAACCAAAACTCTGCATGCAATTACTAATTGAAAATAAACAGAGCATCAGGAGTTTGCAGTTATCAATGACGTCAACATTTTCTAACTTGACAACAAAGAAATTAGAGATAAGTGTTTAATATTTCAGGGATTGATTTAATACTCGGTTTATATTATGAACAGAACGCCGCATTTGAAATGCTTCACACTTACTATTTTTTATTCTGATGACAAAAACCGCGTCTCGAGGAAGGACTGATGAATGCTAATGAACGATAGTTCCATAAAAATGCCCGTATGTTGAAGAGGAGACCAGTTCGGCTAAATGGGGACGGATTCACAACCGTCTACATCCTCAGATAGAGACACGCGTAGATATGAACAAACAATAAGAGAGAGAGAGAGAGAGAGAGAGAGAGATGAACAAACTGACATACATAGATATGAATAAACTGAGAAAGAAAGAAAGAAAGAATGAATGAATGAATGAAAGAAAGAAAGAATGAATGAATGAAAGAAAGAAAGAAAGAAAGAAAGAAAGAAAGAAAGAAAGAACTGGGATACATAGATGCGAATAAAATGAGATAGATAGATAGATAGATTGATAGATAGATAGATAGATAGATAGATAGATAGATATGAACTACCTGAGATAGATAGATAGATAGATAGATAGATAGATAGATAGATAGATAGATATGGACTACCTGAAATAGATAGATAGATAATGGACTGCCTGAGATAGATAGATAGATAGATAGATAGATAGATAGATAGATAGATAGATAGATAGATAGATAGATATGGACTACCTGAGATAGATAGATTGATAGATAGATAGATAGATAGATAGATAGATATGAACTACCTGAGATAGATAGATAGATAGATAGATAGATAGATAGATAGATAGATAGATAGATAGATAGATATGGACTGCCTGAAATAGATAGATAGATAATGGATTGCCTGAGATAGCTAGCTAGATAGATAGATAGATAGATAGATAGATAGATAGATAGATAGATAGATAGATATGAACTACCTAAGATAGATAGATAGATAGATAGATAGATAGATAGATAGATATGGACAGAATGAGATAGATAGATAGATAGATAGATAGATAGATAGATAGATAGATAGATAGATAGATAGATAAGGACAGAATGAGATAGATAGATAGATAGATAGATAGATAGATAATGTCCTCTTGAATTGGTTCCTGCTCTCTAAAATAATGACCAAATGATTTGCTTCTTCTAGCCTTTCTTTTCCTATATTCCCTTGTCTCGATGAACTCTGGTAAACTTTCTGATCCCTCGAATTTTTGCCCTGTTCGATTTTTTAACCTCTTTTTCGTCAAGTCCTGGAGGCCCTAATCCAGTCCTAAACTGGTTGATCATCTCACTTAACAGGTCCTTCTTTCAGACAAACAATATGGCTTTCTCTTCTCTGTGTCAACCGCCGATATTAACTAAAGGAATGGTCTAGTTTTAAATTAGAAAGTCAAAACTCCGAATAAGATTTTACATATCTCGAAGGTGTTTGACATGGTTTAGCATGCTGGTCTTGTTTACATATAGAAGTATTATGGTGTTTCTGGTTGAATTTTTTGTCTTTATCCAATCTTTCCTAACAAATCATGTCATGAAACTCGTGTTGAACAGCCACTAGTTTAGATCCCATTAATGCTTGTGTCTCCCAGCGACCTGTCCTTGGCTCTGTTTGGTGCACTTTTCCCCATCGGCAACATTCCCGATGTCGTTAGTTGCCAGTTCGGCATCTATGCTGATGACACAACTATTCACTCCTGAATTGACAGATCGGTTCTATAAAGTAAAAAATGGCAGCTGATCTTGGAAATAAATCAGTTGTTAACTGGTGCAAGCAATGGCTCGTTAGTTCTAACGTCTCCGAAACAAAATCAGTTTTGCCTTCCATCTTCATGGCTGAAGCTAACCTTCAAGTGAGCAACTGATTACACCTTCTTCGTCTCACCTTTTCCAGATAGGAAGCGGAATGATGATAGTGAATCATTTATCTCAGTCGACTGCGGTGATCTATTGGCAGTGGCTCTCAGGAGTTCGAGTATTGTCATCTCCGTTCACACTTTGATGCTGCCTGGTCAGGTCTTATGTTGCCGTCCCAACAGTGGCTTGTATAATGGTTTTACAGAGGCTGTTTTGACGTGTCCAAACCGTCTTCTGATGCTTAATAGTGGCGAGGAGAAACACCTCACCACTAACTCGAAAACGATGCTATAAAAAATAATATTTATCAACGACTGAGAAACAAAAATAATTTTGTGTATATTTCTGAGATGAGGTATTATGTACACTATTTACAATATTCGGGCTTTAGTCCTCGTCTTTGTCGCCATATTCCAACCACCCGAAGAAGGCCGGAGCGTACAACGGCCGAAACGTTGTAATAAATATGGCGACGAAGATGGCGTTGTCATAAATATGGCGACAGAATAGTGAAAATAATTTTAATACTCTCTTAATAAATTTGTGAATTATTTTGCGGGTGTGAGTGTAGGCGGAAGAAAATATATTTTAACTATTTTGTTTACGTTCAATAATATGCTGTAGAGGCTCTCAAGCCTGACCAACAAGATTTGAAATATTTTTACATGCACATTTTAGCCTATAATGTATTGATTAACGCTCACATATACGCAAAAGTTTTTCTAGTACTTTTGAGGTCTATTTAATCACGACTGGAAAACTAAACAAAAGGTTGGTTTTTTTTTATACTTATTCAACCATTTTATATCATTTTCGCATTAGACAATGGGCCTATGAAAAGCCCTTAAAAACGTCGCCTTCATTATATATATTTTTAATTCTCCAGCCAAACAAATAGAAAGGAAAAAAAATCTCTTTCTATCCTGCAGGGAAACCATTAAATAGTATTAAGCCAGATGTTAAGCAAAAGGAACAATAATGCCGAAAAAATCTATGAACAATGAAAAAAAAAGCAAATAGGGGGAAAAACAAGAGCTGAAGTGAAAAACCAATGCCTTGACACGAAAATTCTAATCAAGTTCTGAAAAAAAAAGAATGCTACTCACATAGTAATTCTATTATACATTTGCAACCAAAAAAATGTTATAGACACACTCTGATAGAAAACGCATTTAATAAAAATATTACTGCTTTAACATTTATCAATGTTTTTCATGCTATATTTTTTAATCCAAAGGCTGCCACCACTAATGTATATATATATATATATATATATATATATATATATATATATATATATAGGTGACAATACTCGTGTCGAAAAACCTTCGAATTCTTGATTTACCAATAGTTAAATCAATCACGAAGGGGAAAAAAGTTTTTAAAAAAGAAAGAGCCCAGGAACATGAAAGTCTGTCGAAAATAATCGCACAGATACAGGTCCAAGGCCCAAAGAAAAAACCCCGATACGAGTAAACAACTAACTAAAGAGCTCAATACAAACGTAGAGCAGACTTCCCCAGATTGTATCGTTATCATTTGTGTTTTCTTAAAATATCCCCTCCCCTTCAAGTTATTTGAATAAATTTATACCCCATCCCCCATGATGTCGCCTTTTCTTTTCTTTTCTTTTCTTCTTCTTTTTCTTTTCTTTTTTCTTTGGTCACGTGGTGTTCTCTTGGTTGTCGCCGATATATACGCCGTTTTCTTTTGCCTCTTTAGCCATCTGACCCTCACGATCTGCTTAAGTGAAACCTTGGTAGGTTTGTCTGGCTCATTAGTTATTATATATATATATATATATATATATATATATATATATATATATATATATATATATATATTATGAAATGGACAAAGTCCGACAATTATTTTAAGACATTTTTATGTTTATACATTCTTTTTATAGATACAAGTATTTAAGTGAATGCTCTGTTTTATAATAAACAGTATTAAACAACATTTACCGGCCTGAATGTCCGAGAAATGTTCATAGAAAATATTCGTCATTTTCATAGAAATATTCCTCCTCCGACAGGATTCGAACCTGTATCCTATACGGAACCGTCATATAGCCTGACGTGCCTTAACCGATCTAGCCACGGGGGATTGTTCATTCTTTTTTATAGATACAAATATTTAAGTCAATGCTCTGTTTATAATAAACAGTATTAAACAACATTTACCGGCCTGAATGTCCGAGAACTTTTCATAGAAAATATGCGTTCTCCGACAAGAATCGAAGAACTTATTCATATTGTCCTTTTACTCTCTATCCGAAACTTTTACACACACACACACACACACACACACACACACACACACACATATATATAAATATATATATATATATATATATATATATATATATATATATATATATATATATATATATATAAGTGTGTGTGTGTGTGTTTAGGCAGCAATCCTTCTTTCATGCACATTTCATTAAAAACGACAGACAAGGTGCTTTTATTTAGATTTTTATACAATTTCTCATGCGATCTAATAATCTTTTTCTTTTCGGATGATAAATTATATAAAAACTGTCCGAATGTTATTTTATCCGAGCGCTTTCCGCTATACATTTAGCCATTTTCAAGGATTATATTTCAACTGTTAGAATTAGAAATAGTTTGTTATATTTTATAAAATATACATATAACAAACTATTTCTAATTCTGCGAAGTACATTATATATATATATATATATATATATATATATATATATATATATATAAATTACAAATAATGGAAATTCAAAAATGCCATATCTGAATTGCCCTTCGCTCCGCAGGACCTTGTCAACACCTATACAGCCGGTCTGATGATCGCAAGAGCGCGAAACCCAATGTTACAAACTCATATCCATACAACTGAATATGTTAACTCTATCACTGTTATTGAGCACTTTCCAATAAGTACACCGCATATGCAATATATAGAGAAATTATATATACATATATATATATATATATATATATATATATATATATATATGAACCCTTAAAGTTGTCTGTTTCTTAATACAGTTAATAATTGCTTTGTTTTTACATTGAGCGTTCTGGATTACATCCTCCTTGGAATTATACATATAGATTACCAAATAGCTTTAGTAAATAAATACAC
>OZ038503.1:27056546-27069046 GCA_964036315.1 Acanthosepion esculentum | reverse complement strand
TAAGTCTAGATCAATGAAATTGAACAGTTTAAGTTTATTATGGGACCGATTTCATAAGTGTTCCATTTCTGCACTGCCTGTGACACGGCACACGTCAAGTCGGGAGTTAAGCTCTTGCCAAACACGCTGTAGCATGTCTCTGGTAATATGTATTATCCAGCGCGGAAGTGATTCTCTTAATGAGTTCATCAACACTAGCAGGAAGAGAGGGGTACATAGGCCAGTCCCTTCACATACCCCTATAAAATGAAATCACACGTTGGACAGGTCCGGTGACCGCGGCGGCCATTTCATCAGAAAACTGTCATCTCCACCACGCCCGATCCAACTCTCTGGCAGATTGTCATTGAGATAAGCATGTACTCTTCCATTAAATATAAAATCTTGATTGGTTTCTATACATTCTGTGAAATCTTGAGGTTATTTCAATAGGAATTGCCAAAATTATTGGCCTGTGAATTGATGCCAAATTTTGGGGAACACTGTATTATAAATGAATATTTAGTTAGCTAAAAAAGAAACCTAAAATCATGGAAGTTAATCAAATAATACTATAAAATGAGTAAGGTACGACAGTCTATTTTTCTATATGTCATGTCCTTTCTGGCCGTTGGTGATCATGGCTCTCCACAATTTCTTATCCTTCTTAGCTCTTCATAAATGTTGTTATTTTTAAATCTCCTTAACGTTATGCGTTAATTTCCTCGATACTTCTGTACCTGTCTAGGTTTCTGAGATGAGGTATTATGTGTGAGTTCAATACTCGGCTAAAGCAGTGGAGAACTTTCAAAGAGTAATTAAAAGGAGATAACTGATAACTGACATCCATTAAACATGGCACGTGGAACTAGAACAATCTACCCCAGTGAGCGAAATAAAGGGTTCAGTTCGACATTCCAACCACCTGAAGAAGGCCGGAGCGTACAACGGCCGAAACGTTGTAATAAATATGCCGACAAAGATGAGGAAAATAGTCCGATTAATGTAAATAATGTTTCTCGATCCTTCTTGCCTTCAATGTGTCTTGTGAGTATCAGATTTTCCAAGCGCTCTTTCCTCGTTTATGTTTCCTAGAACTTTCAACTGTCTCTTCCTGATGTTAAGTATAAGTTTCCGTTTTGTTTTATTTTTCTCTAAAACTTTGTCAATTCACACTTGTCTAGTGCGTGGCATTCTCAGTATCCTTCTGCAGGAACACATTTCTGTTACTTTTCCATCTGTACTGGGATTATCCAGCATCCACTGCGATATAGAATGACTGATATTATATAACAGTTCTGTATTTATTCTTTGTTTGTAACGAAATGTCCCGGTTTCTTAATACTTAACTTAGGTTTTAGAAGGGATCTTTCGCTGTTTCGTTGCAACTTCGCAGTTCGTGCTCACACTTTCCGTCCTCTGTTAAATCACTTCCCAGAAATGTTGGTATCTCAAATTTGTAATTTCTATCTTGATCTGTTCATTTAAATGAAGTTAAAACTCAGAATAAGAAATAGCATTAAATAATAGTAGATTCCAAAACAAAATTAGAATATACAGGGGTTGAACAAAATAATTGGAACAGGTGCAAATTCTACTCCTATATTTCAAAGACCTATTATATTAAGAACTTTAACGAAAACTTCGTAATTGCAGGTTATATCTATTGTAAATACGTTTATTTATCTAATTTACTTTGGCTTATTTATTTTTAGAATTTAGTAAAATTTAAGCTAAATGCGTGACATCTCCGAGTTCGAAAAAGGGCAAATTGTTGGAGCTCGCATGGCAGGAGCCTCGATGACTAATATTGCTAAACTGTTTGGTTTTTCAAGAGCTACCATATCAAGAACTATGACGCAATTCAAGAAAAAGGGTAAAACCTCTAGCAAGCATAGCAATTCGGGCCGGACTTGCAAACTTACTGACAGGAATCGACGTGCATTGAAAGGCAATGTGGCAAAAAATCATTGGACTACTGCGGCCAATGTGACTGCTGAGTTGAATAATCATCTGAATAGTCCAGTTTCTACTAAAACTGTTCTTCGTGAGCTCCATAAGGCTGGATATCATGGAAGAGCCGCCATAAGGAAACATCTTCTCTCCACTCACAACATTCAGAAGAGGTTGAAGTGGTGCAGAGATCACAATGCCTGGTCTGCAGACCAATGGAAGCAAGTCATATTCTCAGACGAGTCCAGTTTTTCTCTTTTCCCAACTTCAGGGCGAGTTTATATGTGGAGGCAGCCCAAAGAAGCTTACAACCCTGACTGCATTCTTCCAGCAGTGAAGCATGGTTGTGGATCAGTGATAGTTTGGGCCGCTATATGATGGAAATGTCTCAGTCCAATAGTTGCACTGCATGGTAGAATAAACAGCAAAGATTACATGAACATTTTGGGTGATCATGTTCATCAAATGGCCCAGACTTTATACCCTGATAGTAACTGCATCTTCCAAGACGATAATGCTCCAATACATACCGCTTGAGTGGTTAAGAATTGGTATGAAGAGCACGAAAGTGAGCAAGAACATATGGAGTGGCCTCCCCAATCTCCAGATATCAATATTATTAAACATTTGTAGTGCATTTTGGAGTCACTATCCGCCACCGTCGTGTCTTAAAGAGCTGGATCAGGTGTTAATGGAAGAATGGCTGAAAATTCCTCTGGATGAAGGCAGGAAGCTGTATGATTCCATTCCTAGACGTATTAAAGCTGTATGTGAGGCTAAAGGAGGACCAACTCCATATTAAATAAATGTTTCAATTATTTTGTCCAACCCCTGTATATTATCCCAAATTAGAAAGAAAAATAATTTTCTTTAACCCACCCTACCTGGAAAATGTTGGTACAAATATATAATTGCTTAAACTTTGAGGGAAACATTTGAATAAATCACGTAAACAAAATCTTTAACAGAAACATTATATAAATTAGGCAGAGTTCAACAGTAAACATAACAAAAAAAATCTTAATTAACAACAGTACAAAAAGACTAATAAGAATGTAATCGTAGGAAGAAGACGAAATGTTTGCTACATGGGAATTACAGGACAGACCGGGTTCTATAGCCTTGGATGGCAACTGGTCTACCGCAAAAAGAAATAGCAACCTACTGCAGGAAAAAAATCTGCCTCGTCAGTCATGTATTGAAAGGTACATGATCGCATAAGCGTGTACCACGCATGGCACATAACTGACTAATATTCACTTACGTGCTAATACCCTTGGAAAAAGTCTGAAGTCTCTTCATCTCCACCACCCCAGCTATGGGTAAATAGCAGGACAGACCGTGTTCTATAACCTTGGATAGCAACTGGTCTAGTGCAGAAAGAAATGTCAACCTCCAGCGTGAAAAAAATCTGCCTCGTCAGTCATGTATCGAAAGATACATGATCGCCTAAGCGTTTATCACGCATGGCACTTAACTGACTGATATTCATTATATATTATAATTTTTATAATGATTCTCGCCAAAAGTTTAGAACCAAGCATGGGCTCTTCTTGGAATAATGATACCCCACTTCAAGTTGAATTTTCTCCAAAATAAATAATCATCCCGCTCACACCATTTGAAACTCAAAGTTTGATGTCATCTCGATTATGCTTAGCCCCTGCCTGCAAATAGCGTGATGATTTGCAAGGATTGCCGAGAGTGCCCTGACTACAGTATCGTCAGAGTTGATTTAAAAAATGACGTTGATTGTAATGGCGCCAATATTTTGAGGCATATGTTGGGGAGGAGAAGCGAGAAAACCGTAAGTGTGAAGATGTTTATGATAGAGCCGGCATTAGTGACAGGCAAGTGATTGAGATTTTAAAGATTCTATCCTAAACTATCTTTGTGAACGCTTTTGGCGCGTGGGGGGGAACAGACCTATCAGAAATGAGATGCGGGGGCGGGGGAAGTGGACCGAAGATATTTCAGATTTACTTACTAAAATGCAGACAGGGAGACAAACATTGCTAATGTCAGTGAGTCAGGGTTTTATTTTAGAAGCCGCCGTTTTGATAGACCTTTTGGCGTTTCAGGCGCAATCGAATCAGAAGAAAAAAAAACATTCGTTGAAATTGATGGCAACCCATCGACATCCGATAACAGAAAGTTTCTCATTGAAATGAAAATATCTCGATAGAAAAGGATTTTGGCTGAGTGGTCCCCGTCTGCAGTTGAGGAATAAATATTAAATTGGCGATAGGCAGAACTGATCCGCCTGACCCCTAAAAATGAATTTGCTTAATTTTTATTAACAAGTTTTAAATATTCGACAATGAGAGTTCATTCAAATTCGGGATTACCATCTGTGGTCATTCGGGGTTGTAATGCGAGCATAGACCCACTAAAAAGACAGATGCAGAACTGGACATATGGTGATACCGAACAGAAGACGTGCAGGAGTTATGAACCAGGAGACGTAAAATTGACCACTTTTATAGCTGAAAAAATGATGCAATATTTCTTCGCTAATTACTAATTTTGGCAATTAATAATTACTAACTGTGCTAATTTACTAATCGCTTACCGTGAATTGCTAATTTACTAATTACTAATTCTGCTGATTATAAAATTTACTCATTACTTTTCTTTTATTTCTCTCACTTTCTCTATGTTTATAATTATATATATATATATATATATATATATATATATATATATATATACAGTGTAACCCGGATATAAGAGAGTTGTCGGGACCGGAGTAGTCTCTTATATCCAGGTTTCTCTTATATCCGGGTTTGGTCTATTATATATACATTAACGCAGGCTCTAATTTGGGACCAGATAAAATCTATCTTATATCCGGGTTTCTCTTATATCCGGGTTTGGTCTATTTTATATACATTTAGACAGGCTCTAATTTGGGACCAGAGACAATCTCTCTTATATCCGGGTTTCTCTTATATCCGGGTTACACTGTATATATATATATATATATATATATATAAATAATTTATATTACAATGAATCATTCATACAAAAATAGATTAGTAAAGTTAATGATATAAAATGGCGAAAACTCTTCGCAAACAAAATTTAAAGTTGCATTAACCTAAAAAAATTCAATAAACTTATTAAAGAAAAATACGCTGTCCAAATTAATTAGTAAATTAAAAAAACGTTCATTAGTTCTTTAGAAATTACTTTGTTTACGTTTGGATACGAAACCGAGGGGATGCTTGATTTGTCCCTTCAATGCGGGAATTAACTTCTGCATCCAGTGAGCCGTCCTTTAGAGCTTGCCCTGCCTAACTATACAACTACCTCCGACATATATAGATAGATACATACAGAGAAACAGAAAGATACATAGATAAATAAGAGCAGAATATCTATCTATCTATCTAATTAGCTAGCTAGCTAGCTAGCTAGCTATATATATATATATATATATATATATGTCCGTTTCTCTTTGTTTTTATCTATCCATTTATTTTCTTTCTATCTATCCCTTTCTCGTTGTTTCTATCTATCTATCTATCTATCTATCTATCTATCTATCTATCTGCTGTCTGTCTCTTTCTCTTTTTCCTTCTATCTATATATCTATCTACGTACCTGTCTGTCTCTTTCTGTTTTTTCCTACTATCTATCTATCTATCTATCTATCTATCTATCTATCTATCTATCTATCTATCTATCTATCACTTCTGTTTTGTTTCTATCTATCTATCTGTTTGTTTGTTTGTTTATATCTATCTATATTTCTATCTATCCCTTTCGGTATGTTTCTTTCTTTCTTTCTTTCCTTATATCTATCTAGCTAGCTAGCTAGTTAGCTAGTTAACTAGCTAGCTAGCTAGCTATATATATATATATATATATATATATATATATATATATATATCCCTTTCTCTTTGTTTTTACCTAATCATTTATTTTCTTTCTATCTATCCCTTTCTCATTGTTTCTATCTATCTATCTATCTATCTATCTATCTATCTATCTATCTGTCTGTCTGTCTGTCTCTTTCTGTTTTTCCTTCTATCTATATATCTATCTATCTATCTGTCTGTCTCTTTCTGTTTTTTCCTACTATCTATCTATCTATCTATCTATCTATCTATCACTTCTGTTTTGTTTCTATCTATCTGTTTGTTTATATCTATCTATATTTCTATCTATCCCTTTCGGTACGTTTCTTTCTTTCTTTCTTTCCTTATATCTATCTATCTATCCATCTATCTATCTATCTATCCCTTTCTGTTTGTTTCTATCTATCTATCTTTCTATCTATCCCTTTATGTGTGTTTCCTTCCTTCTATCTATCTATCTATCTATCTATTTATTCCTTTCTGTTTGTTTACATCTATCTAGCTATCTAGAGAGTTAGATATAAGTAAATTAATTTCTGGACAAATTAAAAGAGAAAAGGCATTAATGTGAAAGATTCCAAATTGGCTCCATATTATCGTCTGAATATATTGTTTCCTTTTAAATCTATTCAACTAAATTTTATTCATTCTTTACCACTATCTTTTATTCTTTTGTTATTCAATTAATTCATTTTCCTTTTGATGCTATTCAACACAAAACGACATGGCTGGCGGGTCTCGTACACTTTTGAGTCTGTCGCCTCAAGTATAGAAAAAGAGAAATCCGCTACACAAGAATCCATTTCCCAAACAAGATAAAAGTTACCTACCTCCGATAAATAGAGAGAGAAAATGATTCCTTTGCTCTTACCGCAGTCGTATCCCTAACCTCAAACGTGCTTTTGACACATGCAATTTTCATCTATCTAAACTCTTTTAAATTCACAGCTTTTCTGCTTTCCGTAGACAGAAAGCAACGACCAAAAGAGAAGTTTTGTCTTGTAGAATCAGATTCCGACATTTTTTTTATCTTAAATTTTGTGCAAGTTAAACACATAGAGGCTCTCAACCAAGTATAACAACTGATGCATTTTGATTGGTTGTAAAATATTAATTAGGTGTCATCAACTACGTCCGAAGGTACCGAACCAAATTTTGACCTCTAGTTGACGCCATAAAATTTAAACATGTTCTTCAGCTAAAGCTGTCTATTGTTTTATTATTAGTCTAATATATTTGGAGTATTGCTGCCATATCTGAGTTGGAGCTGCCCAATCTTCACTTTCCAGCCTTGGTATTGTTGAAAATTGTTTATGCTGTTTTGTAGGAGATGAATTAATTTCCACTCTACAGCCTCTTTCCGCACAGACAGGGTGGTAGCACAGGTTAGGTTCCAAGCTATGGGCAAATAGCGAATCCCCAATCAAAAACAAAACACCATGAAAGTATAAAAATACCAGCAATACATTTTCACATCCGAAACATTACTAACCATACATATTTATAGTAAAATGACCAACAATACATTTTATCTGTAGTTGAAATCATAAAACTGTGTTCAAAATATTTAGGTTTCGGCATTAGATAACTCATAGTGGCTGATATGCCACTAAACAAAATCAACTAACCAACCAATGACTATTGCAAGCCTATCGCTACTCTGTTGCTATTTTCATGGCAAATATTCAGATGAGCTCCACACTTTCATTCTACAATGTCAGACCTTTAGAGCTAGGACATGCCTTGCTGTGCCTATGGAGTTGAATCGCCCACATTTCCTCTGTATTCCCTTTGTAAGGAGGAAGTTCCAATCAAACAGTTTTACTCATCAAGAAATGCTTTGTGAAGAAGCACTTATGGGTATACTTCCTTGAATGCTAGTCTTAAGTCTCTTTTAGTTAGTGAATTGCTATCTATCCTACTTATCCTTATAATCTTCACTTTTTTTTCTACCTCCTCTTATGTTCATATCACACCACATCTCTTTCGTTAACCGTCCACCATGAGTGGCTTGTAAGCTTTGTATTAGGCGAACAAACCGAGTATAAAAAAGAGCAGTGAAAGACTTGCAATGTTGCATCTGTGGGAAAGGGATTTTAACTCTATTGAGACTGGAAAATGGAGATTGGGCAGTAGTACCCTATTTTCAGCCTGATCTAGCTCTTGTAAAAGTAGAGAATATGAGGAGGAGTCAGGTGCTTACTGGAGCAGTACAGGGAACCAACCATTTTCCCAGGAGGTTTTGCCAGTTTCACTTAATTCTTACAAGAATTACATGAAACTGGCAAAACCTACAACAAAAATCAACTAACCAACCAATGAACTATTGCAAGCATATCGCTACTTTGTTGTCGGGTGAAGAAGTAATTTCAACTCGAAACTAATTTCAACTCGGAACTAATTTCAACTCGGAACTAATTTCAACTCGGAATTAATTAATGAAAGTTGTAGAAAAGATGAATTCTGAATTATCTTATCTACTAAAGGTTTTTAATGCTAAATTAAAACATTAACTCCAACATATTGCATTTTTTTTAGGAAATCACGAAAATTGATAACTTTGATTTTAAATCGAGTTGAAATTAGTTCTGAGTTTTAATTAATTCCGAGTTGAAATTATTTCCGAGTTGAAATTAGTTCCCTCACACTCTGTTGCTTTTTCCAAGGCAAATATTCAGATGAGCTCCACTCTTTCATTCTACACTGTCAGGCCCTTACAGCTAGGACATGCCTTGCTGTGTTTTGAAATTATTATTTTGGATGTATGTCTTGTAATTTCTTCTGCTAACGCTGTCTATTATTTCATGATTAGTCTAATATATTTGGGGTGCTGCAACTCGAATCTGGACGTGGTTGGACAAGGGTTGCCCAGTCCTCCCTTTCTCGCATTGACATCGTGTGAGGGATGACTTATTTTCAGCTCTACAGACTCTTTCCCGCGAATACAATCGTCCCCATGTCAAATATTCATCTCAACGCCACTGTTTTGCTCCCCAAGTTCAGGCCTTTACAGCTATATGTCTCACCAAGCCACGGAATCGAATCACCAACATTTCACCCCGTAACTGCTCCGAGGAGCTGCTTTCGCTGGGTCCCAAACGTCATGAATGTAAGCGTTCTACTAGGCTGGCATCTCACTCTCATCCTTTCACTGTCGAAACTATTAGATGTAGCCGTCTCTTCTACTCCAATAGCTTCATGTCTCGCACCTCTCGCCTGTGGAACTCCCTCCCCTCTTCTTGTTTTCCTGTTAGCTATAATCTCCAACTATTCAAATGTAATGTCAATCGACGTCTCCAAAATCCCTGATCTATCCCGTATCCATCTCTTCATCCTTTCCTCTATCACTCCTCTTTACTCTCGCTCCAACTCTCTGTAACCCCTTGCGTGCTAGTGGCTTCCCGCCTTGCTTGAGGTGAAACCATTAAAAAAAAAAAAGAAGAAAAAAATTTCAATTGTAAAGAGAGAAAAACTTCCACTGAAACAATATTTCCCCAAGAAACGCTGCTTTGTGAAAGAAATCCCTGCATAGATGTTTCCCTGAACCCTACCATCTTATACACAGCAAGTCAAGGTTTAATCGCTATCTATCCTCCTTATCCTCATAAGAGAGGGGAGAGAGGGGGAGAGGGGGAGATCGTGGGAGAAAGAGGGAGATGGGGAGAGAGAGGGCGAGGGAGTGATGAGAGAAGGGGGTGGGAGAGAGGGGGATAGGGGAGGGCGAGGGAGAAAGAGGGATAAGGAGGGAGAGGGAGGGAGGGAGGGAGAGGGAGGGAGAGAGTGTAAGTGAGAGAGGGGGAGGGAGAGATGAGAGAAGGAGGGATGGGAGAGGGGTGCTGGGGAGGGCGACGGAGAAAGAGAGATAGGGAGGTGAGAGGGGGAGAGAGGGGGGATAGGAGGAGATCGTGGGAGAAAGAAGGAGGGAGAGGGAGGGAGAGAGAAAGGGGATAGGTGGAGGGAGAGTCCTTGTAATGATGATATAAATGGCGGAAAAAGGACTCCTTCTGAAACCTCGTCAGAGTATTTGTTACCCTCCACAATACCTGACTGACAATGTCTTTGCCGATTTTCTCAATGTATCAACGGTGCAAAATTCTTGTTGCAATCACTCGAGCAAGCAGCGAACCAAGTAGGTTTCTATTTTGATGTAAGACAGAATATAACACAACTTCCCCTGAACCATTCGAGTTGAAGTTACTCAATAATACATAAATCAAAAGAGGACTTCAAAAATCTTGGATCTCACATAATAGATTCCCAAAATGACTTCAACATGCGCAAAGTTCTTGCATCGGATGCGTGTAATAAACTTCACAAGATTTGGCGCTCGAACCTTCCGTCATTCTTAATAAAAGTAAAAAAATTTCGAACGTTGATATAACCGGTCTTACTGTATGGATTACAAACTTGGTTCGTCTTGAAAGATTACTGGATGGAACATATATAAATCTTTTTAGAAAAATCCAGAACGTCAGTTGGAGATCCCATGCAACGCTTAACACAATTTACAGAGAGCTGAGACTAATCTAACTTAAGCTCAAACAAAAACGATTACAGTTGCCGGTCAAAATCCTCTCATCCTTAATCCTTAATGGCATCAGTCTGGAATTGTCTTCTAAAGAAATCTGGCTTTCTCAGACACCAATGTTCGGGAATCAGTGATGGACATTGAGAATCTGGGGACACCAATACAGAACCAAACAGTGTGGAAAATGATTGTCAATGGAGTTCCGACCAACCATAGGGAGGTCGAAGGATGATGATGGGAGACAGATTTTTTTTATTATTAATAGGTTTATGTTCAAATCTTATCAGCAACTAGCAGCATAGCACGGCGTTGCCCGTGCTTGATTCAAAAATTGTACGACTCATACAGCAATCGCTATCACTTG
Source organism: Acanthosepion esculentum (assembly GCA_964036315.1). NCBI lineage: Eukaryota > Metazoa > Mollusca > Cephalopoda > Sepiida > Sepiidae > Acanthosepion > Acanthosepion esculentum. The sequence continues at coordinate 27,058,359 of OZ038503.1, read as the reverse complement.
ACTTTAAAGGAGTGCCCTTTGCCCTTTGATGTTGCTATATGCCTTACTTCATGCCTATCTCACACTGCGAATTTTTTGCTAAGCTCTTTCCCAAACATTAAATCTGTTACGAAAAAAGAACTAAACAAAATTAACACAAAACGATCAGCTTTAAAAAAGGACTCGTAACTGGAAAAACCGAATGAAAAAAGAATGTTAACAACAAATACTTTTTCACACCCAACCCAGTTCTGCGGAATCAGAATCAACGTTGAGTTTAAGCAAGCGAATGAGCCAATTGGAGTAAAGTGCAATGCAGATTTAAATTTTTCCCACTTGTGACGAATGCAGCTATCAATGTTTTTTTGCATGCTTGCATGCTAGCATGCTAGTTAACATTCGTGTCAGTCAGCTGTTGGCTCTCACGCTGGCCAATAGAATCTTCATGCCTATTCGTGGCAGCCAGCTATAGGCTCTCACTCTGGCCAGTAGAAAATGGCCGCAGACTACATGAAAACTGCCGTAGAAGCATGAAAAAATCGATTATTTCCACTATCGATGGGAGTTGGGAAATGCAAAGTCGGTCTTGGCCTTCTCACTAACTTGGAGCATGTGCATGTAAATTTTGGTGCAAATCCGTCGAAAAATGCGGCGGTGCATTCGTTACACACACACACACACACACACACACACACACACACACACACACACACACACACACACACACATCCTGCCTTTTATAGATGGAGATACTACTTTTGGTTGAAATTTATAAAATCTTTCCATGAAAACAATTTTTCAAGAAAATAAGTTTCTCCAGTCCAGTAACTGTTATGGCTCTTTCCATTGTTCATGGGAGATAACCTTTTGCTTGAAGTTGTAGGCAACATCAAAATATTGATTATGCCATTATTTTCTCTAGTTAAACATGCTATCCATTTTAGTTGTTTAGGCTGATAAAAGTCTAAGTGATATGGTTTCCATTATTTGGTACAGTTACATGTGATCCTATAGCACCAGCCCACAAGGTTCACAGAAGAATGGTCCTCACTAAAACCTACAAGTTCAATTCACATGAAGCTATTTTTATCTATTGATCTAAGAAAGCAGTTGTATACAGCTGACAGTTTAGATATTTCTAAATGAGTTTGGGCACAAGGCACGACATCCATATGAAAGTCTCGATCTGATGAGACTATTTAGGTACATGACTCAATACAATTTCTGAACAAGTTCATGTGGGTTTCACAAATCACTGAAGTTCAAAGATGACAAAAGACTTAAAATATTCATAAGTACAGCTTTGAATAGTTTTACTTATAAAAGGCGGTGTTCAAGTACAGTATCTGAGATCAATCTCTCTGAAGCTCAAACAAAAACTGAGCAGACGAGGAAGTCGTCTCATCCTTACCCCTATGGCATCCTTCTGGAAGGGTCTTCTCACGAAAATTGACTTTCCCCAGACCCCATAGCCCGGGACTCAATGTTGGGGATCTGGGGACAACAATGCAGGACCAAACAGTGTGGAAAGGGGTTGTCAATGGATTTTCGACCAGCCATAGGAAGGTTGTAGGATGATGATGATGATGATGATGATGATGATGATGATGATGATGATGATGATGATGATGATGGTCGAATTTGTGTAGAGAAGAGACCGTACCCAGCGCGTAAGCAGCGTGTAGTCCAATCTGATGCAAGATCTGTAATGGTGTGAGATTGGAATTCAGAACGATCATTCGTGTAGGACAAGCTTGACAGGTCTCTTGTCATGCACAGGTCGTGGCGTGAAACTTTTGACTGACCTTTATGCAGGCCATGGTTCCTATGGACG
>OZ038503.1:26964046-27051546 GCA_964036315.1 Acanthosepion esculentum | reverse complement strand
GGTTTCTCTTATATCCAGGTCTCTTATATCCGGGTCTCTGATATCCGGGTTACACTGTATAATCCAATTAGTAGAGTAAAAATGTCTTGGTCGTTTTCCACAGTATTTAAGATTCTGATTACTACTTGCTGCGGATCTGATGTCGTAAATGTATTAGAGTGTGCATCTTATCATGAAGAAACAATTTAAACAAAGATTAAATAGCTATGTTAATGTTTATCCGGGTTAGAGCGTATGTAAATACAAGAAACGTAGAAACTGATGGCAACACCGAGTGACAACAGTCTGTGCCATGGTTAAACGCAAAGGCGGGAGTCGATTTCATTCATTAGATGGACGTGGAAACTGTAATTCGAGAGCTGAGTTTAAATTCCGGTATTGGCTGTTCCGTTCATTTTCGTTATAAGTTTTTAAAAAATCCGATTAAACTAGACTCTTGATCTGTGAGCTAGTTTGTGAGAAGGAAAAAAATTGAATTCCAAACCGTGGAGAAAGCAATGGGATATAACATCATTACATTTACAAACGGGGTTAAAGTAATTCACAGATAAAAAAAAAAAGTGGAATACGGAGCTATGATCGCATATGTCATTAATAGAAAAGGCATCTGTCTATATTTCTGAGATGAGGTATTATGTACACTATTTACATTATTCGGACTATTGTCCTCATCTTTGTCGCCACATTTATTACAACGTTTCGGCCTTTCAGTATTTGTCTATATTTCTGAGATGATGTATTATGTACAATTATTCAGACTAATGTCCTCATCTTTGTCGCCATATTTATTACAACTTTCGGCCGTTGTACGCTCCGGCCTTCTTCACTTCTTTACTGTTATATTGAACACAGATCACCAGAGAGTAAACACAGGCGATCTCATTTTGAGTAGATCACGTGATGGTAAAGGAAATGTATATATGTTAATTAGCGTGGCGTCTAATTTATCATTATTTCTACACTATCCTCTATTACTATACGGATCGCTATTCTCTATATTATTCCTATACTATTTCACTATACTGATCTCTATTCGGTGGTTACTATTCGAGCGAGTATTATCGAGCAAGTACTATTAATGCGAGTGTTATTCGAAGGCGTCTGACACCAGTATTGTTCAACGGCGTCACTATAATTGTATCTGCGATTACAAAGTCTCTACTACAGCGAGCATTACGAAAGTGACAACGAATATTCGTTGACATTACAAAAGTTGCATCGAGTGTTCGTTGACATCAACTTACATTATTTATATTATACAGATTCATCTTCATTGCCATATTCACCCCTGTGGACAAAATAAATGTTTCGGTTCGAAATTCCAATCACCTGAAGAAGGCCGGAGCGTACAACGGCCGAAACGTTGTCAAATATGGCAATGAATATAAATAATGAGGATAAACGTCCGAATAATGTAAATAATCTAAATATATTTAAATTACTTAGAGTTTGCAAAATGCCTGTCTTGTGAGAACGTTCTTTGAAAACAAGAAAAAGAGCTTGCAGATTAATGCAATTTCACCAACATCTTAATATTTCAAGTTTTTGTTTGTGGCATTCATCTTGGTCCAGCGTCCGGTTTTGCTACGCGATCCGACCCTCAGTGGTAAGAAGTTTGGTAAACTTTCTATTACACGGTTAATGCGATCTAAACTGGAAACACGAGACGTCGTTCTAAATCCTCAGCGACACACCAGCAAAAAGAAACAAATTCTGCTAAGATAGTCAAGGCATTACATTTTTTTAATATAATTCTGGAGTTCTCCCGCCAATAGCCGATGACCATCGAATTTGATCAACGGCGGCCAATGAACTTCTGCGCTTATCGATTTTTACCAACGCCCAAGAGAATCAAAGGCTTAAAATCGATCACACCAAACTGACAGAAAAATCGATTGATTGCTCGATTGAATCATTTTCAGATGTTGGCTAAATTACATTAATCTGCAAGCTCTTTTTCTTGCTTTCAAAGAACTTTCGCACAAGACAGGCATTTTCCAAAGTCTAAGTAATGCCATATATTGATTCTTACCATTCACAACTGATTGTTTATTTACCGAAGCTCATTTAGTCTGGGATTTTCCCGAAGCAATATTCTAGCTAAGTACAAAGCAAGTTTAACTTTGATGGTCAGCTGAAAGTCGAGGATTTAACCGTAAACGACACGAAATTGCTCTCTTTTAACCGTCTGCGAGAACCCTTTTTACCTTCCATCAGCATGGCTGATGCTAACCTCCAGGCGAGTGACGCATTGGGGCTTCTCAGGTTAACATTTTCCGCTGATAGGAGGTGGAAAGATTAGATTGAATCAACTGCTAGGTCTGCTAATAGGAAAATTTATTCACTGGATCAGGCGAGACGATTTTTTTCTCGCCAGAAACTATTTTATATATTTATTCGTCCTTGCATTGAACGCCATATTTGGTCTGGTGTTTCTGCTATGTATTTAGCGATTTTTCATAAAATACGAATAATAATCTGCAATTTTATTGGTCCTGACCTTGCACCTCGACTTTCCTTCTACCGTAACTTCCCTGTGATTTTCAATAAATATTTTCATGTTACTTGTTCTGATTAACTTTCCTCTTAGAGTTTATGAATTTAAGCGCAGTACTAGACTGACGACAAGGTCTCATCATTTCACTGTTGGGATAACTATATGTAACCGTGAGTTCTATGCTAACAATGTCTTCTATGACACTTCTCGCTTGTGGAACTCTCTTCTGGATCCTCGTTTTCCAGTCAACTTTGATCTTCAAAGATTTAAATGCAATGCCAATCGCTATCTTCTTGTTCCTTTATTGTTCTCTCTGCTTAATGTTTTCTTTATCTCATATTTTCTCACACTCGTTAAAACTTCGTGTCTTAGTGACTTTATTGCCTTGCTTGAATTGAAAGGATTAAAAACACAGGCTGAAAATAGATAAGTAAAGGGCTATTAATATTTTCTGTTAAGCTTGAAGAGCAGGCCTGTACACAATATGACCTGAGGGTGGATTAAGGCCCGTGCTACTACCCAGTCATTTGTGGTTTAGATGTGGCATTGTGTATTGATTCAGAATATTGTGATAGAAGGCTTTAGAAGAATAATAATAACGAAAACCTAAAATCTAAGCAATACAATGGATTTGAAATAAAATAATAATCCTAATAAAGTTTTTAAAGATCTGCACTACTCTGATATAAAGCAGCGATTAAATGATTATTTCAAAAACATGATCTGCCTCATAAAATATTTTCTTTGAAAACGAGCCATATATCAATGAGTATTAATACTGGTATATTGTTCAGAGACATGAGTTCTCTTGGGATTCACAGTGGCGGGATTAAATTATTCCTAAAACCGAAGAGGACAAAAAACGAAGCAACTTGTCAATCATTCTAGGAACTGCTATATATATATATATATATATATATAAAGACTACTAACTATATGACGGTTCCGTATAGGATGCACGTTCGATTCCTGTCGGAGGACGCATATTTTCTATGACAATTTTTCGGACATTCAGGCCGCTAAATGTTGTTAATACTGTTTATTGTAAACAGAGCATTTACTTAAATATTTGTATCTATAAAAAAGAATGTATAAACATAAAAATGTCATAAAATAATTGTCGAACTTTGTACATTTCATTATATATATATATATATATATATTAATTCATCGAGTCTAGAAGAATCCTCAACAGAACGCATGGTTATTTCGGACTACATCAGCAGTGCGCATCCACTACCGAGAATCGAACCCAGACCGTTCAGATACAACGCAAGCGTCATACCACTGGACCAACAGGAGAAACTCGCTAAACTCAATATAGCGCCACTACTCACTAAGTTCCATGATGATACTCATCCGAGTATTCAAAACCCAACGGCTTGTTCCCCAATTTTTAGAAACCAGAGTATGAATGTTGGTGCCATTACTGAAGTCCTAACTGATCTTTTTTCCTCCCACCATTGCTCAATCGGGAAGACACAGTGGGGCTGGCACAAAACGATTTTAACCTGTTCTTTTTCTGAAAGTCTTTTTCAGTGATTCTTACGACAAATGGTGTCAAGATGGTTAAACGGGTTATCTGAAAACCTGTAAAAATGAATCTCAATTAATTAGTAGTCTTTAGATATTAAACATTTTGTGGGATGGATAATCTTTCCGTCTGTCACACGATTTGGAACATTTTGGTGTTACATTTGATATATATATATATATATATATATATATATATATATATATATATATATATATATATATATATATATATATATATGGATGTGTGTGCGTCTGTGTGTGTGCGTGCGTTTGTGTATGTGGCAATACCTCTTTGTCTGTGCTAGCTGTTGCCTTCTTCACAGAGATATTATTGTGACACAACCTCTTGTTAGCTGCCCGTTGACTCGTCAAGAGTTCTTCCACCTTTTGATTGCTGGACTATCTCCTCAAAAATCAAGCAACAAAAATGTATTTCTACAGAAGCATGCTGAGTATAGCATGAAGTTTTAGAGAAAATGGAATGAAAAAGATCACGTATAATTAGCATCAGAAAAAGAGACAGTTGAAACTTCTAGGGCACATAATGAAATTAGGGTTTGGGTAATTTGAAGAGGAAATTGTGAAGAACCATGATCGCCAACATCCGGAATGTACGCGACACATTGAAGAAGATAATTAATGCTGTATATTTATTTTAATGTTTGTAATTAATACAGGATTTTTCGATAGACATTAATGGAGTAAACTCCTTTTTTCTGAATACTGTTGCTTTGCCAGGAATGTATGTGCAATTTTATAAACGAGAAAGAAATGTGAGGAACTACGAAGTTTAAGAGAAAATGAAAACAAAAAGGAAATTTGTACTTGACAGCAGCAAAAAAGGAGGTTTGGGGGCGCACAATGAGGAAGGATGGTTTTGGAAAATCTTGATGCTCACGGGACGAGCTAGAGTAACAGAGGAAAACAACGCATAACATACTTAGTGAGCTTGGGTAAATGGATACTTAACATCGGGAAGAGCCAATTCCTAGGGCGCAAAATCAGGAAAGAGGCTTGGAACATTAGATATTTACAGGGTTGATTGGCGGGAAGACTGACAAAAGAAAACAATGCATAACATAGTGAGCTTGGAGAAATGGATGACGGGACGTCTTATACTTAGCATCAAGAAGATCCATTGAAAAATGACGAAAGAGAGCTTAGAAAATTAGATACTCACAGGGCGTATTGAAGCAAGAGGAACAGAGGAAAACTTACCTAAGAAAGAAAGAAAATGTAAGTCTATGAGAGATGTAAATAAATCTAAGGTAAAAAGAAAGAAAGAGGAGGACGAAATAGACTATAAGGAAGGAGACTAGAAGAAAGAAAGAAAGAAGAGGAGGAGGATGACAGATTTAACATTCAAGAAAGAAAGAAAAGAGAGTGCCAAGCGAGACTATAATGCAGAAGTCTATAAGAAAGAAAGAAAGAAAGAAAGAAAGAAAGAAAGAAAGAAAGAAAGAAAGAAAGAACGATAAAAGAAAGAAATAAATAAAGAAAGAAAGCGGACAAGAGTGACTTAATAGAAGAAGGACTAAAAGAAAGAAAGAAAGAAAGAAAGAAGGAGGAGGATGACAGAGAGTGTAGAAGAAGAAGAAGAAGAAGAAGAAGAAGAAGAAGAAGAAGAAGAAGAAGAAGAAGAAGAAGAAGAAGAAGAAGAAGAAGAATCTGGAAAGGAAAGATAGAAAGAAAATGCAAGTAGATGACAGAGAAGATGAGAATAAATAGAGGCTGGAAAGAAAGAAAGAAAGAAAAGAACGAAAGAGACTATAAAGAAGAAGGCTAGAAGAAAGAAAGAAAGAAAGATAGAAAGAAAGAATGAAGAAAAGGACGATAGAGAGGAAATAAAAAGAAAGAAAAGTTTGAAAGAAAGAAGATTTAACATTCAAGAAAGTAAGAAAAGAGAATAAGAGAGACTATAATGAAGAAGACTATAAGAAAGAAAGAAAGAAAGAAAGAAAGAAAGAAAGAAAGAAAGAAAGAGTAAATGGATGTCGGAGGGGTGTTCAGGATAGATAACAAAAAGACAAAAATTATCAAGGGTCGTAAGGGACAGGATGATGTGGAAAGGCATGATCTCCAATCCCCTGAACAGACACGGCGCATAGAATAAGAATGGCGAATTAATGTCTGCATATGTTGTTTTCGTTATAAACCTATTTACCGGCATTTCCCTCGAAGCTGGCGCCTGTTTTTCACTCCTGACTCTGATTATCCACTTTTAGTTTCTGTTATAAAAACCATTTTATCTTCATACGGCGGATTTAGTGTCTTTCGGATGATCTCGTAAAATTATGGATCGAAAGACGGTCGCCATTTTCGCTGCGTAAATTGGAAATGCAATCCATTCTCTATTGTAAGATTCTTATATGCAATTAATCCACGCGATGTCTCATTCGCCTGATGTGTTCTCAGTCTTCGATCTTTTATCCAAGTAAATAATCATATTTATTCGGTTGTCTTAGTTTAGTCCGTGCCGAACGTTGAATATTGGGCCACTCAGTAAGGGTCGGAATTTCTACACTAGAGAATGCTTGATGAGACCCTGTTATTAAAGACTGAAAGAAATAAAGGTGCCTAGAAAGAAAGAAAGAAAGAAAGACAGAAAGAAAGAAAGAAAGAAAGAAAGAAAGAAAATGTAAGTCTATGAGAGATATAAATGAATCGAAGATAAAAAGAAAAAAAGAGGAGGACCAAAGAGACTATAAGGAAGGAGACTAGAAGAAAGAAAGAAAGAAAGAAAGAAAGAAAGAAAGAAGAGGTGGATGATGACAGATTTAACATTCAAGAAAGAAAGAAAAGAGAATGACAAGAGAGACTATAATGAAGAAGTCTATAAGAAAAAAAGAAAGAAAAAAGGAAGAAAGAAAGAAAGAAAGAAAGAAAGAAAGAAAGAAAGAAAAATGGGAGGATGATAGAGAGGGTATAAATAATAAACAGCGGTTAGAAAACAAATAAAATGCAAGTACAGGTTAGAAAACTTGTAAATAAATACGAAAAAGAAAGAAAAATCGCCCCGAATATCGAATATATGTATTCATTGCCCGAATCGGAAGCATTGTGTACAAAACACTCTGAAAATGTCATTCCTCGGAGAATAGGCTCTTTATGCATCAAGCCTTCCCGCCATAAAGATGCCAAGGCAGCACTTATTTCGTTTCCACAAAAAGCGGCTTTTTTCTTTACATTTTTTGCTATTTCTATTTTTTTTAATCACAAAACCTGAAACAAAAAGTGAAAGCGTAATCGCAAAGTTCAGAACATAATGAAACAAGCCACCTTTAGCATATGCATTAAGTCATAGAGAAAGCTAAAAAAGAGGGTTCAATCCCCATCTGGTGCTTCTCAATATCAGTCCTATGTAAAAAAAAAAAAAGAAAAAAAAATGTTTTCGAAGATTCCTACTCATTTGCTTTTTATTTTGACGCCTGCACAGTATAGTAGGGCAGTATTCACCAACTCAAAAAAGAGACCGTCCAGAAGAGTTGCAGGAGGTTCCGAAGTCATGTGGAGGCTGTGGTTGAAACCAATGGCAGTTTTATTGAATTAATTTACTCTCCGGCATTTCAAGATATTTTCTGTGTAATTTGGTTAGTATATCTGTTAAAATGAGATGTCAGTGTTATTTTCATTTTTGCGTCATTTAGACGACAAATTATCCATCGCACCCTGTATATATCACACTGTAAAGGGAGAGAGAAAGAGAGAGAGTGTGAGAGAGAGAGAACTCAGTGCCATATTTAAGGAGTCGAAACTTTACAATTCTAAAGGGATTCCTCGTGAACAGTCGCTAACTACAACTAAAAGTTCCATGCGTTCGCACGCAATCATCAATACACAGACATAAAAACAGACAGACACTCATATATATATATATATATATGTGTGTGTGTGTGTGTGTGTGTGTGTTTAGGCAGCAATCTTTTATTTATTTTTTTATACATTTTCTCATGTGATCTAATAATTTTATATATATATATATATATATATATATATATATATCAAATATGTGGGGCAGTTCAATTTATATTACAATGAATCATTCATACAAAAAGTAAATTAGTAATGTTAATGATATAAAATGGCGAAATCCCTATTTTAAAGGAGCATTATAAGGCCCTTCAAGTACTTTCGACTGTACATTCAGTCATCTTCAGGCATAGAAATTATTTCCATACCTGAAGATGACTGAATATACAGTGAAAGTACTTGCGTATTAAACCTTATACAGTTTATAATTTTAAAAAACAAGGACCATAATATTCATCGAGTGATTAGTAAAATAATGCACCTTGAAAATTTTGTTAGCGAAGGGATTTCGCCATTTTACATCATTAACTTTACTAATTCACTTTTTGTATGAATGATTCATTGTAACAAACAGAACCTACTTAACCTAAATGGTGACGAAAGGCCTAATAATTTTATATATATATATATATATATATATATATATATATATATATATATATATATATATATATATATATATATATAGTGGAGTAATGGTTAACGGCTCGGATTGAGGGATCGGAGAGCCGAGCTCGAATTGCAGTCGAACCCATTACATTCTAACACCCTTGGGAAAGGTGTGAATCCTCTTCTTCTCCCTCCAACTATGGGTAAATAGCAGGACCGACTGGGTTCTATAGCCTTGGTTGGAAACTGGTCTAGGAGAAGGACAACTCTGAATTCAAAAATGGGTCAGAGTCGACCTGAGAACAACATCAATTAAGAGGTGGTTCTTACGCTCCTCAAAACCTCCAATCTCCCGATCAGAGGCCATGTGTGCCGGATGTAGTTTATCGTCATATCCAGGACGAGCAATATTTTATTAAAGTTGTTGAATTCAAATAATTAACGATGCGTTAAGTGAATTTCTACGGATATTGTCGTTGAACTGACCATGAACATTTATTGTCGTTGACCTCGCCATGAGCTTTTATTGTCGTTGACCTCACCATGAGCTTTTATTGTCGTTGACCTCGCCATGAGCTTTTATTGTCGTTGACCTTACCATGAGCTTTTATTGTCGTTGACCTCGCCATGAGCTTTTATTGTCGTTGACCTCACCATGAGCTTTTATTGTCGTTGACCTCACCATGAGCTTTTATTGTCGTTGACCTCGACATGAGCTTATTCAATCATTGACTTAAGAATGAAGATTCATCAGAAAATCTAAATTGGAAAACTCCTGCGTTACTCTTTACGTCGTCTGGTAGTACACTACGCAAATAGTGAAATTTCAAGTTTAAATTGCTACACTATAAGACGTCTGTCTTTCTTGTTATAGTTTATTTTAGACCATAAGTTGAGAGCACTTTCTAAAGATTGAAATCGCGACGCAACAGTGATCATTTATTAGAATAGCACCGTAAACATGAATCAAGAATCTTCGAATCCCATTTTTTTTACATAGTACTGATGTCGAGAAGCACTAAATGGGAATTGAACCCTCTTTTTCAGCTTTATCTATGGCATAATGGATATGCAAAAGGTGGCTTGTTTCATTATCTTCTGAACTTTGCGATTACTCTTTCACGCGCATGCACGAAATTAAAAATATAAAATGGCAACAATTTACCCATCGCACCCTGTATTGTATCCCCCCTACTCTACTGCACCTCAGTTAACATAAGGTAATTTCACTATTTACATTATTCGGACTATTGTCCTCATCTTTGTCGCCATATTTATTACAACGTTTCGGCTGTTGTACGCTCCGCACTTCTTCAGGTGGTTGCAATGTCGAACTGAACCCTTTATTACGCTCACTGGGGTAGACTTTTCTAGTTCCACTGTCATGTTCAATGGATGTCAGTTATCAGTTATCTCCTGTTAATTCCCCTCTGAAAGTTCTCCACTGCATTAAGCGCGTATTGAACTCACACTCTTTGGGTCCTGGCACAGTGGATAAAGGCGTTAGTTAGATCCAGTGACATTACAAATTAAACTAGCTTAAATGTTGATAGCGATGGTCATTAAGCACTGCCCGGAGCCCCCAATCAGGCTTGCTCCCCTTTCCAATTGCGTGTTTCGGGTTCGTACACACCCGCTCTGGCAGGTTGAACAGATGCAAACATCATATAATCTACCTAACGAGTTTGTGTAAATGGATGGTAGAACAGGAATTAGGAGAGATAGCAAAAAACGCAAAATTTACTAAGAGCTACAGAAGACAGGAAGTCGTGAAGAGCCTTGATCGCCAACGTCCTCAAGGGGAATGACACAAAGGTTTCGCTAGTGAATACCAAATATTTCCGTATGTGAAAACGGCTAAACTCACTATTACCACTAGATAAGCACTTGGGGCACCTCAACGTGTTATGATGGTTAGCGAACTTTTCTCGCAAGCACAATTAAGACTGAGTAGTGAGTTCGATCCTCACTGGGTACTTTCGGACTCGTTACCATTATATAACCCCTTCGATCACATCTTATGGGTGAAGGGAAGTAAGCATAACTGGTATGGTTAATAACACTGGTCAACAACAAAAGATTTTTGAAATGGTGTCGCGACACCAAACATTATTTTTAGCTAATTTGAAGGCGCTGAATCTGAAAACAAACTTACTTTTTCTTGGTTACCTACCGTTTTCGCTGTACAGAAATGCCTCAGTTTTGGAAAAAAAGGCGTTTTTTATTATTTTTTTCCCACATATATGATAAAGTCATGGGATAAATTTTGAATATCAAACAAAATATTTTAGGGTTTCATTTTTTTGATATCACCTTAATTATTAAGTTTACTAAAGTGTATCACTGATAAAATTTCATTAATTAATTCAATAACTGATCGCCCATTTCCACTGTGTGCACGTACATATACTGCCTGGCCCAGGGATTTGTTTTCTGTATATATGATATTGACCGATGCCAATATTTCTCAGAATCAAATCGTAGAAACCTCTGAATTCGTATTTAAACCAACAAATATTGGTCTGCTTATTGAGAAATACTATTTTGTCAATAACAAACCCTATGCCTTTAAAAATAACAGGATTGAATATACCAAGACGAACTAGTATTTTCATCAAATCATTTAATAAACTAACAGCAGAAATAAAACCTTCGTGAACATAAGAACTATGGTAAAAATTTTCTCTTTCTTGAATGTCATGTTCAATGTTATTTAAGTCCCTTTTGATACTCCAGCAATATCATGTACGATGGTATAAGTAAATTCATTTGGGATGTCTTTAGTTGGAATGTCTTTCCAATTGGGAAAACAAAATGTTCTTAATGTGTTTGGTTTCCTTCCGTAGTGAAGAGATAAAAGTGATGGGATAAATTTTGAATATCAAACAGATTTTACGGTTTCATTTTTTGGTGCCACCTGAATTATCAGGTTTACTAAAGTGTATTACGATTAATGTTTATCAGTTAATTTGAATTTTGGCGATAAATTGGAAAACTTTGGTACATCTATCTTAAAATTTTTACTCAAAAACACTTTTTTCTTATAAAAATAATTTATTCAAGTGGATGACATAAATTGCTCGACCTACCTGAAACTTGAAACTTGACCTTTATTAAGTAAAATTTTGCGATCAACCAAGATCGTAAATTGATCTTTTTTCCAAAGGTGATCAATTTCAGTACAGCAAAAATGGTAGCTAACCATGAATAACTAACGTCATTTTCGGAATCAGCACCATCAAATTAGCTAAAAAACGTGTTTTGTTTCTTGGCACCAAAACTTGTGTTGACCAGTGTTATATATGCACTTGGGACACCTCAACGTGGTATAATGGTTAGAAAGATTGCCTTTTAGTAGTGAGTTCGATCCTCACTGGATACCCACATTCTTTCGGACTTGTGCCACGTCTAAGCTACACTTAGAAAATTACCATTATATAAGCAGTTCGATCAGAGTTTGTGGGTAAAGGTAAGTCATCAAAACTTGTCTGTTTAAGAATATATCTTTAACATCTTACAAATATTATAGATTTTAATATAATATGATCCATATGAAATAAACGTTAAGCAAAATGTTTAAAACTGTCGAACTGGATTAATTACGACAGTTTCGCTCGTACCATTTTACGGCAGATTTAAATCTGTTAAATAAAAGAAACGACTGTGTAATGCATTCGAAGTCTTTGCGCGGTAGGAAAATTTCAAAGTTTGTCTAAGTCGAGCCGGCAGTAGGCGTTACGGGCGCGCTGCCGCACGCCGACTTCGTGTTAAAGTTTTGAAAAAAGTCGGATCAGCGTTGTGTGTGTGCGACGCGCTTGGCTGCGGTAAGCGTCGGTCGAAAATTGCAATGGTTTGTTTCGGCAAACACCGAAGAACGCGCAGCGGGGGGCGGCAAAGACAACGACCGACGTCGAGCCGGCAGTAGGCGTTACGGGCGCGCTGCCGCACGCCGATTTCGTGGTAAAGTTTTGAAAAACGGCGGACCAGCGTTGTGCGTGCGCGACGCGCTCGGCGGCGGTAAGCGTTCGTCGAAATTTGAAAAAGTGCCGATTTTGAAATTTATGGAAAAAATTAAAAAAATAAAATTCGATTTTGCAATTACTCATATTGATTCTTACTTTTATATCGTTTGCAACGTTCCTGAACAAAAATTGCATTGAATAGTATGAAAATTTAGAAAAAAGCAAAGGTTGTTACACGAAATGAGTTCAAAGCATAAGTTGGTAGGAAGTGCGAGCTTGTTCGGTTGGTGTCGCGGAAGAGCAATTTTACGCGTATCGCTGGACTTCTTCTTGGGCCGTCGTCTTTTAGTCTAGGCCCTTACTATGCCACGTATCACTGCCAGTCTCTATATATTTCCAAATTGTTATATTTTTGATACTCTCGAAATGACGTAAATATTAACCTGATAACAAAACATTACTATTTATACTCGGACTATTGTCCTGTTCTTTGTTGTTTTTATCACAACATTTCGGCTGCTGCGCCGTTCAGCCTTCCTCAGATGTATATCGATCTGCGTAACCTACAGGGAATTCAGAACTGAAATCCTTTATTTAATCTACGTGGATAGACTGTTCTCGTTCCACTGCTCATGTCTCGGGATATCTCGTCTAGTTCTTATTTTTATTTCCTACTGCTCAGTTATTGCTCGCCAGTTTTCACTGAGGTCCAAGTACATACTGCTTGACCCAGGATATAAGCGCTGGTTTGGGAATTTGGTTACATAGTGGTTGTGAGTTCAATCCCTGGGTTGGGAAGTTTGTACTTACACTCAGAGGAAACGGACGGAATTATTCAATTCACAACACATATGATAATAAAGCCACTAAGAAGTAATAAGGGTACTGAGTGTGGAACAATATGACAAAAAGAAAACATTATTAACGGACGAGAATAATAAAAGAACAGGAATTAAGAAGACAAAAGATAACGATTGACATTACATTTACATTTTCAAAGATCAAAGTTTTCTGGAAAGCAAGAAACTGAAACGATGCTTAATAAGCGAGAAGTCTAAGAGGAGAAACTGTTAGCACAGAAAGTAAGTTTATAGCTTGCCATTTCAACTGAAAAATGATGAAACCTTGCCGCCAATCTAGTACTGCGCTTAAATTTGTGAAGTCTACGTACCATATAGGAAGGCGATATTTATTCTGTGAAAATACAGAAATGTGGCACAAGACCGAAGGGGGGATTGGGGAAAAAGGACGGTCTTCTTCTGTCTTAAATATAACTTAGCTAGCCGCAAACACTGACCCAATCGTACAAACAACATTCCTTACACCAAAACAACACATTCTTACGTACCTTTCTTACTACAACCACCATAATACCTCAGTGTCTCTATGAAAATACTAACTAGTCCCCATATTTACAATTCAGTGTCTGTGGGGGGAGGGGAATAAAATAACAATTTAACCCCAATGAGTATTTACACTATGAATACAAAATATTTACAAGAAACTAAAGAAAATAATATTAGTAATAACCCCCCTACAATCACTAAATGTAGCAGAAATACCAGTTCACTGGCCGAAATCAATGCGCGACTATAATATTATAGAACATTCATTCATCCCAAGCACACACACTGACACGCACTCATTCAAACACAACAACAAATACGAAAAACACTCACGCGAAACGAAAGGCGCCCCGCATTCACCTGAGAACTGACATCTCTAATCACCTAACGAGGGAGGGGATGGGGAATTAAACTTAAAGGAAAAATAGGGGACAGAAATAAAAGGGGGCCAAATGAGTATACATACCCTAGCTAAGTTAACTGGAAAAAGAAACTAAAACATCAAAAATAAAACCTAAACTAGCCTAGTTATGGGATGGGTTGCACTAGTTCAACCCAGGAAGAGCAATATCCTGATGCCTAACCGGCATCAAAGTACCACCCAAGGTACCATATAGGAAGGCTCGTCAGAAAAATTGCCATGAAACTATTTATAGAAAAGACATAGGGAAACCACGTTACGGCGATAGTAAAATGATTGAAACCTAGATGTCAGGTCAGGACCAATAACATTGCAGATTTTTCTTTGAATTTTATTAAGAATCTCTTGATACATAGCAGAAGCAAAAGACCAGCATTATTCAATTCATGGAGGAATTCGCAGATTCATAAATGTGTAAAGCAGATTCTGGAGGAAATAAATCGTCTAGCACGATACAGAGAACCTACTTCCCTTGCATCAGACCGAGCAGTTGATTCAATTTAATCTTTCCATTTTATGTCAGTTGAAAAAAACGTTGGCACGAGTAGGCGCAATGCGGCATTCTCCTGGAACAAAATAGTTTGATGGAAGCTGTTTTCTCTCAGATGTTTAAAAGAGAGCGACTTCGTTTACGAGGTGTTAGCATTAACTCGCCATTTCTTGCCCCAGTTAATAACTGATTGTTTGTGATTCTTTTAGATTAGCTTCCAATTTGAACTTGTCGAACCGATTAGACTTGCAATTAAGGCTGTTTTAATAATTTTAATAGCTATATGATATCGAAAAACTTAATTCTTCGATATCATATAGCTATTAAAATTACCAACCAGAACAGTCTAATTTTCATGGATACAAACTAGTGATAATCTGAACTCAATAGATTGGTTGATACATTTTCTACGGTTTATCAACCCATTTTCAGGTTATTTAAAGCCATAAAATATCTTTAGATTGTAAGTATATTTTGTGGGGAGGCGTTAATAATGGTTTAGTGATACAAGTCTTACTAATTAACCCATAGGTGGGGAGAGAAGAGGTGGATTCATACCTTTCCGTAGATTTTCTGCGCGTATAGGAATATAACGAATCCTACGGGAATTGGAACTCGGCTCTCTGATTAGCAATTCGGAGCCATTATCCATTAAACATTCCTCAAATCCAGGCTTATAGCAACCGGTTATTACCAAACTGTCATTCACCTAGATACTGGCTGAGATAGACGTTGCTTAACTTCGGGGATCGTACGAGAACCGGTGTTTCAACGAGATGTGGGCAACAGGCTTGGAGTACGTCCTCTACAAACTACATGAACATTTGCTTGGTCGCATTAGCAAAACAATAGCCGATTCCCTTGCTAATTTCCCTAGCTCCTGATTTCTTAGAAACGACGTGATTACACGATATATATTTCCTGTCTGCTAATTTACCGACATTTGTCTGACAGAGAAAGACGGAAGCACAGAAAACTCTTGAAAGTTAGCGTTTTTATTGACCGTAATATGATGAAGACCCCTTTACCCACTTTAAACTCCCCTCCTCTTTTTTTAATTTTTTTTATTTTTTCCACCATCTTTTCCATGAGCCGCCATTTTTTTCTCGTTCTTTCTTTTCTTTATTTGTTTTTTTTAAACTAGTTCTCTCATAATCTTGTGTCTGTTCAGTTTGTCTTCTATCGAGCATTATATAAAGATCAAACAGTCTCTACTCTTTCTTGACCTCTGGCGAATTCTAAAACCAAACATTCTTGTTCCCTTTTTATTTTTTTCCCTTCTAGAGTCAAAAGAAAATTGGAAGAATGAAAGCAAAACCTGACCCCACCTTCATATCCCAAAAAGAAAAAAAAGAGAAAAAATCAATACTAACCAGATGGTGGCCCGTTTGACATTTGCCCGGAGGCTGTCTCTCTCCGGGCAGTGTTTCGATATTTTTAGACAATGTATTCTTTGGAATTTGGAATTGGGAAGGAAGTTTTCTGATCCGGGTGGGGAATTTAACGAACAAGTCACTGTTCAGCTTTGTTCGGGTGGCTGTGTTATGGGTGGGTGAGTGAAATAGTGTGCATTGCATAGCAGTTGTACTGTACGTTACACGACTAGGAAAAGATTTTGCAAGAAGTCCATGGCCTGAGAGAAAGTTATTATCTGAATTTAGATCTGTAATTTTCGCTGTATAATGCGCGAGTTGAGTGATTAATGGAGAATCGATGCATTTAGCATTATCAATGCATTTAAGAATAAGTTGAACAATAAATGTTTAATGAAAAAATAATAATAAATAATAATTATAAAGCTACAGACTTATTGACATACTCCGATTAACTAAGCATAACTGAAGTGTGGTACAAGGATGAAAGTATAGAGCACTCAGCTCGTATTGTGATCTAGCAAGTGAAACTTGTTAACCATTACACCACATTAAAGTGTCCCTGGCGTAATTAATTAGAATCCACAAATGATTTAAACCAAGTTATCATTTAAATTTTTACAGGTATTTTCTACCGTTGTGCCAACATATATATATATATATATATATATATATATATATATATATATATATATATATATATATATGTAAAAGTGAACATTGAAGTCAACACTCAGAGGCGACAGGCTGTTTCATGCTAGACGCAATCGTCAAGCCTGACGATTGCGTCTAGCATGAAACAGCCTGTCGCCTCTAAATGTTGACTTCAATGTTCACTTTTATATTTACACACTCTCTATCTCTGATATTGAGTGCTTTATCATATATATATATATATATATATATATATATATATATATATATATATATATGTATATATATATATATCAAATATGTGGGGCAGTTCAATTTATATTACAATGAATCACTCATACAAAAAGTAAATTAGTAATGTTAATGATATAAAATGGCGAAATCCCTATTTTAAAGGAGCATTATAAGGTCTTTTAAGTACTTTCGACTGTACATTCAGTCATCTTCAGGCATGGAAATTATTTCCATACCTGAAGATGACTGAATGTACAGTGAAAGTACTTGCATATTAAACCTTATACAGTTTATAATTTTAAAAAACAAGGACCATAATATTCATCGAGTGATTAGTAAAATAATGCACCTTGGAAATTTTGTTAGCGAAGGGATTTCGCCATTTTACATCATTAACATTACTAATTCACTTTTTGTATGAATGATTCATTGTAACAAACAGAACCTACTTAACCAAAATGGTGATGAAAGGCCCAGACCAATAGGAGGGTATGTGCACGTCTACATGTGTGTATGTTTGAGGAAGTGTAAGTGTGTCTGACAACGCAGGCGACCGATCTGTAAAGAGTCAAGAACATCCCCACCTGTCCCTTTTTGAAAGAACATCGCTACATATAGGAAGCGCTACGGCCTCGACACCAAAATAGAATTGCAGTTGCGTATTTATGTATGTTCGAACGCATGGGTGTGCATCTCCGCCTAATCTCGGATTGTTTATATGTGTGTGCTTGAGTGAACTAAAATGCGTACACCTGTATGTATGTATGCCTATGTGTGTGATAGTGTCATCCCGACCAAGCACAGAGGAAAATTTTCCCTGCCACCACCAAACAGAGTCAAACAAGCATAAATAAATCCAATTTTTAAAAATAAACCAGTTTGTCTGATAGTCGCTAAAGCGTGAAACCCAGGGTCACAAACTCATATCCATACAACTGAATATGTCAGCTCTATCACTGATACTGAGCACTTTCCAATAAGTGCTGTGCATATATATATATATATATATATATATATATATATATATATATATATATATATATATATATATATAGTTGTATATTTAGACAGCAATCCTTCGTTTATTCGTGTTTCATTAAAAGCGACAGACAAGGTACTACGGTTAAGCTTTTTATTTAATTTTTCTTGTGTTCGAACAAGAGCTTTCTTTTCTGGACAAAGGGTGTGTAAAAACTGTCCAAATGTTTTATATTTCCGAGTGCTTTCGGCTATACCTTTAGCTGTTATCAACTAAGTCAAAATTACAAAGAACAAACATTATCTATGAGTTCAAATGCCCCTTCAAGAACTATGTTCCTGATCAAACCGGACTCATAAATAATTACATCGGTTACACAACTACATTCTTATCCAGACGTCTTACGTTACACCTGTCTGATCCCAGCTCCATTAGAACCCATTTAAACACACGCACAAACTTACCAGACTTCATTAGAAACATACTAGTAGAAAACACAAATATATTAACTGCATCCACCTGTAAAAAAGACTAAAATTAATGGAAGATTTAATAATAAAAAAGAAAAAGCCAACTCTTAACAATATTAACTACGAACAAAGCCACAATGTGCTAACCGTATTCGGAAATTAAAAGCATCCCTACTACAGACTAAGACACACACATAATGCACAAACTCAATTAAGCTGAAAAATTAAATCATTCTTGATAATGGCTAAAGGGATAGCCGAAAGCGCTCGGAAATATAAAACATTTGGACAGTTTTTACACACTCTTTCTCCAGAAAAGAAAGCTTTTGCTAGAACACAAGAAAAATTAAATAAAAAGCTTAACCGTAGTACCTTGTCTGTCGTTTTTAATGAAACATGTATATATATATATATATATATATATATATATATATACACACATACATATATATATACATATATATATATATATATATATATATATATATATACATATATATATATATATACATATATATATATATATATATATATATATATATATATATATATATATATATATATATATAAGTGAACATTGAAGTCAACACTTAGAGGCGACATGCTGTTTCATGCTAGATGCAATCGTCTGGCCACATATTTACACACGCTCTATCTCTGATATTGAGCACTTTATCCCACAAATATAGCACACCTTAAGACTATATTTATTCATATATATATATATATATATATATATATATATATATATATATATATGAGAGAGAAAGAACAGATGGAGTAAAACACACTTTTGTAGCATTTAATTTTTAAAAAGTGCTAAAATACATACAAAGTAGAGCAATATATTATTATTATATTTTTATTATAAGAGATTATAATAAAAACATTTTGAAATCGCGATATATAAGCTTTCTTATTTCAATGCTATACTCGTATTTCTTCAGGCGATGGTAAGTAACTGGTGATTAAATGATTTTTAACGCAATCCAGACGCCTGACATTACACCTATCTGATAATGCCAAACTATCGCTATAAAAGTGTTTCCTCTTCCGAAAGTAAAACAGACTTGTGGGTATGACTTGATTAACCAATTAAACGTCAGATCTGCGCTAAATAGAAAAGGTCAGAGCGTGAAGGTGGGTGAGTTATTCTTTTCATGTCACGATAAACCGGAACAAAAACATGTCATCATTGACGATTGCGGAAAACATGTCGACAACAAATGTATGCAATCGTCAATGCTGACATGTCTATGTCCCGGTTTAAAGACAGGCAAAAGAAAGCATAAGAAATTAACCCATTTATTAGGCTTTCTTTTGCCTTTCTTTTCTTTTCTTTCTTTTTCCTTATATTGATTTCTTTTTTTCCCATTTTTTCTTTATACGGAAAATGAAGTGATGTTTCATAAATTGTAATGTTAAGTTAAAATCGTTTATTACCATCAGTGTTAACTACCTGATGAGACGTTGCTTATAAAACGTCGAAACAAAATATACAATTCTGTAGAAGTAACTTACATGTTCTAATATAACAGTGTATAATAAATATTTATTGCTCGACTCTTGTATTGAGCCCAGATTTAAATTAATGTTTGGAACGTTGAAAACTTATTCTCCGTTCTTTTACATTTGTGTATATATATATATATATATATATATATATATATATATATATATATATATATATATATATATATATATATATATATATATATATATATATATATCGACATTAATTACATTAACATAGCTATTTAATTCTTTGTATAAATTGTTTCTTTATATGATATAAAATATAAGATGCACACTCTAATACACCTTTGCGACATCAGATTCGCAATACAGTAATTTTCTGTGGAAAACCATTTTTATTCTACTAATTCGATTATACTAATTCCATGTCATTTTAACAAATAAATATATGCAACAAGAGAATTTCAAAATTCAAACAAAATTCTCACTTGATCGATTTGAATAGGATTTCTAGCGTCGGGGCATTGCACGCTCCAAAACATATATTCAACTGCCAAAAAATAACATAATTTAAAAACACATCTTTCAGTCTCCAGATATTTTGTCTTAGTGTATGGGAAGAATTGCACCCTGAAGGTGACAATCTGAAACCGTCGAAAGCACTCGGAATATACTTTGCATCTGACAACAACTTGAATATAAGGATAAGGAACTGATAGTAAGATAATAGTCATTAAGGTTTGTTAGCCATTAATCACATTAACTTTGCTATTTAATTCCTTGTATAAATTGTTTCTTTATGATATAAAATATAAGCTGCCCACTGTAATATATATATATATATATATACATATATATATATATATAAGGCAGGATGTGCGTGTGTGTGTGTAACGAATTCACAGCCGCAATTTTCGACGGATTTGCACCAAAATTTACATGTACATGATCCAAGTTTGCGAAAAGGACAAGACCGACATTGCATTTCCCAACTCCCATCGATAGTGTAAATAATCGATTTTTTCATGCTTCTACGGCAGTTTTCATGTAGTTTTCGGCCATTTTTTACTGGCCAGAGTGAGAGCCTATAGCTGGCTGCCACGAATAGGCAGGAAGATTCTATTGGCCAGCGTGAGAGCCAAACAGCCGACTGACACGAATGTTAAGCTAGCATGCAAAAAAAATCGATAGCTGCATTCGACACAAGTGGGAAAAATTTTAATCTGCATGGCACTTTACTCCAATTGTCTCATTCGCTTGCTTAAACTCAACGTTGATTCTGATTCCGCAGAACTGGGTTGGGTGTTTAGTTCTTTTTTCGTAACAGATTTAATGTTTAGTTTTGAGCTTAGAAAAAATTCTTAGTGTGAGATAGGCAAGAAGTAAGGCATGTAGCAACATCAGCACGGTAAAGGGCACTCATTTAAAGGCAAAGAAGGCCAAAAATATTTTAAGTCAAGTGATAGCGATTGCTGTATGAGTCGTACGATTTTTTAATCAAGCACGATCAACGCCGGGAAGTGCTGCTAATATATATATATATATATACATTCAGGCAGGTTTTGCTAAATAGTTTAGATGTATTATGTCTATTTGTTTTGGTTTCAACCCTTTTAATTCCACGAATTAATTTCTTGGTGGCTGTAAAAAATTCACTAAAAAAACTGCTTGAAATCGTGTTTTTAACATCAAAAAATCACACTGAGCAATATCAAATACAAAATCTGTATAACCCTTTCAAAGTATGTTTGGCGATTAAAAAAAAAACTACCAGAACCCAACCATTAGCTGGGAGATAATCGCAAACGCTAAGTCATACGATGGAAAGAGAAACAGATGTAACATATGTTCGCTGGAGAAGCTTATTATATTAAAACACTCAAATAACACTAACTTGCTGAACACGAAGTTCGAACTGTGTGTATATATATATAATTCCGGCTTTATAAGTATATTAGATATATAATCCAATCCTATTATTTATTTTATATATTTGCATCCTTATATTTTATTTCAAACCTGCGTTCTAGTTTAAGCTAATTGGTATAAATAGGGTATCTTATGTAAAAAACGAGAGTTACCCCTTGATATAGTGTTTACTTTTGAATCCAAATTCAAATTTAAATGATTTTAAAAATATATTTATTTCTTTTTTTAATACTTCGCCTTTCGAAAAACCTCATTCTTAGATATCTAAAAAGATTTCGTGAATAAAGTCCGAACTAGAACGTTTCATTCCTGCCCTGTCATATTAGATTATATATATATATATATATATATATATATATATATATATATATATATACGTTAGCAGACATATATTAGTGATTTGTTTCTATAGATCTCTCAGCGGCATGACTCCTCTGTAATTGTAAATATTAAAATATGTGAATTGCAGACTGGGTCCTCTTCATCAATTGCTGTATGGAATTTCAATATGTCGAGCTCGAG
This sequence comes from Acanthosepion esculentum, assembly GCA_964036315.1. NCBI lineage: Eukaryota > Metazoa > Mollusca > Cephalopoda > Sepiida > Sepiidae > Acanthosepion > Acanthosepion esculentum. The sequence continues at coordinate 27,029,238 of OZ038503.1, read as the reverse complement.
AAATCGACAAGTGATTTGATATGCGTATGTGTATAAGCCTAATGGATGGGAGATCGGATTATGAAACAGAGCAAAAGTTTGCAAAATCAGTTTGCTTAACTTTTGGCTTCGTTGCGTGCTAATGTCCTTGGGAGAGAAAAAGCAAGAAATCAGATGACTTTGATTGCTCCACCAGTGGCTGTCATCTCGGAAATAATCCAGTTCTTGATAAACAAAGAAAGAAAGAAAGACTGAAAAAACTGTAAGAAAGAAAGAAAAGACTGTAAGGAATAAAGGAAGACTGAAAGTAAAACTATAAGAAAGAAAGACAAAGATATGATATAAAAGAAAATAAAAAGAGAAAGGAGGCAAAATAAAAGAGACACATAGAGATATACGTACATACATTCACACAGAAAGGAAGAAAGAAAGAAAGAAAGAAGGAAAGAAAGAAGGAAGGAAGGAAAGAAAGAAAGCGGGCATATAAAATAAAGCAAAAAATGACAGAAAAGAAATAAAGAAGGACGAAAAGAGATAAAATGGAAGACACAGGAAAGAAAGAATGAAAAGGAAAGAAAGAAAGAAAGACTGAAAGAAAGACTGAAAAAACTGTAAGAAAGACAGAAAGAAAGAAAGATTGAAAAAAATGTAAGAAAGAAAGAAAAGACTGTAAGGAAGAAAGAAAGACTGAAAGAAAAACTATAAGAAAGAAAGAAAGAAAGAAAGAAAGAAAGAAAGAAAGAAAGGGAACATATAAAATAAGCAAAATAAATCACAGAAAAGAAAGAAAGAAAGAATGACGAAAAGAAAAAGAGGTAAAATAGAAGACACGGGCAAGAAAGAAAGAAAGAAAGAAAGAAAGAAAGAAAGAAAGAAAGAAAAAGGTATGATATAAAATAAAAAATATAAATAAAATAAAATAAAAAAGAAAGGAGGTAAAATAAAAGAAACACATAGAGATATACGTACATACAATCACACAGAAAGAAAGAAAGAAAGAAAGAAAGAAAGAAAGAAAGAAAGAAAGAAAGAAAGAATGAAAGAAAGAAAGAAAGAATGAAAGAAAGAAAGACTGAAAGAAATATTGAACAAACTGTAAGAAAGAAAGAAAAGACTGTAAGGAAAAAAGAAAGACTGAAAGTAAAACTATAAGAAAGAAAGAAAAAAAGAAATGAAGAAAGAAAGAAAGAAATGAAGAAAGAAAGAAAGGGGACATATAAAATAAGCAAAATAAATCACAGAAAAGAAAGAAAGAATGACGAAAAGAAAAAGAGGTAAAATAGAAGACAGGCATAGAAAGAAAGAAAGAAAGACAGAAAGAAAGAAAGAAAGAAAGAATAAATGTTACAAATAAAAAAGATGATAGAAGAAATCAAGAGAAGAAAGAAAATCCAGATAAATGGCAGGCAACAAAATGAGAAAAAAATAAATAAAATGAGAAACAACGACAAAAAATGAATGAATGAAAGATGAAAAAAGGATTTTAGAAAATAAAAAAGAAAGAAATTATATAAAATAATTAAAAATAATGCGAAGAACAGATAGAATAATAATTGAAAGAAAAAAAGACAGGGGCAGAAGTGGAGAAAGAGAGAGAAAGAGAGAGAGAGAGAAAAAAAGGAAGGTAGAGAGAAAGAATTACAAAATATGAAAGAACAATGGACGAACAAGTGAAAAAGACAACGAGAAAGAAACGAAATTAAAAAAGAAAGAAAGAACATTGATATTTCTGCTTTTTCTTCTTTTTAAACAGAGATAAAGCAAGTTAAATGATAAAGAAGTAAAAAGATGGAGCATAATGTACATATAGTGGATCAACATCAAATATTTTAGCAATTCTTTTTTATGTGCCGTGTCCCTTCAAGACGTGGGCGATCATGGCTCTCCGTAATTTCCACTCTTTCGTAGTTGTTAATAAATTTTATCTTTTTTCATCTCTCCTAAATCTTGTTCCGCCATCCATTTACTCAAACTCACTAAGTATGTTATCCGTTGCTTTCCACTGTCTCTCTTGCCCTCAACCTGTCCTGTGAGTATCAGATTTCCCAAGCTCACTTTCCTCATTATGTGCCCTAGAAATTTCAGTTGTCTCTTCCTGATGTTAATTATAAGTACATTTTTGTTTCCATTTTCTCTAAAACATTGACGTTGCTCACATGTTAGGTCCATGATATTCTCAATATCCTTCTGTAGAAACAGATTTCTGTTGCATCCGCGTCCTGGGTAAGACGATAAACTACATCCGACAGCAAGGCCTCTATTCAGGAGGTTTTGCGGAACGTGGAACCACCTATTAATTGCTGGTGTTCCCAGGTCCACCCTGACCCGGGGTGGTAGCACCTGTTAGGTTCCCAGCTGTGGGCAAAGAGTTAACACTCAAACTTGTGTAAAACTAGGTTTTGATACCAGAAATTTGTAATAAAAAAATATTACCATCAATAAATTTTGATGGAAAAATTATTATCAGCAATAATTAAAATTTACAGTGAAACGTATAATGTTAGAGTGTGTAGATTTTGATCTAGTGCGAACAAAATATCACCAAGTAAGTAATTTAAAAAATAAAAATTTTGCGAAATTAAAACCATCCAAGATTGTAAATTTCCTAAAAGAATTTGGATTGTACTAAAAAATATGAGTAATTGAAAAATGGTTAAAATATATATGTATACATAGACACCTTTTTTTACCAAACTATCGCTATAAATCTATTTCAAATATTTTGTTGGCATTAAAAGGTCCACTGAGGTTGATATGCCATAAATTTCTGTTGCTTCAAGTCTCTTTATCTGTGAGCAGATTGTCCAGCATTCACAGCCATGTAGGAGGACTGATATCACGTAACCTTTCGGTACTTTTTCACTGTTTTTAGCGAAATTTTACTGTTTCTTAATGCGCGTCCTGCGTAAGAAGATAAACTACATCCAACAAAAAGGCCTCTGATCAGGAGGTTTTGAGGAGCGTGGAACCAACTTTTAATTGCTGGTGTTTTCGGGTCGACCATGACCCGGAGTGGTAGCACCTGCTAGGGTCCCAGCTATGGGCAAATGGCTGACCCTCCTAACTGGACTCAAAACACTATGAAACTGTAAAAATAGGTTATAATACCAGCACTAGATTTTTGTAAAAATTATTACCAGAAATGAATTTCTGAAGAAAAAAATTATTACCACCAATACATTATTTCCAGCAATACATTTCAAAAATATTACCAGCAGTACATTTTTTAAACAAATATTAACAGCAATACATTTTTGAAAAACAAATATTACCACCAATACATTTTTAAAAAATATTACCAGCAATACATTAAAAAAAAATTACCAGCAATACATTTTAAAAAAATATTACCAGCAATACATTTTTGAAAAAAAATATTACCAGCCATACATTTTTGAAAAAAAATATTACCAGCAATACATTTTTGAAAAAAAAGGTTTTACCAGAAATACTTTTAAAAAAAAATATTACCAGTAATATATATTTGAAAAAAAAAATTACCAGAAATACATTTTTTTAAAATAAATATTACCAGCAATTCATTTTTTTAGAATATTACCAACAATACATTTTTTTTATTTTACCGGCAATATCTTTTTGAAAAAAAATACCAGCAATACAGTTTTGAAAAAATATTATCAGAAATACATTTAAAAAAGATGTTACCAGCAATACATTTTTGGAAATAAATTATTACCAGTAATACATTTTTGAAGAAAAAATATTAGCCGCAATACTTTTTTGAATGAAAAAATATTAACACCAATAAATAATCTTGTTGGTATTAAATGACCCATTGAGGTTGATAAGCCGTAAAACAAAACTATTACACGGCTTAGTCTTTCGAATGCGTCTTTGACTAATAAATACGGCTTCGTATTCCAGTCTCACACATTCCATCCTATATTTTCATATATTCTAAAGAGTGTTTTGATTATAATATTGCAGAATAATATATTTTATTACTTAAACGTTATTTTTACGTTATTTTTAGAGGATGCCCATATTTGAGTAGACGCCCATTTATTAATTAAGCAGTATGTATATATATATATATATATATATATATATATATATATATATATATATATATATATATATATATATATGTGTGTATATATATATATATATATATATATATATATATATATATATATATAAAAGGAAACAACACTAAGATATATAATCCTGTGTTCTTATAGATATTTTTATTTTTACAAAATAGTGCTCAATGTCAATTTACAGAGCATTAATATTATAAATTAACTTATAATATTTTTTCGCTACACAGTAATAACATTGTTTCAGAAATGGAAGCTAAAAGCTTCGAATATTAATTTTGTAATTAAATTAAAATCATTAGTTCCATTCGCTTGAGGATGAAATGGAACTAATGTTTTTAATTTAATTACAAAATTAAATTCAAAGCTTTTATCTTCCATTTTTGAAACATGGTTATTACTGTGTAGCGTAAAAAAGCATATTTAAATCAGTTAATTTATAATATATATATATATATATATATATATATATATATATATATATATATATATATATATATATATATATATATATATATATATATATATATATATATTATAAATTAACTTATTTAAATATGTAAAATTAGTTCCATTTCATCCTCAAGCGAATGGAACTAATGATTTTAATTTAATTACAAAATTAATATTCGAAGCTTTTAGCTTCCATTTTTGAAACATGGTTATTACTGTGCAGCGAAAAAAAAGCATATTTAAATAAGTTTATATATATATATATATATATATATATATATATATATATATATATATATATATATATATATATATATATATATATATATATATATATATATATATATATATATATATATATATATATATATATATTTTCGACTACCTGCCTGAATATCTGCATTTATCAGTCACTATTCACTTTTGCTTGATCGGCAGCGCACTCTGTCGCTGTGTTGATATAAGCACTTCGGATTTACCAACGTTTTCCGCTGATAAGGAGGTCACAGGTTCGTTTCCTACCAAAGAGCGAATGTTTTTTTTTTTTAATTTTTCGAATATTCTTGCCGGATGACGAAAATAAATATATTGTAACATAAAATTTTGCTGAAAGTGTGGGAAAATGTTTCTACTCACGCATAATGCGCACCACTTGTTTGCTAATAAAACCCTATAAATTGAACCTCTCTAATGTTATTACGGTCAGCGTTTCCTACTCTTCTTCAAGCTATATATATATATATTAAGATATTTTTTATGTTTATATGTTCTTTTTATAGATACAAAAAAAGCTGTAAAGTCGACCTTGCTAAACCGAACGCTCCTCCGTGGCCCAGTCTGTTAAGGCACGTCGGGCTATATGACGGTTCTGTATAGGATACAGGTTCGATTCCTGTCGGAAGACGCATATTTTCTATGAAAATTTCTCGAGCATTCAGGCCGGTAAATGTTGTTAATACTGTTTATTATAAACAGAGCATTTACTTAAATATTTGTATCTATAAAAAGAACGTATAAGCATAAAAAATGTCTTAAAAAAATAATTGTCGGACTTTGTCCATTTCATTATATATAGTGTGGCTAGACACTTGATTGCCTCAAGCCGGGATCGAAACCTAATTCGGCGTCTTTGTTCATCGCTAAATTTCATTGTTGATAAACCAGTTTTCATGTACTTCTTCACTCCAACTGACACGCTTTCATTTGTTATGTTAATTCACAGGATAGGAGGCACAGTGGAGTAAAGGTTAGCGGCTAGGTGTGAGGAATCGGAGAACCGAGTTCGAATTACGATGTGATCCATTATATTTACCTACCTGTTATTCCCTTGGGAAATTCTCTTCTTCTAACAGCTCTGACGCTGTGGGCAGGACAGAGTTGGTTCAGTCTGCCCTGACCTATATCTTTGGGTGGCAACCGTTCTAGGATAAAGTAACTCTGAATTCAAAACTGTATGTCGCCCTGGCCTAACGCATACTATTCAGCTAAAGAAAAGACCGTTCGCATTGGCTCAATGATTCCCGACTACGATCGACCTGGGTGGATGGATAATTTACACATCATAATTTGGTAGCTTTGGTGGCCATATTCTTGATATTTGGAATCATTTTTCGCTTTTGTTCCCTGGGTAAATAACAGGACAGTTTGGATTCAATAGGCTTGGATGGCAACCGTTCTAGGAGAAGGATAACGCTGAATTCAAAAACTTCGGAGGAACATTTAGAGAACTTGTAGCATACCAGGTCTCTGTATTTGGCCCTTCAAAAGGTGTGGTTGGTTCGCACAAAGCACCACTATAATCAAATCATATGTGCAGGCTGTTGGTTGCTAGGAATACGTACGCCCATGATGAATTTGTGACTTATTGATCTTAGCGATCCCAGAGTGCGGGAACTTTGGAAAGTGGCTGAATATCATGCCAAATCACGATGGGTAAAAATGGGCAGACGGAAGTCTTTAGGTTATCATTCCACTTTTCTTGCTTATTACTCTTTTAAATTTCCCCGGGTCTCTTTTTATGAGATTCTTGAGGCCAGTTTTCTTTCTTGATTCTATCTTGTCAATGTTTACCATTACATTTTTTTTAATTCTATGTGATTTCTTTTCAACTTCCTTTTTTCCAGTTTCTTACATAGTGTTCCGATCACTAAAAGAACTTTACATCTTATTTCTCTTTTGCCATTATATATAGGTTCGCCTGTCATCCGGTTCACACTCCTTTCCGGTCTTTTGAGTAGGAGTAGATGCTTATCCCTTTTTCCCTTTTTAAGTCCAGGTTAATGGTTCTTTCTAAAAAAAGATTTCATTTACTTTCGCTTCCAGTAGGCTTTTACGTCTTAGTGGTATTGTTGTCTTGCCTTGGGTGACCTGATTAAAATAAATGCTTTTCTTACGACCCGTGGCAGACTTTATATTTTTATATTAAACAAAGAAAGAAAACAATATCACGAACAATACAGTTTTATATATTTGTTTACAAGATCCTCTTTTTTGAAGTTATAATAGCAATAATAAATTCTCACACCATCAATAGCATTTTGTAAACAAGACACAGTGGATAAAGGCGTTAGTTAGATCCAGTGACAGAACCCAAAGAGTGTGAGTTCAATACCCGGTTAAGGCAGTAGAGAACTTTCAAAGGGAAATTAACAGGAAATAACTGATAACGGACATCCATTAAATATGGCACGTGGAACTAGAACAGTCTGCCGCAGTGAACGAAATAAAGGGTTCAGTTCGACATTCCAACCACCTGAAGAAGGCCGGACCGTACAACGGCCGAAACGTTGTAATAAATATGGCGACAGAGATGAGGACAATAGTCCGAATAATGTAAATAATGTACACAATACGTCATATCAGAGATATAGACACATGCTGAACAAGACCGGAATGTACAACGGCCGAAACGTTGTAATAAATATGGCCACAAAGATGAGGGCTATAGTCCGAATAATGTAAATAATTTACATAGTTCCTCATCTCCGAAATATAGACTGATAAAATAGAAATTCATATGGTATATTTATTACAAAAATACAAAGTGAAAACAGCAAAATCGTTTCGTTAATACCAGCTATATTGTGAAGACTTTAATTTGTATATTAGAATTTGACCTACTGGTGAGAAACTCATTGCCAGTGAGGGTCGAAATCGAGACAGAAGAATTTTTTTCTGCCAAGTCACCTGCAAGTTCAGGCCAAAAGTCATGGCTTGGTCCGTGAGTAGCAATTCATAGTGCGCCACTTGTCGACGAGCCCATCAGATATAGATCCTGATCTTGCCTGGGTGTTTTGGAGGTCTCGTGATGTGCCGAACAGGGTCCCGTGCTGAGAATCATTGCCTGGCACTCTTGGGAGTGTCATACAGGACTAACCCTGTTGAGCACTCGATCAAATATTGGCACGTTGAAGTCAAAGCAATATATATATATAATTAAGTAATTCATTTAGTCTGAAAGAAACCTCAATAGAATGCAGAAAGCACTGGACGCCCGTTTCGTCCTATATTTGGGGCTCATCAGCAGTGCGCATCCACTACCGAGAATTGAAACCCTGACAGTTGAGTTATCAAGCAAACGCCATACCAACTGCTAAACGGGCCTCTGTGACGAACAGGTAGCAATGCTGATGAGTCCCAAATATAGAACAAAACGGCCGTCCAGTGCTTTCTGCATTCTATTGAGGTTTCTTTCAGACTAAATGAATTAATTATATATATATATATATATATATATATATATATATATATATATATATATATATATATATATATGTATGTATATATATATATATATATATATATATATATATATATATATATATATATATATATATATATATATATAATCAAATGAATATATATGTAAATAAATGTACGTTCACATACAAATACACCCATATATCCTTTGGTATAAGAAAAAGAGTCAATGCTAAATAACAGAGTTATTCAGTGTATATTAGTACAAATACAAAGTACCCTACGCCGCAGTGCGACTCGGGGTTTCATACAAAAGTCATCTTTAGGTACTGTTCTTTGTTTACAGTTTTGGTTAATATTTTTGGGTTTCGCAAGTTCGTATTGTGTGAATGAATTATTATTGTGGCTAAATGTTAATTCCACTATAATCTAATTTTGAATTTAGATTTAGTCTCAGACTTACGCTTAAAGTTAAAAATAAAACTTAGAAATGCTACTGTTCGTTTAAAGAAGCCATTTATGGAAGTTGTTATGAAAATATGCTTGAAAGTCAAGGGCGGGTAACTCTTTTTTGCTTAAAAATTGTGATAAGATTAATAAAATTTGATAAAAAAAATTTTTTGCAGTGATAAAATGATGATAAAAAAGTGATGATAATAGAATAATATGAATAAAAATGTAATATTGATAATATTAATACAGAAAAGAATAAATAACGGTGTTATAGTAAAAATAGTAAAAATAAAATCATAGGCCATGGTAATAATAACATTAATTATAAAAACAAACAGAAGAATAATAATAATAATTATAATAATAAAACTAACATTAAAACTATGACATCCGAAAATGAGTAAACTACATAAATCTGGGTCAAGTATGATTTTATTTCTATGTATGCAATGCTCATTAATTCAATTCTTTTGTTTAACAAATTAAGGTTGCCTAAATTTCTTAGGATCATTAACTTCTCAGAAAGACATAAGCTACATTTATCGCCTTTACCGCGGAAGGTTTTAGCTTTCGTTACGCAATCCTAGGTTTCTATTTCTTTTTTTTATTTTACAGAAAAATTTAGAGAGGGCAGTGATATTACTATATGTAATAATGACTTGTGTCATTTGGTGATGATAGAAACGTGATTTCCAATGGTTTTCAGTAGAGCCCAAATAAAACTTGACCTCACCATCGTATTTGATGTTAGATTTATAAACTAAACCTTTGTTCCTGCATTTGCCGTTTAATGGGCAGATGTTTTCTTTTTCGACAGATGTATTCCTTAATTGCGGTTGGGGTGTTTGTTCCCTAGATTGGTTAAGCCTTTGTTTAGTGTAACATTGTTGTGCTGTTCGATATATTGGTGGAGGTTTTTAGCACGACTGCAGTAAACTTTGGTTTTCTTTTAGTCAAAAATATGCTTGGCATCGGTGAATGTTTGAAATCGGTCCAATTCAGAATGTCTACCAACTCTAGTAATAAGGATAGTTTGGAGAAGCATGAAAGCAAATATGTAGAAGCCCTAGAACAAAGCAATCATAAAATTAACCTCGACTTCTTGAATTGGACCGTTTTATGTAAATTATTTAGTATTCTAGGATGATGATTACATTGTTGATGTATCTATGGTTGTATAAATCTTTACTAAATGGTTTATAAAGATTACTAGATAGGCCCAAGGTTACATAAAAAAATTATCACTTTAGCGTTACTGGTGATGTTCAGACCGTGTCCTTTAAAGAATATATATATATATATATATATATATATATATATATATATATATATATATATATATATATATATATATATATATCAGTCTGTCATTATCTGTCTATCTATCTATTTCATTCTGTTTATATCTATCGTTTTGTCTGTCTGTATATCGATCTCATTCTCTTTATATCTATGATACTCTCTACATATATCCCAGTCATTTTATATAAGGTTATCCCAAGCTTATATGTTATTGATATTATCTATCTATCTATCTGTATATCGATCTCATTCTGTTCATATCTATTTCACACTCTACATATATATCCCAGTCTTTTTATGTAGGGTTACCCCAGTATATGTTAATGATATTATCTATCTATCTATCTCCGTCCGTTGATAAATCTCTCTCTCTCTCTCTCTCTCTCACTCACTCACTCACTCTGTCCGTTTTTCACATCCTGTCAGTGCCAATGCCAATTACTTAACACTTAACTGACACGCTTCAGGGAAGCAGGAACAAGGAAGAGAAGATATTGCAGAGTGAAACGATACATTCCTACACTGCCTGCCAGATCTTCGCGCCTCTCGTAGAACAAGCTTATTTCTGTCTCTGTTAAGCATATTTGCTGTTGGGGAAGCAATTAGAATGGCTGAAATAAGCAGCCATTTCTTTCTGAGGTGTGACTCAAGCTGCTGAGGAATTATGGGTGATGCCTCGCAGAATGCACCACAAAAGTATCATCTTTAACATTCTAATATTATTACAGATGGACATTTACCATTCGAAATGTCTTCATTCTATCTCACTGCGTAATTTTATATCTCTCCCTGTCTTCACGAGATATATATATATATATATATATATATATATATATATATATATATATATATGTGTGTGTGTGTGTGTGTGTGTGTGTGTGTGTATACATACATAGTAATGATACAAATCAGTAACGCGTATCGAATTACGTCAAATTGCTAGAATTTGACGTAATACAGTGCAAGAAATTTTTTCGGCAAGAACGTGTTCAATATAGGACTAGATCGAAAATAGTAGATTAATAAAGTTCAGTTGGCTTATCTTTCGACCAGCATAAAAGTTTTGCGGACACGCCGTTGATCGAGAGAAGAAACTATTTGACCTTACGGTCATGCGAGAAACTGTTTGACCTTAGGGTCATGAGAGAAACTATTTCACCTTATGGTCATGAGAGAAACTATTTGACCTTACGTTCATGCGAGAAACTATTTGACCTTACGTTCATGCGAGAAACTATTTGTCCCTACGGTCATGCGAGAAACTATTTGACCTTACGGTCATGAGAGAAAACCATTTGACCTTACGATTAGACTTCGCAATTTCAAGAGTAAAATAATGGAAAGTAGAAGCCTAGAACTACGTCCAAATTTGGTACTAAAGTTTCGGTAGCAAAGTGAAAAGCGCATCAGGAGAGTTGCCATGAAAAGAACTATGGAAAAAATTAAAGGAAAGCTTAGTTCCGGCTATGTGGGGGGGGGGGGGTAATTGAAGCCAAGATATGAGTTAAGGACCGAAAACATTGCAGATCTTTCGTATATAACTAACTAGACAGCAGATGGATCATAGCAGAGGAACGAACTCCGATGTGGCAACAACATTCCATAGGCGAACAAGACTGATTCGGGCGAGAAAAATGCTCACGCTGAAGTTGTCATCATTAAATTTTCTCTTGTGTCCAATCCGGTAGGCGTAATACACACCATTAGAAAACATGGCGTCTACTCAAATGTGGGTATCCACCGACGTTTGAAGTAATACAAATATCGGATTAAATTCAAATTCATTAATTCTTTAAACATTGTTGTATTTATATTTCTGATACGAGTCTGAGCAGATACGGACTTTCAAGAAAATTAGAATCAGGGGATGTACATTCCTTGAAAATATAGAGACCTGCTGAAATCTTACACCCGAAATCATTTTCAACGCATTTCTATAGTAAAATCACTTTCAGTGCATTTGTATAGTGAATTCATTTGCAATGTGGTTCCATAGTAAAATGGTTAAGTTAACTGATTCAGCCTCAGAGGACGTCCGTTTTAGCAAAGCTTAAATTACTGCTTATAAACACGCACATTCGACGACCTTTCTCGATAATTCATTTCTGCTCCGAAACGTAACTTAACGTAAACAATGACAACATATTATATGTAATAGATTAAAATTGACAAATATCTTAATATATTTTCTGTTTATACGGTATTTTTATAGAATCTATTGCTAAGCCTGCTGCTAGTAAAGTTCGTTCACTGTGTCGTCGTAGACAATTTTTCTCGTCCAAATCAGTCTCCTTCATAAGTCTACCATTTGTCCGCGCATGGAATGTCGCTGCCACATCTGATTTCGTTCCTCTGCTATGGTCCACCTGCTGTCTATTTAACTATATACAAAAGATCTGCAATGTTTTCGGTCCTTAACTCTTGATCTTGGCTTAAATTACTTCCCCATAGCCGGAAACTAAGCTTTCCTTTAATTTTTTTTCTATAGTTCTCTTCATGGCAACTCTCCTGATGCTCTTTTCACTTTGCTACCGAAACTTTAGTACCAAATTTGGACGTAGTTCTAGGCTTCTAAGTTTGATTATTTTGCTGTTGAAATTGCAAAGTCTAATCGTAAGGTCAAATGGTTTCTTCTTTCGCACTTCTCCCTTGTGTAAGTCCATTTCAGAATCTTGCTTTCCTATTAACAACAATCCTCAAATATTTAAATGCAACGTCAATCTCATTGAATACTGCTTTTTTATTGACCTTTCTCCTCAGAAACGTTTTCTCAGAAGTTTACACTCTCAGTGACACCCTTGCGTGTTGGTGGCTTTATCGCCTTAATTTGTGTGAAATGCTGATATCAGAATATATTTATTCTGAAAATGTGTTTTCAAAACTGATGTTTTCTTTGATCTCATTCCATGACAAATTTCAAATTGAAGTGATAAAGAAATCTGGCTTACCAAATATTCTATTCATTAGCTTCACACGAAATGTTTTAATTATTGCCTTAGAACGAAATGTTCTACTCATTGCCTTAGTACGAAATGATGAGCGTTTTGCCTTACTACGAAATGTTCTACTCATTGCATTGGTACGAAATGATCAATGTTTTGCCTTAATACGAAATGTTTTACTCATTGCCTTAGTACGAAATGTTCTACTCATTGCCTTAGCACTAAATGTTTTACTTATTGCCTTGGTACGAAATGTTCTACTCATTGCCTTATTACGCAATGATGAACGTTTTCCCTTATTACGAAATGTTCTACTCATTGGCTTAGTACGAAATGATCAACTATTTGCCTTACTACGAAATTTTCTACTCATTGCCTTGGTACGAAATGATCAACGTTTTGCCTTAGTAAGAAATATTCTACTGATTGCCTTAGTAAGAAATGTTCTACTCATTGCCTTAGTACGAAATGTTTTGCTTATTGCCTTAGTACGAAATGTTCTACTCATTGCCTTAGTACACAATGATGAACGTTTTGCCTTACTACGAAATGTTCTACTCATTGCCTTAGTCCGAAATGATCAACTTTTTGCCTTACTTCGAAATGTTCTACTCATTGCCATAGTACGGAATGTTTAACTCATCTCTTTAGTAAGAAATATTTAGCATATTGCCTTAATACAAAATGTTCTACTCATTGCCTTAGTATGAAATGTTCTTTTTCATATTCTTAGGACAGCTCTGAAATGGCGATGTTAAACTCAGTATCCACTTGAAGTGAGGTCCTGCATTACTGACGACAAGTAATTAAAGAGTGCTTGGTATCTGTACAACATTTATATGACTAAAATCCGACGTAATTTAAATTGTTCGCCTCGACTTGGAGGTAAGAAGCGATAAACCTTGGAGGCAATTACTTACCTTCACGCAAAAGGGTACATCAATCACTCCAGTATGAGAAACATGCTGACATTGAAGCGTTTGTACAGGGTTAGTGTTCGTCCTTACTTTTCAAATGTGCATCTTATTGGATCAACATATGGACTCTAACTATTCAAATTGATTACTGGAAATTCATCATTTCGAGTATAAAAGAAGAAATCTCATTATTTTTTATATAAATAAAAAAAAAAACAGGAGAAATAATACTGCGTTTTGCAACTGAGTTTTTTTTTTTTTTTTCGACATCTTGGAACATTATTTACATTATTCGGACTATTGTCCTCATCACATTCGCCATATTTATTACAACGTTTCAGCCGTTGTACGCACCGGCCTTCTTCAGGTGGTTGGAATGTCGAACTGAACCCTCGAAGGACAAATGTCACAGCAGATAAAGGTGTTAGTTAGATCCAGTGACAGGACCCAAAGAGTGTGAGTTCAATACACGGTTAAGTAAGTGGAGAACTTTCAGAGGGGAATTAACAGGAGTTAACTGATAACTGACATCCATTAAACATGGCACGTGGAACTAGAACAGTCTACCCCAGTGAGCGAAATAAAGGGTTCAGTTCGACATTCCAACCAGCTGATGAAGACCGGAGCGTACAACGTCCGAAAAGTTGTAATAAATATGGCGACGAAGATGAGGAAAATAGTCTGAATAATGTAAAATAATGTGCATAATACCTCATCTCAGAAATATAGACAGATCTTGGAATATTTTATACCAAAACAGAAACTATACTCTGGAATTAGAATGAAAGCAGAGATGATATCTAACCTGAATCTATCATAAGAATTCATTCTGTGGAATTGGTAAATACCAAACACTTCAGATGCCTCGGTGCATGAATCCGTTTTTAAGAAATTAAGTATAATCGAAAAATAAATTAAACCTAGAATAATGCTGCGCTGGAAGTAGTTTCGCTCAACACCGCAAGTTGCTACTAAACCAAAACCTGATCCTCGTTTGATTGATATATGGATATCAGGTACGGCGCTAAACCCGTTCAGAAATATCTAAACTGTCAGTTCTATACAACAACTTTCTAACATCAATGGTTAAAAATGACTTTAAATGAGTGAAGCCTATGCGTTTTGGGGAGGGCCACCCTTTTTTTTTATCACGCATGGGGTTACAGAAGCGTTGGAGGAAGAGCAGATAGGAGTGGTAAAGGAAGGGATGTGGAGAAAGAGAAAGACATTGGGTCGATCAAGGCAAGGGGGTTACAGAAGATTTAGAGCGAGAGCAGATAGGAATGAAAGATGAAAGGAAGTGGAGAAGAGAAGTGGATAGATCAGGGCAACTGGAGATGACGATTGACGCTACACTTAAAACGTTGGAGATTGTATTTGTCAGGAATCTTGCAGGCTGGTGCCACAGAACCATAAAGAACTGTTCCAGATCGTAGAAATCATCTCACTTGAGGACTTTCACCAGCTGCAACATCTGAGATGGATATCACATGCAACTCGAAAAGAAAATGACACCAATAATACTGGACAGTTTAGTAACAACTACTGAAACTAGAAAACCTGTTTTATAAATTTCAATGGAAAGCAGTACTGAATGCTCGCTCAATGAATGTCAAATGTTTCCTTATAGGGAAACAGCTAATATTACTATTAACATTATCATATATCTAGGCATAAACATTATTCGTTCTAAGGATCTGATCTAACCTGTCGCCACAATCTGAAGAATGTAAGTATCATGGCTGTGCAATCTGCCCTTTTAGAAAACTGCAAAATACCGTGCATATAGCTGGGGCTCTTTCTAGTGGGACCCATTTTTTCTGGTGCGATGATAGGTTTAACCTGAAATGCAAAAGAAAAAAAACCACGAAGGGCTAAATCCGATATTCATGCGCCAATTGAATCAAACGCAACGCTATGATTATAATCTTCTGATGTCCTCTTTTAAATGTTTTCGATTGGAATTCCTTAGATTACTGTTCCAATTACGAAGACAGGATGCTGGATCTGTACAGTAAGGCACTCTTTGCTTTGTGACAATAATGTCTGTATTTCTCATTCCTATCGATGAATTGATAAAAAAATATTTTGCCTTGTAAAACTGGCATGAAATCTTCATCGACTCACATAAGTAAAACATCCAAAAATATCCATTTTGAGGACAGTCCAGTTCTTGATCGATGTATCTGATCTGATCAAAGTTATTTGCCGATGACACTAAACTATATCGTTGTATTAATGAAGACTGCTGGTTACTTGAAAATTATTTAATTTCAATTTCGGCTTGGAGTTCTTTATTAAATCTAAAATTCGATTCGAGAAAGTGTGTTGTTGTGAAGACCAGAGACAAGTTGAAATATATATACACACTGGGTGGAGATTCCCTTCATCAAGTAAATGAACAAAGAGATTTCGGTATTGTAGTTTCGCGTGATTCAGCTCCAATGTCACATATTTCTGAAATCGTAAAGAAAGCTTATCAGAGAATAACCGTTATGAAATATTCATTTGCGAATATTAATCCCAAAACAGTAAAAAAAAAACTAAGAAAAAACTATACACTACTAAGTTATACACTGTACACTTTTGCTATGTGCCGACTTAGGGTTTAAAATCATTCACTGTCCCAACAGCATACGTATTTTTATGCAAATCAAGGTCAATATACCTGTTCTACAATATATTTTATATAGTAATATATAGTATATATACTTTAGTATATATTAAAATTGAAAAAGCTAAATATCTTCATTGCGTTGCAGTAGTTATTGGTTTGAACAGCATACGTATTTTTATACAAGTCAAGGTCAATATTCCTGTTATACAATAAATTTTATATCGTAAGATGTAGTATATATAATTTAGTATATGTTAAAATTGAAACAGCTAAATATCTTCTTTGCGTTGTAGTAATTATTGGTTCGGAAAGCATACGTAATTTTAAAATATTACCTCTATATTCAATAGTTATGATTTTATTGTCTTCGTAAGATCTAATGCAGTTTTACTGTTTTATTTACAAATCTTAGCTTATTCCTGATAGCTTAGTCAGAGCACAAATTTAGTATAATAAGAATCACGAGGAGGATCGAACCCGCAATAGGCAAGTCGTCTGAGGATACCATGAACCGAACATGTGAGTAACGACGAGGTTTTAGAGAAAATGGGAACAAAAAGGAAACTCATACTTAACATCAGAAAGAGACAGTTGAAATTTTTACAGAAGGATGCTGAGGATACCATGGACTGAACATGTGAGCAACGGCGAGGTTATAGAGAAAACGGATGCAAAATGGAGACTTATACATAACATCAGGTATAGATAGTTGAAATTTCTAGGGCGCATAATGAGGAAAGAGGGCTTGGAAAATTTAATACTCACAAGGTAGATTTTAGGCAAGGGGGACAGAGGAAAACAACACATTACCTACTTAGTGAGCTTGAGTAAATGGATGACGGAACAAGGTTTAGAAAAAATAACAAAGACAAAATTTATTAAGAGCTATAGGATTGGTTTGGTTTACTGCATATAAATGGGTCATTTAATGCCGACAAGATTTTTATTGTTGATAATTTTTTTTTCACAAATATATATTACTGGTAATATGTTTTCTTCAAACATTCATTGCTGGTATTAAAACCTATTTTTACACTTTCATGGTGTTTCGACTCCAGTTTGGAGGTCAACTATTAACCCATAGCTGGGACCCCCCTAACAGGTGCTACCAACCCGGGTCTGGGAACACCAGCAATTAAGAGGTGATTCCAAGCTACTCAAAACCTCCTGATCAGAGGCCTTGCTGTTCGATGTAGTTTACCCAGGACGTTAAGTGCTATAAAGGACAGGAAATTGTGGAGAGCCATGATCGCCTATTTCTTGAATGGACACGGCATATAGAAGAAGAAGATATTGGAAAGTTACAGTTCATATTAACATCCTGTTCTCGTTTGTTTAAACAGACTGATGCCTTCATGGGGAAATGTATGCAAATGAAAACCATGAGGCAAAAACAATTTGCACGTGGCTGAAATATATCTGTAACATTAAAAAATGATTAGTCATTCGAAATGATTTCCTTGTATTTATTGTTTCTTTCAGAATATTTCAGCCATTATGCCCACCTGCCTTCTTTCTATCTGTGCGTTTTAGACGTGGTGTTATTACTAATATAACTTGATAAGGTCGAAACAATTCGTTAGATTTTAATATTATTATCGAAAGGTAATTTGTTAATATGAATAAATTTTATTAATATAAAACCTCGCTAATCAAAATAACCCATAAAACATAAACTTGTGATGACCAATATATATCATATATCAATTTCACTCCCCACTACAAGACAGTGTTTCTTCTCATAAATCAATTATCTATATCATACATACTACCACCTCCTTGAGTAGACGGCTCACATGTCACTTATCTCACTAAAATTCTATAAAAAAAAACATCTAGCTACCCACAATTTACAAGAATCCTTAAGAAATATTCGGGTCGAAAATACTAAAATTCTATATAAATCACATTACCGGAAACATTTTGCTATGAGAGGGGTCTTGTATATTAAACATCTCTTCCCACGATCTACATCACCTTATTTAACAGTGGAAATGGTGTATTGAATTTTTTTTTAACTATTATTACTGTTATGAAATGGACAAAGTCCGACAATTATTTTAAGACATTTTTATGTTTATACATTCTTTTTATAGATACAAATATTTAAGTAAATGCTCTGTTTTATAATAAACAGTATTAATAACATTCACCGGCATGAATGACTGAGAAATTTTCATAGAAAATATTCGTCCTCCGACAGGAATCGAACCTGTATCCTATACGGAATCATCATTTAGCCTGACGTACCTTTACCGATCGAGACACGGAGATCGTTCGATTTTACTGTTTTTAAACTATAAACTTCCATAAATCTCTCACGTACATTCATATCTGCTCAATACGTATCCAAATGTAAACAAATGACGTCACACATTATGAAATGAACAAAGTCCGACAATTATTTTAAGATTAAGTAAATGCTCTGTTTTCATTCAGGTCGGTAAATGTTATTTAATACTGTTTATTATAAAACAAAGCATTTACTTAAATATTTGTATCTATAAAAAGAATGGATAAACATAAAAATGTCTGAAAATATTATTACTGTGTAAACTTCTACACCTGCGATGAAGACATCCTACAACTGCTATGAAATCCTCTTAGAACTGTTATAAACTCTTTATAACTGTCTATAACTTGTACAATGTCACTTGGGTGACGGAACCAATGGCACATATATATTATGCTATATTTGATTGTCAGGCCCTATAATTTATATCAGAATACTCTAAACTCGTTACTGGCAGCATTTAGGCCAGTACTATCAGCTGAATTGTCGGGTCATCAGTGACTAATCCGGTTCCCTCGCCAAACTTTTCTGCTGAGAAGGAGGGCGAGACACCCAACAGGAATAAAGACCAAAGCTTTTAAAGGTCAGATGAACTTTCATTTAGTGTCGACAATCGTCTAGTACATTGGTGTAGATTGGGCTCCAGAGCTATGTATGCAGTCAGTGCGATGAAGACGAGGCGTCATCGGGTAGAGGGCTTCCTAGACTGAAGTCAACAGCCAGAACGAGGCGTTCTCGCGCTGGAATCAACGACCCTGCGTCCGTGACCAAGGTTGGCCTTCAAATCGGAATACATCGAAAGCGGTCTGAGCTGGAGAGGAATGGGCTCCGTCAGATATATTTGACCAGAACACTCTACGCATAGATGAATAGTTTTCTGGCTTTCCCCATGGGTATGAGGAGAGAATCGGTAAGTTTTTCAGCTACGCAGCGACCCTAGGACCACACCCGAACATGGGTCTGATGATGATGATGATGATAATGATGAATCACACTACAGCAAGGGCAATGTTGGACAATTTTCGTAATTTTCGTGAGTAATAATATATTTGACAGATTAAGTCATCCGCTTTCCCGTGTGCCACGCTAAAAACACAAGTTCTTGTTCGATCACCGAAATTGAACGACGTCGAACACGTTCTGTACATAGATAGGAAACCGCTTGGGAACAGCTGTACTGTAAGAAATCTCATACAATCCGAAATATATATTCGGCTTTAAATAATCCAAAAAGGTATGATACGCCGTAGAAGAAAACAAATTAATCTATTCCCGTGTGCCAACCAATATGGCGCTCAGGATAATTCTCGTCTGCTCAGAGAATAATAAATTATTTAATGGCTGAATGAACGAAAGAATAAAAGAAAGAAAGAAGAATGAAGGGAATATAGGTGCCAATGGATTATTACTGAACAGGAATAAGAAACTTTGATTCCTCTGTATACCTGTTCATTCAAGTATGTTACTCTCTGGGCAATTTATAACATCGGACCCATTGG
This sequence comes from Acanthosepion esculentum, assembly GCA_964036315.1. NCBI lineage: Eukaryota > Metazoa > Mollusca > Cephalopoda > Sepiida > Sepiidae > Acanthosepion > Acanthosepion esculentum. The sequence continues at coordinate 27,009,023 of OZ038503.1, read as the reverse complement.
TGCCATTTTAAGCAGCCAATCACACGTTCACTCGAAGTTCAAAGACTTTATCTCCTTGCGTCAATTAACCAGAAGATAAGCGATTGCCAAAAGCCCTACGGTGAAGATTTCCCCAAAGACGACTTCATTCTGTGTTTTATTTTTCTCTGTCTCTCAATCGTTCTCAGCCATTTTATTTTTTTTTTTTTTGACTATCCCGCCAACCCTTATTTGCTTCGTCCAAAGTGTATCCCCCATTCTCCTTTCATTCACTGACGGTGGAGTCGATTCTCAGCAAGATTTCTAATCAAGATTCAATTAATGACCGTTTGGGGAGCTGGGCGCTGGATTACTACGGCCATTTTCTTTCATGACACATTGTCCTGCTTATTCATAATTTGTATAGCATTTTAGACTACTGCGTTTTCTTTATCAAGCGTTCTTGGAATTTCTTCATTACAATTATGCTTATAGGATTTTAAAAGTTAAGTAGCAATAATGTAAAAACATGGGGATTTTATATTATGATTGATCTGCCTTCTAAATACGCGTCCGTCGCCGCACGCATGCGTACTTCAAGACAACCAGAAAAACGCGGTAAGGTAATTAAAACTTTGAAGACTATGTCCTGTTTAGCCGGTTTTAATGACCAAAAGGGTAAAACTAGGAAAAGGAATGAATACATACTTGAGACTTATTTAGTCTGAATAACAAATAAAAAATGGTAAAATAAAAAGAATATGAAAAAGGCATTTGGAGACTTTAACATAGAAATAAACCGTTGGTCTAAATGTACAAAAAAAAAAGCACATACAGTGATATATCGGCTTCGGTCCGTTGGCCATTAAAAATATTAGTGTTGTGACCAAGTAATTGGTTAAGAAATAACAAAACAAAAGATTGCAGATAAATAGTGTATCGAACAGTAAAATACAACAGAAGAGTGTTACACGACTTGGGATTGTGTGTCGGTTGACCAGCGTTCAGTCTATATCACTGTTAATATTTAATAGCCCCCCCACGAGGGATGTATGTGGCACAAGGCCGAGTTTACCGTGGGTTCTCTGACCCCGTAGGCTCGGCCAAAAATATACCCTTCGAACCAGCATAAACGGGTTCTGGGCCTGTCTACCACCACGGGCGAAACTTTCCCCTTCGGCAAAGCCTCGTCCGGGTTCCTCTCTGCTCAAGGCAGAGAGTTAGACAGTTGAACAGTCTATATCTCTGTTCCCCCAAGGCTTACTTTTCCTACTAACTTTATAGTAAGTGGAAGAGTCCACAATAGCCTCATTAGAGGAAAAACACCACAACAATTAGAAAAGTCAAAACTTTAAAATAACAATTAACACATATAAAATTATATTTAAATCAATTTAAAAATAATATTATGCATAATATATATATATATATATATATATATTATGCATAATATATATATATATATATATATATATATATATATATTATATATATATATATATATATATATATATATATATAAATCATAAAATCATCAAAAACAAAAATAGTATAATAAAGTATTTTCCGCCGATGCTCTTATTTCAAATTCTTGCCGACAGGCGGCACTCGTACGTTGTTTTCCGCTCCACCAACGATTTTGAATTCAGACTTGTTTACATCTGTGCTCTGCCGTTGATGTTCTTTCAATTACATTTCAATTGTGATTCAGAATATATTTTTTCCGATGGTTCCGAAGAAATGACCCACTTCAAGTACTTATTCTAAGCGCAAGGCTATACGGTTACGTTGAAATATGTGCTAATTATTTTTTGTTGTGTCTCCAGTGAGGGTGATATCATGCCACTACTCATCTTTGAACAGGATCTCAGGCTCAATTAGGATGGCTATGTGGATTTGCTGAATACCGTGGTCAAGTCTTGTTTAGAGAGGGTGACTTGGATTACCATATGTGTATCACCAAGATTCAATTACCCGCTACACCTCTAGGAAGAGTCAAAAGCGGTTGTTAAATAATTTTTATGACTTCACCAGCCACAACGTATGGACCCCTAACAGTTGAGAAAAACACCAATCGCACTGCCTGTAACGCAAAGGACCAGATGATCAACGGGATTAAGGAGGCGTTTGAGGGTCTCCTTGAAGACACTGTGAAGCTCGCATGTGCCAAATTCCGATGTTTGATCGAGGACTTGTAGATGCCAAGAGTGACTTCATTGAGGGAATTGTCTTTTGATTATTACAACCTGTTCGCTTAGATATTCACTGTGTTTTTAAAAAAATGATTTTGAGTGTTTTATTGTTATAATGCTAATTATTTAAAAAAAAACTGTCTTTTTGCTTTGTCTTTACTACGGGTGAGAAAGACACTAATTTCACTGCCTGTAACACAAAGGCCCACCTGATCAACAAGATTAAGTAGGCGTCTCAGGCTCTCCTTCAGGACACTGTGTAGACCGCATGTGCCAGATTCTGGAGTCGGATTGCGGGTGTGGTAGATTCTGAATGAGGCTTCTTTGTGAATTTTTTTAGATTATTATAACCTATATGACACTTTTCAATTTTCCCAATACAATGTTTTTTTGGCTTAGATATTAAATTTGTTTTCGCTAAAAAAAAACAGTCAAATTTGACCCGAACAACCTGTATATGCGGAGATAAATTAATTTTTTTTAAAGACTTTTGTATTTATTCAGATTACTCTTTTTATTTATTTATCTTCATATTTTTATTTTAATTATATTTTTAGTTAGATTTTATTTTCGTTACCTGAAAAATGGCAATCATTTTCCCGCCTATAACTGATTTCAACAAACTGACATCTTGCAAATCAATCATTATCGTAAATACGCAACAATCAAATAAAAAAGTAATTTTATGTATCCGTGACTTGTAATGCTGGATAAGTTCACTCGCTGAACCACACACTTTGTTGAATAGATTGCAAACGAAATCAGGTTGGATGTCATCGTGATAGATTGTGCTGTTGTTATCTTTTTAGTATGTTTTTCTGGGAGGGGGCATAAGTTCTCCATGTAGTGACCCGACCGTTTCAGCTCAACGTATTCAATTCGGCCTTTCCCAAAGTCGTTAATACAAGACCCATTAGACGCAAGATCTCCCAAAACTCTGTTGCGTATGTTGACCTTCTTACTTCCTTGATGCCGTCGGTGCAGCGTTTGTGATACATATATACATATACGTTTATACTTACATAGACAATAACGTCAAAAATAAAGACCTTATGTCTACACAGCCGCTGAAAATCAAACATAGAATTTTAGAAAAACGAACTATAACTCCACATTATTCAATTTGCAACATGTTGTGATGAAGTTAAATGAATAGCGAAACATGTAAAAGTCATACTTTTTTTTCACTTGTACCTTACTACCAATGAAAATGTCATTGGTCTATCAAAGCTTGTAAATTTGCGAACGTTCATGAATGTTCATCAGGTGGTTGAAAAGTTAGTCAAAGTCACCAGACTTTGAATTATGACAATTTGTGCACACCACATGTTTTGGCTGGCCTCTTAAAACATAAAACTGGACGCTTCGTCCCATAAATTCCCGTTCATGGTAATGTTGACACAGCTGTTACTATCTGTGCTATTTCTCATAACTTTGGATTTCTCGGAGCTGACCTCCATTTCATTTTTTTTAAGTATTCAAACCCAAGCAAGGCGGGAAGCCACTAACACGCAAGGGGTTACAGAGAGTTGGAGCGAGAACAAAGAGGAGTGATAGAGGAAAGGATGAAGAGATGGTTAGGGGATAGATCAGGGCATCTGGAGACGTTGATTGGCGTTACATTCGAACAGTTGGAGATTATAGCAATCAGGAAAACAAGAAATGGGGAGGGAGTTCCACAGGCGAGAAGTGCGAGACATTAAGCTATTGGAGTAGAGCAGACGGCTACATTTAACAGTTTCGACAGTGAAATGGTGTCAGCGAGATGCCAGCCTAGTTGAAGGCTTACATTCATGAAGTCTAGGAACCAGCGAAAGCAGCTCATAGGAGCAGCTAGCGTGAAAGTATTTGTAAAAAAGACAGATATATATATATGTGTGTGTGTGTGTATGTGTGTGTGTGTGTGTGTGTGTGTGTGTGTGTGTGTGTGTGTGTGTGTGTGTGTGTGTGTGTGTGTGTGTGTGTTTAAGCATTCAACCCCAAGCAAAGCGAGAAGCCACTAGCACGCAAGGGGTTACAGAGTTGGAGCGAGAATAAAGAGGAGTGATAGAGGAAAGGATGAAAAGAAGGATAGGAGATAGATCAGGGCATCTGGAGACGTCGATTGACGTTACATTTGAATAGTTGGAGATTATAGCTATCAGGAAAACCAACACTTAATAATATTAACTTTGAACATGGACATAATATCTTGACCGTGTTTTGAAAAAAAAACTGAATCACTTTATAAAACATACATATAACAAACTATTTCTATTTCTAATTCTAACAGTTGAAATATAATCCTTGAAAATGGCTAAATGTATAGCCGAAAGCGCTCGGATAAAAAGAACATTCGGACAGTTTTTATAAAATTTATCCTCTGAAAAGAAAAACTTTATTAGATCGCACAAGAAATTATATAAAAAACTAAATAAAAGCACCTTGTCAGTCGTTTTTAATGAAATGTGCATATATATATATATATATATATATATATATATATATATATATATATATATATATGCGGAAAATATGTCTTCATAATCAAATTTATTCCCACCAGTAATGATAACTTATGCTGTTTTTATTCAGATGTTTTTCCCCTGCTGGTCAAAATAACGCAGGGTCGCTTTTTTAAGAGTTTACCTCTCCTCATCTCCCTTTCGGCACTTTGTTCGAATGTCATTTTAAGATTTTTTCAATTTATTTTTTGTCAATTATAATAATTTTCTTATATAAATATACATTTTGCAAATATATAAAAAGTATATTTTCCTGGCGGGGTAAAATATCAAAATGTTTTACGCGCCTTGAGATATTGAAAAAAAAATTAGTCGCAAAATTAATGCAAGAAATTTAACATTAACAAAAACTACAAGTATTCTAACAAGATTTTAAATTGCAAATAAAAAAACTTTGCATAAAATTTGAAATAGAATTTCGCAGACAGAACTATACACGTTTATATTTCGTGTATTAGTCGAACATCGTTTGCGTCCAAGTATTCATGAAATTATTATATACAAACTGTGTAGTAATGAATATCGTCTCGGATTGAGGAATCGGAGAGCCGAGTTCGAATTCAAGTCGAATCTACATTCACTTACGAGCTGATACCCTTGGGTAGGTATGAATCCTCTTCTTCTCCCCCCAGCTATGGGTAAATAGCAGGAACGACCGGGTTCTATAGCCTTGAAAGAAATGGCAACCTACTGCGGGAAAAAATCTACTTCGTCTGTCATGTATCGAAAGATACATGATCGCCTAAGCGTGTATGACGTATGGCACATAACTGACTGACATGACTTGAAGAGGTCATGATGTAAGAAGTTGGAAAAAATCTGTATGATTTCTCACACATCTTTAGAAGATAAGAAAGTAATTTGTTTTTAAGTCCACTTATTGTATTTCTAGTCCAAGAGTAAAGTAAATTTAAATGGCAGTGTTTTGCTGGATTTATGTCTGCAACTGCCTTTGAATTGGGAAAACATAAAAATGATATAAATGATGTTAGAATTTCCTAAAAGTAATCATTTGTCGATTTGGCTTTAAGGTGGTCCCAAATCTTCCGGAATACAGGTGGATGGAGGGGGTGGGACTCCAGGATTATCCATTTAAGCAGAGTGAGACATGAAGTCGGAAAATGTGGAACCAGCCGTGACAGTTTGTTATAGTCCAGGTTCCTTGTGCCACGGTGATGGTCCAAGGTAGAACCAATGAAGAATAACTCGAACACAGGTATGGAATAACACAGATATATTACAAACAGAATATGTACAAAAGAAGTAGAAGTGTTAGTAATAACAATCAGGTTAGGTTAGAGAGAACTATGTTGTCTCGACCAGTATCACTATTCCAATGTCTTACAGTAATCGTCTGACTCTGCTGACTGTCTCTGATTGACTGACTGACTCACTGACTCACACCACTGCTTCCTCTTGAGGCGCAGTTTTTATGGTGTACGGGATAGTCCATTACTATTATGGGTAAGTTCCCATAACACAGGTGTAAGTCGGTGGCAAGAGGAGTTGGAGCTGGCCAACGACCAGTGACAGCGTTAGTGAGCGTAGTCGCCGAGTCCTGAGGCCGGTGAAGTTAGGTAGCAGTTTAGCCAAATGGAAAGATAGCCGTAGAAATCGTATTGTTACTACTTCCTAACCAGAGAGTCTTGAAAAACAATTGTCTTCATTTTTTTTTCAAAGTGATCACGGCAGAGAAGACAAATCTGTGCACATAGCGCGTTGTGGGTATATGCAAATACACTCAACCTTGTGCACACAGGTGCAGTGAGCGACGAACGATCGGAGGACGTCGTCACAACTTTGTTACGAATGGTGCCACACACCCTGCTGCGAGTCTTTTCCATAAAGAAGCAGCTTTTGGAAAGAAGCCGATCTGAGACGAACGTACTTCTTACTAATGTAATACCATGGGAAACAAAATGAAACTGATTAATTTAGGGGATTAGGATGAAAAATAAAGAAAAAAGAAATCTTAATAACTTTTTAAAAATTTAAATAAATCTCTATCTATAAAAAGCTGGATGTGTGTGTGTGGGGGGTGTAACGAATGCACGGCCGCAATTTTCGACGGATTTGCAACAAAATTTATATGCACATGCTCAAAGTTAGCGGTAAGGCCAAGACCGACATTGCATTTCCCAACTCCCATTGATAGTGGAAATAATCGATTTTTTCATGCTTCTAGTTTCATGCTTCAGTTTTCATGTACTTTGCGGCCATTTTCTACTGGCCAGAGTGAGAGCCTATAGCTGGCTGCCACGAATAGGCAGGAAGATTCTATTGGCCAGCGTGAGAACCAACAGCTGATTGACACGAATGTTAACTAGCATGCTAGCATGCAAAAAAAATCGAAAGCTGCATTCGTCACAAGTGGGAAAAATTTAAATCTGCATAGCACTTTACTCCAATTGGCTCATTCGCTTGCTTAAACTCAACATTGATTCGGATTCCACTGAACTGGGTTGGGTTTGAAAAAGTATTTGTTGTTAACATTCTTTTTTCATTCGGTTTTTCCAGTTACGAGTCCTTTTTTAAAGCTGATCGTTTTGTGTTCATTTTGTTTAGTTCTTTTTTCGTAACAGATTTAATGTTTAGTATAGAGTTTAGAAAAAATTTGCAGTGTGAGATAGGCAAGAAGTAAGGCATGTAGCAACATCAGCACGGCGAAGGTCACTCCTTTAAAGGCAAGGAAGGGCAAAAATATTTTAAGTCAAGTGATAGCGTTTGCTGTATAAGTCGTATGATTTTTTAATCAAGCACGGGCAACGCCGCTAGTGAATTAATAATTTGCTTTCTGAACGTGACGTATGTATAAATATAAAATACTGCTAAAAGATGAGCAATGGGCCAATTTGGTGCGAATTTATGAAGTCATACAGGAAAAAAGATATGGGCTACCAGGAATACTTTCAATGAGTTTATCAGAAACTTTTCAAATCAATCTACAACAGGAATTTTTGATGTCCTCATGTGCCACATTTTTGAGATTTCGATTTCAAGGTCCTTGTATTTTGATATTTTTTTAAGATCTTCAAAGATACATTATAATCTGCGTGGACTGCCATGTCAATACGAAAGCACATTCTGTTTTTGTGGTTTTAAGTCCTATAAAATTGTTACAGGTCCTGTCTCCGTAACCGGGCCTGGGTGGGGTTCATACCAATTTCTTTCAGTTTCCTTTCTGTAAAAGTTGCAGATATTGACCCATTGTATTACGCTAAGTTTTATATTCAGTGGGTGACAATATCGTGCAACCTAACACAATTTGTCAGTATCTGTACTTGGTAAGTTCTATTTAACAGGTATTGGTCCTGTGCAGCAAGAATAAAACCTTTGGTTTCAGCTTTTAACCCTGCACTACATAACCACTGCTGGGTACGGGGTTTGTCTACATCAGCCTCTTTGGTATGGATAGGATATTGACCATGAATTATTATTATTATTATTATTATTATTATTATTATTATTATTATTATTTGTGTATGGTGTTTTCTGCTTTGTATCCTGTAGAGCCTGGTTCAAACTATGGTCCTTAGGACTTATAGGAGAATTGCTACTTAATTGAGAGCACTTTTTTAGTATATAGGACAGGAAAATCTTATATGTGATGTTATCTGGGATACTGTTAGTAAAATTGTTCATTCCTTTTCACACGAGGCCCAGTGCTCCGATTACTATGGGTGCACTCTCAGTCTTCATTCCCCACTTCCTGTTAATCTTGATCCCCAGGTCCTTGTATTTAGACAATTTCTCGATAATTTTTATGGAGGTGTTTCTCTCATATTGTACTGATATGTCATTAAGCATAGACTTTCTGAAATTCTTGTCTTTTTATGATAATGTTATGTCTGTTGGCTTTTCTCTTGTCTGTTTGAATTGGCATGTCCCAGAGGATAGTTACATCGTTATTTTGGGGTAACTGTGTCTGGTTGGTGCTCATATCATCTCTCAGTGGTTTCGATTTTGTGCTTCTTGCATATTATCCAGTGCACATATGTCATTACATTTTTATGTCTGTGGGTATATTTATTTTTTGCCAGTTCCGGACATCCTGCGTTTCATCAGATTTTACCGCAGATCCTGCATTTCAGGTTATTTTTATCTTTGATTATGTAACATTGATAGGATCTGGTTGCGAGGTTTTGACCCGGAGCTGCAATAATTAGGCCTTTCAACCCAGTGCCCATCAGCCACTGATGTGTTTTCTGTTGGATCACATCTGCTGCTTTCCTTCTTGTTAAGTATTTGCCATGCAACGCCTTGTCCTCACAGTTTTTACTGTAATTAAATTTGGCCAAGTTTGCTTTGCTTTCTGTTTTACACATTTGGCGAAGATTGCATATTATTATTATTATTATTATTATTTTATTTTCTTTGATATCTGGAGTTTACACATTTCTGTCCGGGTCCCGCCCAGGTACCTAAGGTTAGAAATGGCATCATGACACTTTCCACTGCAAAAAAAAAAAAATAATAATAATTACATAGATAAAGCCCTTCGTAAAGTGTGGGTTGTACTTGTCAGAACAATTTTTTGTATTTCTTTGAGGCATGGACTTCCAGGGATCCCTTCAATTAGACTACTGGAATCTTTTCCAACCAGTCCAAGGGCTCCAACTACAACAGGGATTGTTGATGTTCCCATGTGCCACATTTTTGAGATTTGTATTTTAACAGTTTTTCGAATATCTTCAAAGATACATTGCAGTCTGCAGGGACTGCCATATCAATAAGGAGGCACTTATTTTGTTTGTGGTCTTTAATAACAATGTCTGGGCGGTTGGCTTTGATTGTTCTGTCAGTGTGTATTGTGTAGTCCCATAGAATTGTAACAGGTCCTATCTCCGTAACCGGGTCAGGGTGGTGTTCGTACCAGTTTCTTTCATATTCCTTCCCGTAGGAGTTGCAAATTTTCGAGTGCAGATATTGGCCCACTCTGTCATGCCGGGTTTTATATTCAGTGGGTGCCAATATCGTGCAACCTGATACAAGATGATCAATGGTTTCTAGATATTTATCACAGAATCTGTATTTTTGGCTAACACAGTATTTTAGTGCTTATATGTGCTTGATAATTCCTAGTTAACAAGCATTGGCCCTGTGCAGTAAGGATAAAACCTTCAGTTTCAGCTTTCAACCCTGCACTAGGTAGCCACTGATGGGTGCGGTTTTTGTCTACGTCAGCTTGTTTGGTACGGGCAGAGTATTGGCCGTGGAGCGGTTTATCTTGCCATTGTTTCTGTATCTGGTCAGTCGCATTTATCTTTGCATTCTTTTTTTAAGTATTTTGCAACTTCAGCCGGTGTACAGTGATGTATTTGCATTTCTGCGCCCATTTGAAACTCCATTTTGAATTTGTCGGCTCCCTTTACTACAGAGTAAAGACACTTACAACTTTCATGTTCCTTGACACATACCATCATCCAGTCTTCTGTATTTTCCAAGTATCTTTGGAGGCCAATTGTTGTAGTTTTGTAGGATAGTTCTAGTTGAACTAGTCCTATGCCTCCTTCGGATCTGGGCACATACAGGCGATCAATATCAGCTTTGGGATGATGCATGCGGTAGCAAGTGAGGAGCTTTCTCGTTTTGGCGTCCATTCGCTTAATTTCAGCTATGGTCCAGTTAAGAACATTAAAGCTGTATTGCACCACAGGAACAGCTAAGGTGTTTATGGCTGATATTCAGTTTTTTGAGTTTAGCTCGGTATTTAGTACCAGGCATACACGCCTGTAGTACTTCTTTCTTAACCTCTCCTTCATTTGGAGGTGTTGTATGCAATCGCCCTCACTAATTCATAGGTACTTATAAGCTTCATCATGCTCCAATTCTCTAATCTTCGTGACAAAATCTAAAGCTATTAAGGGTGCTTCTAAAATTCTACCTTTCTTAAATGTTACTTTAGCACATTTATCTAATCCGAAACTCATACCTATGTCGTCACTAAAGTATTTTACAATATTAAGGAGGCCCTTCAACTCATTGTCGTCTTTGGCAAAGAGTTTGAGATCATCCATGTAGAGTAGGTGATTGAATATTTTGTTATTTATTTTGTAACCATAGCTACTGTTGTTCAGTTCATGCGTAAGGGAGATTAAAGACAAACAAAACAGAAGGGGAGACAGAGAGTCTCCTTGAAAGATTCCACGTCGGATATTTAGTCGGTAGGATATGGCACTGCCTCTGGTGTGATTAAGGTATAGTTTGGTGTTCCACATTCCCATGCTGTGCTTAAGGAAATTTTATACCACAGGTGAGACTTTGTACATTTCCAAAGTCTTAAGGATCCAAGAATGTGGAACACTGTCAAAAGCTTTACGATAATCAATCCACGCTGCACTGGATCGATTTTTTATTATTATTATTATTATTATTATTATTATTATTATTATTATTATTATTATTTTCTTTATGTAATATGAGTTGTCCCCTCAAAGAAAATCTCAACCAGAGACGAGAAGAGAGGAAACGTTTCGTTTTCATGCATCGGAAAATAAAAACTAGAAGAGGTATCATGCAATCAATAAATATGTAATTGTCGTTACTGCCTGGAAAGAAACGTACCCAAGACGTGAAAAGTACCCATGACGATGATTTCTTTTCAAGTCATATATTTTACGGCTACCAGGAATTTCATCCAAATATCTGTTTACACCCTTTGATATCATTCACTGGCTCCCAAATAACAACAGATAATGTTGTTGTCTTGAGACGCCATATCCAGGTGATTTATATCTCGAGGTCCTTATGTTAATTAGTTTCTGAAACGTTTCCAAAGATGTGTTTTTGTCGACTGAAATGGAAACATCTATCCGATGGCAGGTGTTTTCAACACGAAATTTCCTAATTATTTCTGTTCGATTTGCTGAATTTACCCATCATTCTGAACGCTAAAATTTCAGACGATGGTAACCTCATCCATTCTGTACAACTTGTGGTGGCTCATGTCACTATTAATTCTTTTTATGAGGGAGGTTGAATGCGCAACCTATTGACAAATGTATGTAGTGTTATTATTATTTCCTTGATTTGATTTGCTTGAGTTGTTGTGTTTTACGTTATATCAACCTCAATGGGTTATTTAATACCGACAACTTTTTTTTCCTGGTAATAATTTGTTTTGTCAAAAATCTATTTTTGGTAATATTTTTTCCTCAAAAATGTATAGCTGGTAATATTATTTTAAAATATGCATTGCTGGTAATATTTTTTTTTTTTAAATATATTGCTGGTAAAAGTTTTTTTCAAAAATATATTGCTGGTAACAGTTTTTTTTTTTTTCAAAAATTTATTTCTGATAATAATATTTTACAAAGTATTTCTGGTATTAAAACCTATTTTTACACTTTTATAATGCTTTTTACCTCAGTTTCGGGGTTAACTATTTGCCTATAGCTGGGACCCTAACAGTTGCTACCACCCCGGGTCAGGGTGGACCTGGGAACACCAGCAATTAAGAGGTGGTTTCACGCTCCTCAAAACCTCCTGATCAGCGGCCTTGCTGTTGGACGTAGTTTATCGTCTTACCCTGGACGCGGATGCAGTTTATCGTCATACGCAGGACGGATTATTTCCTTTCATTTATGTTGTATACTCATTTCCTACCGGGTTCCATCTAGAGACCAAAGGTCAGAATTGGTACCATGTAATTCTTCCCTAAGCTTTTTTGTAAAAACCAAAAAACAAATATCACACAGATTTTACATGGATCCTAAGATCCCACACAATTATTATTATTGTTTGTTTTTGTTTTTTCCTTTGATTTCATACACATTTCTTTCCGGGTCCCGCCCAGAGACCTAAGGTTAGAAATGGCATCATGACACTTTCCAATGACAAAAAAAATGTATAGATAAAGCCCTTCGTAATGTGTGGGCTGTACTTAGGAGAAAAATTTCTCGTGTCTCTTTAAGGCATGGGCTTCCAGGAATCCCTTCAATTAGTCTACTGGAATCTTTTCCAACCAATCCGAGGGACCCAACTCCAACAGGGATTGTTGATGTTCTCATGTGCTACATTTTTGAGATTTATATTTCAAGGTCCTTGTATTTTGATAGCTTTTTGAATATATTCAAAGATACATTGCAGTCTGCAGGGACTGCAATATCAATAAGGAGGCACTTATTTTGTTTGTGGTCTTTAATAACAATGTCTTATTATTATTATTATTATTATTATTATTATTATTATTATTATTATTATTTCCTTTGATTTCTATTGTATAGCCATTTCCTTCCTGGTTCAAGTCAGAGATCAAAGGTCAGAAATGGCTTCATTACAATATCCACTGATCCTCACACATATTTTACATAGATAAAGGTCTTCGTCATGTTTGAGCGTTACAATTTTTTTCTATTTCTTTAAGGCATGGGCTACCAGGAATCCCTTCAATGGGTCTGTCGTAACCTTTTCCAATCAATCCGAGGGATCCAACTCGGACTGGAATTGTTGATGTCCTCATGTAACATATTTCTGAGATTTTCACTTCAAGAACTTTGTATATTGATAGTTTTTTTTTCTGTTTTATTTTTTTAATCTTCAAACATACATTACAACCTGCAAGGACTGCCATTTCAATAAGAATATTATTATTATTATTATTATTATTATTATATTTCGATTTCTGCTCTGGTCACACCACCTATCAAGTCTGCGAGAAGATCTAAGGCAGTGGTAGTGGTGTGTCGTTATGGCTACATTTCATGATTTGTTTTTCTAAAACCCATGACATCACTAGCGTTACGTGGGCAAAGTTTTTTTCTTAGTGGGTGGGCTGTACTTATCCAGACATTATTATTATTTACTTTGATTTCTGTGGTATACTCATTTCCTTGCGGGTCCCAACCAGAGACCTAAGGTCAGAAATGCCATGATAACATTTTTCACTGAACATTTTCGTAAAACAAAAATGAAAAATAAAATGAACTAAGATAACACACATTTTACAGAGATAAATCACTTTGTAATGTTTAGTCCTTTAAGGCATGGGCTACCAGGGAGGGATCGCTTAGATGAGTCTATCACAAACATTTCTAGTTAAACCAAGTTCTTCACTCACAGCTGGAATTACTGATGTTTTTATCTGCCACATTTTTGAGATTTCGACTTCAAGTTCCTTGTAGTTTGTTAGGTTGTTGAATATATTATTATTACTATTATTATTATTCAATATCAGGGCTTTGTCATGAGAAAGATGATTCAGGAGACACAAGATTCGTGTGAGAAAGACAGGTGTTCTTTTTTTCTGCAGGGTGGTGGCTGGATCGAATGCCAAATCATTCAGTGCTGCCTGTTCTCCTACTGATTATATCTGCAGATTGAGTTAATGAAGTTAGTAGCCAGGAAAATCGAGTGGCGTGAATGCAACCTTCGCGCAGTAAACGCTGAGTTAGCAGATGAAAGTGAAAGTTTAGGGATTCCCTGTATATCTTTCGATGTGCTCCTCTGTTGCTTTGACCGTAAGTCAGATCGCCTTTGGAAGTCGATGGTCAAAAATGATCAATATATGTCCACATCAACACAGCTATATATTTATATTAAAGTATAATAGACACACACACATGTATGCACACACTAAAACACGCACACACCACACACTTACACACAGATACAAATATATATATATATATATATATACATTTTGAAATGAACAAATTCCGACAATGTTTTTATGTTTTTACATTCTTTTTATAGATACAAATATTTAAGTAAATGCTCTGCTTTATAATAAACAGTATTAACGAGATTTACCGGCTTGAATGTCCGAGAAATCTTCATAGAAAATATGCGTCCTCCGACAGGAATCGAACCTGTATCCTATACGAAACCGTCATATAGCCTGACGTGCCTTAACCGATTGGGCCACAGAAGAGCGTTTGGTTAGCAAGGTCGATTTTACTGTTTTTAAACACAATTCTCCATGGTTTTGTCTCTTTCACTCATATCTGCTCAATGCGTATCCAAATGTAAACAAAGGCACGTCAGGCTATATAACGGTTCCGTATAGGATACAGGTTCGATTCCTGTCGGAGGACGCATATTTTCTATGAAGATTTCTCGGACATTCAAGCCAGTAAATGTTGTTAATACTGTTTATTATAAATAAATAGCATTCACTTAAATATTTGTATCTATAAAAAGATACTCAACCCTGTCTAAATGATTGGATTTCTCTGTATCCTTGGAAACAAAAAAAAATTATGAATGTGTGTGCTTTTAAAACTCAGTAAACTGCAAAATAAGTTATTCCAAAATTCGCTTGAAGATGAAACAGAACTAATGCTTTTAATTTATTTATATAATTGAATTTGAAGTTTTTAGTTTCTGTTTTTGAAGCATGGTAATTCCTGTGTAGCGATATATATATATATAAAAGTGAACATATATATATATATATATATATATATATATATATATATATATATATATATATATATATATAATACTGAAACAGTTAAATGTTAGAGTTGGATAAGATCAGGAAACAGTAGTATTAGAAAGTGCCCAATACATGTGCGAAAAATAAAAATAAAAATTTAACATGTAGAGCTTTTAAATTTAAAAAGTAGGAGATTAGTCGATTCTGCTACCTTGGTTTCAACCTCTCGGTATCGTAAGGCGTATTTTTTCAATTTATTTCTCAACATTTTAATATTTTTTTAAATAAATAAACAAGCGCACGAATTGGAAAATTCGTAAACTTAAGGAATCAGCACATATCCTAGGCCACAAAAATCTCCTGAGCCGACCAAGCATAGAAATGAATATAATATGTGACCCAGTAATAAGGAGTGCCAGAGAAAAGCGATAATAACAACAAAAATTGCAATATGAGCACTGGTAAAAAATGATTGCTGAAACATTAGGTTTATATCCTTAAGGATACATGGCACAGTGGATAAACGCGTTGGTTAGATTCAGTGACAGGACCCAAAGTGTGTGAGTTCAATATTCGGTTAAGGCAGTGGAGTTAACAGGACAATCCATGAAACATGGCTCGTGGAACTAGAACAGTCTACCCCAGTGAGCGATAAATAAAGGGTTCAGTTCGACATTCCAACTACCTGAAGAAGGCCGGAGCGTACAACGGCCGAAACGTTGTAATAAATATGGCGACAAAGATGAGGACAATAGTCCAAATAATGTAAATAGTGCAAACGCACGACGTTGGGAATGATAGAAAGGGAAGAGGAGGAAGGAGGATACGGCGAAGAAGTAGAAGGAGGAGGGCAAGAAAGAAAGGGTATTGCAAATGTATCAGTGAGGCGGTGTTAATTGAAATTTAAATATTTTTATACAGCCTCATATATTAAAAGGATATATTTTTTGTATGAATGCAACGGCTCATAATTTCGGGCCTTTGATTCAAAAGGCACTTCGGATCCGGAAATGTCATTATTGCTAACTTTTCTTGTTGCCAGAGTTGCAAATGTTATTATGGTTGCTGTAAGTTTCGTTTTCTTTTAAATTTTCCAGTTAATTAATTTTGCTTTATACATTACTGCTTCGGTTATGCAAACTCCATTTAATGGACATCTATTTTTATTTCTGCAGTTGCATAATTCACTAGTATTAATTATATTTTGCTGCACGTTAGATTTCTGGTGTTTTGTCTTTTTATTATTGTTTCTAAATTAATAGTACAGCTGTAGCTTAATTTAACTGTGTTTTTATTAAATATCTTATATAATTCTGAACTTTAGGGAAAGTTTTTAATAATATATTTCCCTATTTTACCTCTATGTTAAAAGGGGTGTTAAACCAAATAATATTTTTCTTTGCCTCGAATTGTTCTTCATTTCTTGTTTTATTTGAGGTTTAAATTCCAGTTTGGTTTTAAGTCCCTCTTCTATTAAGGTCTTCTCATATTCTTTCTTTGTATCTTCAAAAATTATTTTACTAGAAGAGTTTCTAGATAACCTAGAGCCTATTACTTTAGAGATGTGCTTAATTATATTCGCATGGTGGTTGGATCTAACATTCACGTATTTCAATTTTGTTTTGGGGGTTTCATGTATGGGGCGACACTGGCAATTTGTAAGTTTCATTCTACGTCCAGATACTTGACAACTGTTTTATTCATTTCAACTTCTATTTCGAAGTCGAGTTTTTCGAAGAGTTTAAAAAGCCCTTTTACTTATTTCTTATGTTGTCATTTGTTATACTGTTATCTGGAACTATCATCAGTCTGTCATCCCCATATATATATATATATATATATATATATATATATACATATATATATGTGTGTGTGTGTGTGTGCGTGCGTGTGTGTGTGTGTGTGAAATGGACAAAGTCCTAGAATTATTTTAAGACATTTTTATGTTTAACATTCTTTTTATAGATAATAATATTTAAGTAAATGCTTTGTTTTATAATAAACAGTATTAAATAACATTTACCGGCCTGAATGACTAAGAAATTTTCATAGAAAATATTCGTCCTCCGATATTTAGGCCGGTAAATGTTGTTTAATACTATTTATTATAAAACAGAGCATTTACTTAAATATTTGTATCTATAAAAAGAATGTATAAACATAAAAAATCTCTTAAAATAATTGTCAGACTTTGTCCATGTCATATTGTGTGACGTCATTTGTTTACATTTGGATACGCTTTGAGCAGATATGAATGTACGTGAGAGAATCATGGAAGATTGTAATTTAAAGACAGTAAAATCGACCTTGCTAACCGAATGCTTCTCTGTGGCCCACTCGGTTAAGGCACATCAGGCTATATGACGCTTCTGTATAGGATACAGGTTCGATTCCTGTTGGAGGATGAATATTTTCTATGAAATTTCTCAGGACATTCAGGCCGGTAAATGTTTTTTAATACTGTTTATTATAAACATAACATTTACTTAGATATTTGTATCAAGAAAAAGAATGTATAAACATAAAAATGTCTTAAAATAATTGTAGGACTTTGTCCATTTCATATATATATATATATATATATAATAGTTTTATTCTCACTATTCTTTATTCAATGAATGAACAAGATAGTTACTGCATGCCATTGGCATGATATTTTGTGTAGATAACTGAGGTTGATATCCATACAGCCCTCATGCAAATTAAAGGAGCAACGTAAAATCATCTTGTGTTATTGCCAAACGATTCTTTCATTTTTCGATCTCACACTCACGCTTTTTATTCCCATGTCTCAAACTATGGCGTCTTAATCAAACGCCATTTTGCTTTCAGGGCGACGCCAGTTAGTCAAAATGTCTCTCGATTTTTCTTTTACCCGCAAACAAATTACAATGAATCGTGCCGGCACTCCTGGGTTCACTTAAAAAATGCGAAGATAGAAGAAAACATATAGAAGCTTTTATTAGAATCTTAAATAGCCAAAACAAATATAGTTTTTTTTTTCTAGCCTCCACCCGACTAACTCCGCCATTTTGTTGTTATTTTTACGAACTAGTGATGAAACTTCAGAATGTTTTATTACAAACAGGCGAATTATTCACTTTTTTCCTCTTAGACATTTTCTTTAAATAAAAATAAAAGCAAAATCAGTTTTTCGGCGTTTTTCTTTTTTTTAAGGAAGAGGAGCGAAAACCAACCAAAGAAGACATTGATTATTACTTTACATAGGAAAAAAATGCTTGAAAAAAAATTTAATTAATTTCCAAAGGTACAGCAGAAAAGTGACTCACTCGGCATTTATTTATTTTTTCAACACTATTTCCATTCTTCTCCATTTATTTTCTTTCATTTCAAAGATTTGACCGTTTTATCACATCTTTATTTGCATTTTCTTTTTCTTATCTTCAGCTATTTTAAAAATAAAAATCTTTTTCTCGTTACCGTTTTTTTATATTTTTCTTCTTATTTCTTCTTCTTTTAGTTTTTTTTTTAATTCAATGCCTTCTTTTTTCTTCTTCTCCTTCTTCTCAGCCACTTCTTCTTCTTCTTCTTCTTCTTCTTCTTCTTCTTCTTCTTCTTCTTTTCTATCACCACATTCTATGACTCCTCCTTCTTTGATTTCAACTCCTTTCAACTTCTTTTTTGCCATTATTTCATTTTATACATCCTTCTTCTTTTTCTTCTTCTTCTACGCCTTCACTTCATTCTATGCCGTCTTTTCTTCTTCGTTGCCTCCTTTTTTTATTCTATGCCTTCGTCTTCTTTATCTTTGCCTTCACCTCATTCTATGCCTTCGTCTTCTTTATCTTTGCCTTCACCTCATTCTATGCCTTCGTCTTCTTCTTTACCATGTCCTTATTCCTTGCCATCTTGTTCTTCTTTTTCTTTTTCTTTGCCTTTACTTCATTCTATCACTCTTCCTTCTTCTTTGCTTTAAACTCATTCTATGCCTTCTTCTTCTTTTTATTTTTCTTCTTCTTCATATCATTTTGTGTCCGCTTCCTTTTCTTCTTCGCCTTCATCTCATTCTATGCATTATTCTCTTCTTCTTTGCCTTCACCTCATTTTATCTTTCTATGACTGCTTCTTCTTCTTCCTCCGCTTCCTTTCCTTCACATCATTCCATTCCCTCTTAATTTTCTTTGCTCTCACCTCATGATATACCCTCTTCTTTTTCTTCGTCTTCACCTCGTTCTATGCCTTCTTCTTCTTCTTCTTCTTCTTCTTCTTCTTCTTATTATTATTATTATTATTATTATTATTATTATTTGCACACCTCATTGTTTGCCTTCTTTTTTCTCCTTCTTCTGCTTTGCCTTCACCTCATTCTATAGTTTCTCTATATTCCAACAACCCCCAAGTATTCTACCTGGTTTTAACGATAATCTTAATTGAACCTCGACTTACCCGTTCATTATTTCTGTTCCCAAATATTCGAAGTATGATGGCCCCAACCATTTCTCTCATTTTCATTTCTCTATTCCTATAATTAATTCTTTGTGTTATTAGTAATTGTCGTTGTAGCGGAACATCGCATTGCATAATATCTTTGTAGTTATGGTTATAGAACGTGTCGATGGAAGGTTTTCAGTGTCTTTCAAGCCGACGTTTCCAAATCTTGAATATACCAAGATTACAAATCTTCTCCAACAACTTATTTAGTATTCTACGTGATTTTAGTGATAATTTTGATTCAATCTCGTCTTTTTGGGATTTGTTCTATGGATGATTGGTACAACCGTTTTTCTCGTTATTATTACTTTAGTCTTATGAGTTGTAAAATGTGATACGAATTTGGTGCTAGTCATATAAGATATGTAGTTATAATAATAGAAATAGTAATAGAATGGTGTAGTAGTATTTGCTAATAGAAATAGTAATAGAATAGTATAGTGGTATTTACTAATAGAAATAGTAATAAAATGGTGTAGTGGTATTATTACCGTTTTCTGTGTCTTTCAAGCCAACATTTCCAAATCTTGAATATCTAAAATATCTAAAAATGAAAAACAATGCAAATAGTTTTGGGACAGAAATGACTTTTGTTTGAGAAAGATTTTCATTCTTTTATTTCTGGTCATTCATTCCGAAAATAGAATTGTTTTTCGTTTTTGCCGATGACAATTTATTCGCCTTTTTTAAAAAAAAGTTCTGTCTATATTTGTGGTGAATGCCGCTCATTGTGGAATAGCAAAACAAGAGGTAAGTGTATTTGAAGTACTTATATATTTAGTCTCAGCAGTGAAGAGGGAGGGGTACAAGAGGGAGAATGAACAAATAATATAGCAAAGAAAGAAAGAAAGACGACAGAAAGAAAGAAGACAGAAAGAAAGAATACTTGATCTAAATTTTGAAAATAAAAAGGGAAGAAATAGTGCAAATAATAAATAAAAAAAGAAAGAAAGAATTAAAGAAATGCTACTAAGGACGAAACGAAAACAGAAAGAAAGAAAGAAAGAAAGAAAGAATACTTGATCTAAATTTTGAAAATAAAAAGGGAAGAAATAGTGCAAATAATAAATAAAAAATAGAAAGAAAGAATTAAAGAAATGCTACTAAGGACGAAACGAAAACAGAAAGAAAGAAAGAAAGAAAGAAAGAAAGAAAGAAAGAAAGAAAGAAAGAAAGAATACTTGATCTAAATTTTGAAAATAAAAAGGGAAGAAATATTGCAAATAATAAATAAAAAAAAGAAAGAAAGAATTAAAGAAATGCCACTAAGGACGAAACGAAAACAGAAAGAAAGAAAGAAAGAAAGAAAGAAAGAAAGAAAGAAAGAAAGAATACTTGATCTAAATTTTGAAAATAAAAAGGGAAGAAATATTGCAAATAATAAATAAAAAAAAGAAAGAAAGAATTAAAGAAATGCCGCTAAGGACGAAACGAAAACAGAAAGAAAGAAAGAAAGAAAGAAAGAAAGAAAGAAAGAAAGAAAGAAAGAAAGAAAGAAAGAAAGGAGAGCGGGAAAAGCAGGAAATAAGATTGAAAGAACTGTTACAAAGAAAGAAAGAAAGAACGAGAAAAAGAATACTTGATCTAAATTTTGAAAATAAAAAGGGAAGTAATATTGCAAATAATAAATAAATAAAAAGAAAGAAAGAAAGAAAGAAAGAAAGGAAGAAGAGCAAAAAAAGCAGATAATAACAATTAAATAAACGCCAAATAGAAAGAAAGACGGAAATAAAAGATGCAGAGAAACAAAGAAAATAGGAAAGAATGAAAGGAAAGAAGTTCATATCGAAAGAAGGCAGAAGAAATCAAGAAAATGGAGAAGAAAGTCAGGCCTGAATGAAATCGACAGAAAAGAAGATGAAAGAAAACGAATGAATCTTAAAGTAACGCATTATTTTTTCATCGATGATTCAATTTTCCTTTCGAACTAAATTCGTTATTTCTAAAATCAAACGCGTCTTTTTCAGTTTCACTTCTTCTAAGTTTTATCCGCAGAAGTTCGGTAAAATCTATAAAAGGTATTGATTACATTCTTTCTTAGATTGCAAGTTATACGATTTAGTTTCATTAGAAACTTAAGAATTTCGCTGATATCTGGAGAGGAAGAATGCGTGGCAACTGCACTGTTCGAAATTGGAATTGTCTTTAAATACTGGCCACATGAAAAAAACGAAACTATCTCAGCCAACAACTAAAGTGAGAATAAAGCAAAGGGTCGAACGAAAAGATACAGAACATCTTTATAAAACTGTAATCGATTTGTATGATTTCACTGCAATGGTAATGATAACGGAAATACAGGGTGTCCATAAAGTTCGTGTGCACTTTCAAAAAATTATAACTTTATTTGTATTTGCGATAGAAATAATCTGTAAAAATGTTATAAAGTTTAATGAACCTAGTTTTAAGTATAGGTAAAATAACTAAAGTGATTTCAGGCATTACTGTAAATCAGTTGGATATATACAGGGTGTCCATAAATTTCGTGTGCACTTTAAAAAATTTATAACTTTATTTGTATTTGCGATAGAAATAATTTGTAAAAAGGATTGGAAAGAAGTAAATCTATATTTTTTTAAGGTTTTATTGAAATTCTATTTAAGTTTCCACATGTCCTCCATCATTAGCAATACAAAGGGTAATACGATTTTGCAGTTCACGGAAAACATTTGCCAACTCTCCGAGAAATTTTCATAGAAAATATTCGTTCTCCGACAGGACATTCAGGCCGGTAAATGTTATTAATACTGTTTATTATAAAACAGAGCATTTACTTAAATATTTGTATCTATAAAAAGAATGTATAAACATAAAAATGTTTTAATATATATATATATATATATATATATATATATATATATAGATAGATATAGATAGATAGATAGATAGATAATATACGTTTTAAAATGTCCGTTTTTAAAGACATAATAAAATGTTGTACATAAGTGATGTATGCTTAAGTATGTGTTCATGAAACGGAAAGAGAGATAGATTGAGAGCGACATTAATCAAAAAGGCCCTATTGTTCAATGACGTGTATTTCACTATACCGCCCATTTTCCGCGTACTGAACTCTAATAGAAACAGAGCTCTACATGTCGCAGTGGATATCAATGTCTGTTTTCATCCAACCCATTAGAGCAAACAAAGTAACTGGCATCAGGCCCGGAGACAATGATACATCTTTTGTTGTCAGTCATTTAAAGGACTGTAGAGAAGGGTATCTAGTCAAGAAAACGAAAAACGAGACGTCGGCAGACATTATTTACGACATATAATGACGTTTCTTTCTCGTTTTTTTTTTTTTTCAGAAGATTAACAAGAAATTTATTAGACAAGAAGGTGCTGTAAATTTTTCAGTCTGACCAAGAAGACATTCCAAAATTATTCGTATGCTTCTTTATTAGATCACAGTTTAGGGAGTTTGTAGCGCCAGGAACGTTCCTGCAATTTCACTCTATCTATCTATCTATCTATCTATCTATCTATCTATCTATATATATATATATATATATATATATAGAGAGAGAGAGAGAGAGAGAGAGAGAGAAAGAGGGAGATAGCGTGAAATATAGGGTGCGGCTGGCATTTGAGGACAGATTTTATGGATTAGTAAAAAACTTGCTGAACAAATGAATATAATTATATTTCATTACAAACAAGTAAACATGAGATTTAGCTAACTAGTATTTAATTTTATTCAATAAAACCACTATTAGCATCAATAACTGCCTCTACACGATGTCAAAATCGGCTGCAAGTTCTGATGAATTGGTCCGGACTGAAGCGGTCGGACATCTTTGATACAACGAATCAGTCTGTCTGTGTATAACTATATATATATATACATATATTAAAATAATATGAAAGATTAATGAGATTTATAATTAAGTTCTAAGCATTTACTTATATTTTTAAAAAAACCATAGCGTATAACATTATAATTGTTTTTTAAAAATATAAAATCATCGCAACACCGGAATTTCCAGGTTTCAAAACTGAAACTTCAGTTCAAATTCAATCATAAAAATTAAACTTAAAATGTAAAGTTCCGTTCCGTTATCAAGTGATACTAAGAATAACTTTTTTGAAATTGATTTACTTAATTCATATGTCCAGACAAATTTGATATTTTGAGATGTTGGGGTTAGCATCGCTTGATAATGGAACGGGTCATTGTATTTTAACTTTAATTTTCATGATTGAATTTGAATTGAAGTTTCAGGTTTCAATCATGGGAATTCCGGTTTTGCGAGTATTATAAATATTTTTAAAAACGGCAATTATTATACACACACACACACACGCACACACACACACACACACACGCGCACACACACACACACACACACACACACATACACACATATATATATATATATATATATATATATATATATATATATATATATATGATGAAAAATATGGAAAAGACAAAGCAAAATCCGAATATGCAAGTTTACTGTTTTAATTTTGTTTTACTGTCGACGTCAGACGTTTCGGTCTAGTAGACCATCTTCAGGACATGGTTATTGTAAACATATTTATATTTAAGTCAACATGAAGAGACGATAGACACAAGACTAGTCAGAAACCATCTTTTCTATGAAAGTTTCTCGGACATTCAGGCCGGTAAATGTCGTTTATTATAAACAGAGCATTTACTTAAATATTTGTATCTATAAAAAGAATGTTAAACATAAAAATGACTTAAAATAATTGTCGGACTTTGTCCATTTCATACTTTAGTATATATTAAAACTGAAACAGCTAAATATCTTCTTTGCGTTGTCGTAGTTATTTGTTCGGACTTCGTGATGTCATTTGCGGCTGCGTGCTACTGGAAATTGCTTGGTGTGTCACGTGTGGCACGCGTGTGTAGGTTGCCGACCCTGGACCTAGTGAACACAAACAATTGCTCTTAGTAAAGTGGGTTGCATACAATTCTCTATTGTGCTTTTGAATTACCTTTTACAGTGTAAGTTGTGCACTAATTCGTCTCAAAATATCAACCAATTACTTGAAACAAAAATAAAAAGATAATTTAATTATTGCATTTACATTTGGTATCTACCAAATATTTACATTTAGTATCAACTGCTAGACCGTCCTGGTTATGACGACAGACTCATCCGCGTCTTGGGTAACACGATAAACTACAACCGACAGCAATGCCTTTGATCAGGAGGATTTGAGGGGTGTGCAAGCACCTCTTAATTGCTGGTGTTCCCAGATCCACCCGGATCCGGGGTGGTAGCACCTGTTAGAGACCCAACCGTGGGTAAGTAGTTAACCCTCAAACTGGGGTCAAAAGATTATGAAAGTTTAAAAATACGTTTTAATACCAGCAATAAAACTTTTGAGGAAAAATTATTAACAGCAATAGATTATTACCAGCATTTTTGAAAGAAAAAATATTACCAGCAATACATTTTTGAAAGAAAAAATATTACCAGCAATAAAAATCTTGTCGGCATTAAATAACCAATTGAGGTTGATATGCTGTAAAATAAACCAAACCAATCAACTGCCACTAATAAAGAGTGTTTCATTAAGACGGATTATATATAAGGGTGTTTCATTAAGTAGGATTAAAATCCGCACTAAATAAATCAATGTTATTGGTAAAAATTTATTTATTTCACTATTGGATCATGTTATTTAAGTCATGGCAATTATGTGTGAAAAATAATATCGCCCAAATATCAGCCAAATCTGAAAGTAAAAAAAAACCATTAGACGCTTAAACTCAATTTACATTAAATCGGTCCAAGTTATTGGAACACCCTTTATATACAATGTACACTCTAATTGCTAAGAAAAACACATTTTTTATACAAAACTTTAATTGTGCCTTTTCCCTATATGTTTTTTTTATTCTATTTATTCGTTACGAAAATTAATTGATATCATTGGAGTTGTATGTGGTTCCCCTTTCTCTCCTGGCAACCAATATTTTTTTAACCCTGTCAGGCACTTCTAACGACCGATAGTCGAAGAGTTATCACTCAGCATTCACCTTAGTAGACTCGATTTGAATTCAGTGTTTTCCTCCTTATAGGCAGGTTGCCATTGAAAGCTAATGAGCCCAATATCTAACGCATAGCACGGGAAGAAGAAATAAAATTAGTACGAAAGGAATCCAACAGTTTTGGCCGGGATTTGAACACGCTTCTTCAATTCTATTTAAAGCGCCAATAACAGTTATACTTACTGCATATGTAGGGATCAGAGTTAATACTTATAAAATACCCTCATTTTGTTTTCTTCATTTTTTCGATTTCTGACCAGTGTGTGTTATATCGGTAAGTTTCGTCTTGTATCCAACTGTTTTATTTGTAAACTCTGCGTGTCTTTGTCATTAAGTTGAGCCAATTGTTCGTTGTTAACAATTGTTTCTTACTTACTTATAAAATAGACTTATTTTGTTATCTGTCTATATTTCTGAGATAAGGTATTATGTACACTATTTACATTATTCGAACTATTGTCCTCATCTTTGTCGCCATATTTATTACAACGTTTCGGCCGTTGTACGCTCCGGCCTTCTTCACGTGGTTAGAATGTCGAACTGAACCCTTTATTTCGCTCACTGGGGTAGACTGTTCTAGTTCAACGTACCATGTTTGATGGATGTCAGTTATCAGCTATCTCCTGTTAATTTCCCTCTGAAAGTTTTCCACTCCTGAAGCACACATGGCACAGTGGATAAAGGCGTTGGTTAGATCCAGTGACAGGACTCAAAAATGTGAGTTCAATATATATATATATTATGAAATCTACAAAGTCCGACTATTATTTAAGACACTTTTTATGTTTATACATTCTAAATATTTTAGTAAATGCTATGTTTATAATAAACAGAATTAACAAATGCCCGAGAAAATATGCGTCCTCCAAGAGGAATCGAACCTGTATCCTATACGGAACCGTCATATAGACTGACGTCCCTTAGCCGATTGGGCCACAGAGGAGAATTCGGTTAGCAAGGTCGATTTTACTGCTTTATAAACACAATTCTCTATGGTTTTCTCTCATTCATTCATATCTGCTCAATGCGTATCCAAATGTAAACAAATGACGTCATACATTATGAAATGGACAAAATCCGACAATTATTTAAGACATTTTTTATGTTTATACATTCTTTTTATAGATACAAATATTTAATATTTATTTATTTATATGACGGTTCCGCATAATGATACAAGTTCGATTCTTGTCGGAGGACGCATATTTTCTATGAAAATTTCTCGGACATTCAGGCCGGTTAAATGTTATTAATACTGGTTATTATTATCAGAGCATTTACTTAAATATTTGTATCTATAAAAAGAACGTATAAACATAACATATATATATATATATATATATATATATATATATATATATATATATATATATATATATATATATATATATATATATATATATATATATATATATATATTACACATTATGAAATGGACAAAGTCCGACAATTATTTTAAGATATTTTTATGTTTATACATTCTTTTTATAGATACAAATAAAATAATTGTCGGACTTTGTCCATTTCATATGTGTGACGTCATTTGTTTACATTTGGATACGCCTTGAGCAGATATGAATGTACATTAGAGATTCATTGAAGATTGAAGGTTAAAAGCAGTAAAATCGATCTCGCCAATCGAACGATCCTCCGTGGCTCGATCGGTTAAGGCACATCAGGCTAAATGACGGTTCCGTATAGGATACAGGTTCGGTTCCTGTCGGAGAACAAATACTGTTTTTTATAAAAACAAAGCATTTACTTAAATATGTTTATCTATAAAAAAAATGTATAAACATAAAAATGTCTTAAAATATATATATATATATATATATATATATACTGGGCTCACTGCATATCAAAGGCTGAGGAGAAGAACGTCAGCTATGATAGTAGTCGTAGAGTAGTCACCCAACTATCCAAATGTATTCCTGTTTGTATATTTTAGAATAAGTATTATTAAAAGTTGTAAGAGGATGACGTCAGTGGTGATAGCAGTCACACTTACCAAGTATCCAAGAGTCCAGTCTTCAGAGAAAAACTTCAGTATTGTTAATTTTCCAAACGGTATAAATTCGAGCATATAGAAGTTTTCAAATCCCCAGTTTGTGAGAAGGGATTGTCTAACAAATATAAAAAAAATATCTATCTATCTATCTATTTATCTATCTATCTATCTTTGGTCTGGCGCTTCTTTTCGGAGATACATAAGTCACACCTGACACTTGCGTCTCCTTCACAAGTCGCAGCACCATTTCATGTGAAGGTCGGATTAAGAAAGTCCAAGAACAAAAGTCCTTTCAGCATTCAATTTGCCACTCAATGGAATATAAGCGTAAATAATTCAGACGTCATCTCTTCTTGTAATGCTCTCTTCAACATTGGAGTGAGCAAACGCTTGAGGGCTTCGTGGTCGGAAGAAGATGGAGCGATGTTGCCGTGTGACAGATGGATTTAATCGATTCATCGATGAGGTCTCAAGGCGGATTTGGGAAAACGAAAAAGAAGGAAACACAAGGAAGAAGGGTATTAAGAAAGAAAGAAAGAAAGAAAGAAGGCCAATTGAAAAAGGGAACGTAAGAAAAGAGTTCAAATTTAAAAAGAATTATTCAAGAAGGAAAGAAAGAAAAAAGCATGAATGCAAGCAAGCAAGAAAGAAAGAAAGAAAGAAAGAAAGAAGGGTAAATTAAAAGCTGGTCAACTGAAAAAAGAGCCAATTGAAAAGTAAATACGAAAGAAAGAAAGAAAGAAAGAAAGAAAGAAAGAAAGAAAGAAAGAAAGAAAGAAGGCTTGGTAAAGTAAAGGCCAAAGAAAGAAAGAAAGAAAGAAAGAAGCCGGGTAAAGTAAAGTCCAGTGAAAGAAACAAAGAAAGCCGGGTAATGTAAAGGCCAAAGAAAGAAACAAAGAAACAAAGAAAGAAACAAAGAAAGAAAGGCGGGTTATGCAAAGCCAACTGAAAGAAAGAAAAAGAAAGAAAGCCCAGTGAAAGAAAGAAAGACAGAAAGAAAGAAAGAAAGCCGGGTAAAGTAATGGCCAAAGAAAGAAAAAAAGAAAAAAAGCCGATTACGGTAAAGGCCCAAGAAAGAATGAAAATAAAGCCGGCGAAAATAAAGAAAAAAGTAAGAAAGAAAGATTGATTAAAGGTCGCTTCGTGAAAAAAGAGAAAAATTCCTCTCGAAAAAGCAAGTATCAAGGAAAGAAAGAAAATTAAAGTAAAACTCTGCCAATTGAAAGAGGAAAAAAGATAAAAACTGTAAACATAAATGAAAATAATTGAAAATAAGCAACACTGCAAGAAAAAAGAAAAAACGGGGAAAGAAAAAAATACAAAACATTAGCTCATAAGAAAGAAGAAACTAAGAAAGAAAAAAAAAGAAAGACCGAAAATAAAGAAAGAATGAAGAAAGATATTTTTGCCTCTTCACTCCGGCCAGGTCGGCGATATGTTGCAGGCCAAGCAACCGGCCACTGTTATGCGTCAATGAAACAGGCTTAATAGAATTTTCAAATTAATTAACTACTTTCGGTTGAAGTAATGACATCCGTAAGAATAGACAGAACGTCCAAGCGGCTCGGGGCGTTTCTCACTGGCAAATGCGCGCATACTTCCACAAAATGAATTGCATTAATACCTTCTTCAATAAGACAGGAGGCGAACTTAACAAAATCCTGCTCACACTCCGGCGGGGCTTGGGAGGCCCTAAATATTTCACCTCTGCATTCTGAGCGCTCTTTGAAATTGAAGTGAAACGATCTCTCTCTCTCTCTCTCTCGCTCTCTTGCTCTCTCTCTCTCTCTCTCTCTCTCTCTCTCTCTCTGTCTTTCGAGAGCGCACGCACACACACACACTCTCTCTCTCTCTCTTTCGAGCGCGCACACACACACACACACACACACTCTCTCTCTCGCTCGCCACCTCACTCTCACTAGCTTCATCGTTGGTCAGTCAAAAAACTAAAATTGAACGACGAACTCCATAACCTTTCACCTTTTGTGAAGTGCATTAGGTTAGTAATGTTTTGGGGACTTGCAGACCAAGACCAGCTCATACTAAAATCACACACACACGCACACACACACATATACATATATATATATATATATATATATATATATATATATATATATATATATATATATATATATATGTATTTATTAGATCTCATTTAAATATTCATGGAGACATAACGGACACTATTCGTAATATACTTGTTGACAACACTAATATAATAGCATCATCTACATGCAAAAAGTCTAAAAATAATGGAAGCCTTATTAATAAAAACAAAAAAAAACAACAGTTAATAATATTAACTACGAACATGGACACAGTATCTTGACCGTGTTTTGAAAAAATGAAAACCTTTTTTAAAACATATATGCAACAAACTATTTCTTATTTAACAGTTAAAATATTTAATCGTTGAAAATGGCTAAATGTATAGCCGAAAGCGCTCGGATAAAAAGAAGATTCGGAAAGTTTTTATATAATTTATCTGAAAAGAAAAAAAATTATTAGATATCATAAGAAATTATCTAAAACTCTAAATAAAAGCACCTTATCTGTCGTATACAATAAAATGTGCATGGAAGAAGGATTGCTGTCTAAATACACTAATATATATATATATATATATATATATATATATATATATATGCACATTTCATTAAAAACGACTGACAAGGTGCTTTATTTAGTTTTTTATATAATTTCTCGTGCGATATAATAATGTTTTTCTTTTCAGTTGATAAATTATATAAAAACTGTCCGAATGATATAAAAAAACTAAATAAAAGCACCTTGTCAGTCGTTTTTAATGAAATGTGCATGAAAGAAGATTGCTGCCTAAATACACAAATATATATATATATATATATATATATATATATATATATATATATATATATATATATATATATATATAAATATATATATATATATATATATATAAATACATATATATATATATATATATAAAGGGGAGGTTATAGTTGTTCCAACGAGAGAAAAGTGTATGTTTTTGCCCATAGCTGGGACTCTAACAGGTGCTACCACCCCAGGTCAGGGTGAAACTGGGAACACCAGCAATTAATAGGTGGTTCTACGCACCTCAAAGCCTCCTGATCAGAGGCCTTGCTTTCGGACGTAGCTTATCGTCTTACCCAGGACGTGGATGTAGTTTATCGTTATAGCCAGAACGGGTAAGATAGGGAAGACTTTATAGGAAGTACACATCTATATGTCAGACTATAAGTGAAAAAGCGAATAAAAAAGAGAAAAAGAACTGCCTTTCGTACATATTAGATACCTTTTCAGACGAATAACAGAATTATCGATGGCGTCAGTCATTTAAAATATTTTGACGTCCGATGTAATATCGATGCATGACATAGCCGAAACAACGGAATAACAAAAAAGCCGAAATTTACAAAACCATCTACCTAGAGTGGCTCTTGGTCCTTTTGCAGTGTGAATATGATTGTAAACATCATTGTAATATCGCTAATATTCAAATGTTATACTTACTTATACTTATAAGATCCCAAATATTTCACGGTTTGGGTTTCCATTAAACTTCACCAATTTTCTTCTATCTTCGATGTTGGTGTAACTGCACACGTTTACGTGCACCTCATCAAATTTTACCGTCTTTGTAGTGCATCTTGCATTGATTCTTGCTGTCAGTGATCTTCTTCCGTATTTTCTTGATTTAGAATGCAGTTCTTGCAAGGAGAATAATGGATAGAGGATCCGATTGAGGAATCGGAGAGACGAGTTCGAATTCCAGTCGAATCCATTACATTCACTTACGTGGGAAAGGTGTGAATCCTCTTCTTCTCCCTCCAGCAAACAGCAGAACAGACTGGGTTCTATAGCCTTGGATGGCAACTGGTCTAGGAGAAGATTAACTCTGAATTCAAAACCTGCGGAGGGTCATTTGGGGGTACACAAAAAGTGTGAATGTTCCCGCACGAAACCTTCGCCACTCTAATCAAATCTCATGTGCTGTTGTCGGGCTGTCGCTTTCCTAGGAACTGATCTTCTTCACCCTCATACGTCGAATTCGACGGGAGAGTCGAGTATACAAACACACACACACACACACACACACACACACACACACACACACACATATATATATATATATATATATATATATATATATATATATATAACTCTAACATTTTTAGGCATTTAAAACAACATGCCTGGCCGCATACACAATTCCGGAAAATCCTCGTCGAAAACACAACTATACTTAAACATGAAAACAATAAACAAAAACTAAAAATCCTTGAAGCTATATACATAAAACAGTTGAAACCTAACCTGAACAAAATAAACTATGAAATCTCCACAAATATCCTTAAATGCCTATAATTAGTAACAGAAGTCATTGGTTCATACCAACGGCTTTCCATACTCAATACTCATCGGATTCACTCTCGCGTGGTCATGTGTGACGTCATGAGCTGTTGTGCGATTTTCGCTTTCAGCGTTTTATATGCACGTGTTTATTGTTGCTTGGAAATCATCCATGTAAACAAATAAGACTATCATCAATTTCTTGTTCGTGTATTGCTTAAATATATTGTGCAATTGTCATCTTTGATAATGGCTTATGTAAGCCGAAAGCTTAGATTGGATTAAAAAAAATATATATCAATATTGTGATTTTCTTTTATTGTTTAATGATAATGTTATTAAGCTTATCAGACTATATGAAAAAACATACATAAAATATATAAACAACACTTATCTATATTATTTAATGAAACATGTATTAATATATATATATATATATATATATATATATATATATATATATATATATATATATATATATATATGCAGAATTGGACGATGAAAAAGCCATAATATGTTCTCACATTCCTCATACCTAAGGGTTTTAAAAGGTATTTTTAAGAATGAAAATCTTTCTTAAAGCTCTCTTTTCAGCTTTGCTTCAAAGGTAAAGTAAAAAGTGACTACAACCAGTAAGCAACACATTTCGGTGTATTTAAAACCGATTTTATATTGATTGGACTTTTTTCTCAGTGAAATCGAAGATGTCCATCATTTGTTAGACAATTGTAAACAAAAGCTAATTGTCCGTTTTAAAAATCTTGCAAAATGGAATATACTTTTTTTCAAAGGTTATTTGAGGAAAATTAGGAAATGTAAAATTTACTTTAATCTAATTTGAAACAAATATTACTTACATTTTTAGCATAAAAACGTAGTAGAAAATCATTTCTTAGTCAGGGTAACTT
Source organism: Acanthosepion esculentum (assembly GCA_964036315.1). NCBI lineage: Eukaryota > Metazoa > Mollusca > Cephalopoda > Sepiida > Sepiidae > Acanthosepion > Acanthosepion esculentum. Next base: position 26,976,233 of record OZ038503.1, on the reverse strand, counting down.
GTTTGTCAGGTGTTGATTGATGATATTGACCTTTGAATTTAGAAGAAGTCATTGGACGGACGAACACAAGTGACATATATTTTACGAATTTTAAGTGAACTTATTTAACTACCAAGTAATTTTTACAAATTAACAAATATTTCAAGAAATCTGATATTTTATCTATTCTTAGGTAATTTAGCTTTATAACTTTACGTTTGAAGATGCTTTCTTGAATAAGAATAAGAATAATAAAATTTTAAAAAGCTCTAACAATAAAATAAATTTTAAACTTCATAACTGAGATAATATAAAAATTAATGTAACAAAATTTGATAAATAGAAGAGGCACCTATAATTTTTACGTACATTTCTTATGATACATTATGGCATTTTATTTATTATTAATTTTCATGTTATCTCACTGATGAAATTCTTTTAAAAAATTCTTAAAACACGTGATTTTTTAATGATAATGTCATGTATGAACATCCGTACATAAAAAAATGCATGTTTATGCACGTACAGAAACAATTCAAACTCTTTTTTAGATACTGCTAGTCTGCAGATCGTAATAAGTTTTGAGATTTATGATTAGTAAAAATATCTTTACTTAACATTATTTGCAAAGAGTTACACCATTGAAACACAATACTAACACTTAACAACTTTATAAGTTATTCTAATTAAAATTATAAAAAAAAGAAAACAATTCTTGTAAAAATTCATTTTTCATCGGAAATTTTTTTTAACTTCAGACAATATTGTCCTCAACATATATTATTCATAAAAGCAATTAAAAGCTTTTCTAATAAAAATGTCTTAGTCTTATTGTTATTTGTTTTGTTTTTTCGGGGGTGGGTGTCTTTTTGGTATTTTTTTTTTTTGTTTTTTTTGTTTTGGCATTTTACAATTCTGATCAGTTTCGGTAACTGCTTGTCCGATTTTACGAAAAAAAAATTGATGATTTAAATTCTTCAAAGACTTTTGCTTTTAATTAATATAATCAATAAAAATTACACCTTTGAATTTCTCGCATTTAAGAAAGGGAGTGGTAACAGATGTAAAAACAATAATTTTTCCAAGACGTTCTAAAGTCAAACATTTCTTAAATAATTGCATTCATTTGTGAATAAGTCCTGAAAGTTTCATTAAAATCCGACAATTATTTTATTTTTACAAGAATTTCAAAATCAATGTATTTTTCATTGCAAAATAGACGCTAAAATTTTTCTGTTATTTTATAGTCCCTCCGCTGACGCAAGAAAAACAAGATTTTTTTTACTCAAAATTGCGAATATTCTAAAAAGGATTAAAAAATATAATCAAAAACACTTGTTTTTTTTTCTTAATAATAACGTAAACATTTTGACGATAAAACTTAGTTTTTGGCAAGTTTGGGGCAAATTTTCAACGAAGTATGCCACTTTTCGGCAAATTCGTGAACATCCCAACAACAACAACAACAACAACAACGACAACATCAACAACAACAATAATAATAATAATAACAACAATAATAATAATAACAACAATAACAATAATAATAACAATAACAATAATAATAATAACAATAATAATAATAATAATAATAACAATAATAATAAAAATAACAATAACAATAATAACAATAGTAATAACAATAATAATAATAATAATAACAATAATAATAACAACAATAATAATAATAACAATAACAATAATAATAATAACACTAATAATAACAATAATAATAATAATAATAATAATTACAACAACAATAATAATAATAATAACAATAATAATAACAACAGCAACAACAATAATAATAATAATAATAATAATAACTATTTAAACTGACAGGGGAATAAAAGCCAACAGAGCAGATATCGTTAAAGACTACAAATTCCGGAATTATATCCTTATTGACATAACAGTACCGTCTGAGAGAAATTATGGAGAATGTGTCCAAATACAAGGACCTAGATATTGAGATTAACAGGATGTGGGGAATGAAGACTGAAACGGTACCAATATTAATCGGAGCACTGGGCCTCGTGAGAAAAGGAATGGACAATTTTACTAACAGTGTCCTAAGTAGCATTAACATACAAGTGGCACGGACAATCGCCATGCTAGGAACATCCCATTTACTAAGAAAAGTGCTATCAATTAAATGACAATTCTCCTATAGACCCTAAGGACATAAGTTTGGATCCGGATCTACAGGATACAAAGCAGGAAACATAAAATACACAAATGATGATGATGCTAATGATGATAATATTAATAAGAAGAAGAAGAAGAAAAGATTCCAGTAGACTAATTGAAGGGATTCCTGGAAGCCCATGCCTTAAAGAAATCCAAAAAATTCTTCTCACGAGCACAGCTCACACCTTACGAAGGGCTTTATCTCTGTAATTTTTTTTTTTTTGCAGTAGAAAATGTCATGATGCCATTTCAAACCTTAGGTCTCTGGCCGGGACCCGGAAAGAAATTTGTACACATCAGAAATCAAAGGAAATAATAATAATAATAATAATAATAATAATAATAATAATAATAATAATAATAATAATAATAATAATAATAATATGTGTATATTATTAGACTCAACCACTTATATAGTGAAGATTCGAAAAATGAAGCTAATAAAAGGAAAAATTAAAAACTTTTTAACATTTAATAGGAAAAACCTTAAATACTGGGAATTTAGACTAAATACTCGCTGATCAAAAGTTTAAGGCCATATTTAAATGAAGATTTAATTAGTAAAATTTCTGTTCAAGCATTAGCGCAGTCAACATCTCCCAATATGCTAAAAACTACAAAGGACAGGAAGTTGTAGAGAGCCATGATCCCAGAAGAGACATGGTACAGAGAAGGAGAAATTCAGAGGCACTGCCCATGATGGGTCATATTGCTTTACGTCCTGTATTCTCGGTACTTTTCTTTTTGGACTAATGTCCATCCTCGGCCCTGTACAAGGCGAAAGGGCCCCTCAAGGCAGAGGGTTACTGAAAGCAGTGGATGGGGCGTTGCTTATGAAGATATGTAGCAATCGTAAAGGGTAACCCCTGAATTGAAGGGGTTAAGATTGTAGTGGTCGGAAAAACACCCTCTTGGGATTCTGTTCCACAAAGCAACAGCTCTTAGAAAGCAGCTTTCCGAGCTGAAATTTTTCCTTACTAATAAAAGACGAAGGGAATGTGGGTGATCTGACTCAATGGATACGACGTGGTTTGGTTTGATTTTTTTGTCTTACGGCATATCAACCTCAATGGGTTATTTAATGCCGACAACTTTTTTAGGATATATTCGTATGAATAGAATATGTATTCTTTGGTTTAGATTGGTTTGGTTTATTTTGTTTTACAGCATATCAACCTCAATGGGTTATTTAATGCCGACAACATTTTTAGGATAGATTCGTATGAATAGAATATGTATTCTTTGGTTTAGATTGGTTTAGTTTATTTTGTTTTACGGCATATCAACCTCAATGTGTTATTTAATGCCGACAACATTTTTAGGATAGATTCGTATGAATAGAATATGTATTCTTTGGTTTAGATTGGTTTAGTTTATTTTGTTTTACGGCATATCAACCTCAATGGGTTATTTAATGCCGACAACATTTTTAGGATAGATTCGTATGAATAGAATATGTATTCTTTGGTTTAGATTGGTTTGGTTTATTTTGTTTTATGGCATATCAACCTCAATGGGTTATTTAATGCCGACAACATTTTTAGGATAGATTCGTATGAATAGAATATGTATTCTTTGGTTTAGATTGGTTTGGTTTATTTTGTTTTATGGCATATCAACCTCAATGGGTTATTTAATGCCGACAACATTTTTAGGAAAGATTCATATGAATAGAATATGTATTCTTTGGTTTAGATTGGTTTAGTTTATTTTTTTTTACTTCATATAAACCTCAATGGGTTATTTAATGCCGACAACTTTTTTTTTCCTGGTAATATTTTGTTTTGTCAAAAATCTATTTCTGGTTGTATTTTTTCATGAAAAATGTATTGTATAGCTGGTAATATTATTTAAAAAATGAATTGCTGGTAATCTTTTTTTTTTTTCAAAAATTTATTTCTGGTAATAATTCTTTTTTAAAATATTTCTGGTATTATTACCTATTTTTACACTTGCATAATGCTTTTGATCTCAGTTTCGGGGTTAACTATTTGTCCATAGCTGGGACCCTAACAGGTGCTACCACCCCGGGTCAGGGTGGACCTGGGAACACCAGCAGTTAAGAGGTGGTTCCACGCTCCTCAAAACCTTCTGATCAGAGGCCTTGCTTTCGTACGTAGCTTATCGTCTTACCCAGGACGTGGATGTATTTTATCGTTATAGCCAGGATGGGGTTACACTTAGGGGGAAGTAAGAAAAATACATGATACCGTCAATTGAATAATGTCGAATGTCTCCACAATTTCAGAAACGGCACATTATCATGACCCGTTCAAAATCTGATATGACAGCCATGAACTGCAGGGCTGGTTGATTTTTCACTGGTTTTAGAAAATGAATATTGCACTTGATGTGAAAGCTGGAGTTTGATGTGATAAGTACTGATACCGAAAATTAGATTCATAGCCGTCACTAATTCTTGAGTATTTAGTTTTAAACATCGTTTGAAAAATGTACGTAAAAACGCTAATTTTCTCAGGATACTGTTTACAGACTTCGGCATTTTACAATTTCAAGAATTAACGTAAGTTGATATCTTTTGTATTAGATTCATTGAATGGAAAATATATTCAAACCAGTATCCTAATTATGAATTACCACAAACAAAATAAGCATTTTTGTACTGTATTCGATTATTAAACACAGTGTAAAAATTATAAAAGATTACAAAAAAGGCTACACAATGAATAAAGTTTGTGAGATCATTTAACAGATCATAATTAATAAAAACAAGAAACAGATAAAAGTGTATATAACACCATAATATTATTATAAGACAAAATGTTTTAAATTTGCATTGTTTATGAAAAATCACATTAAACTACTTTACTGTATAGCATTTTACATCATAATATATTTAGTATTTCTCTTTGAAGTAAATGAATGTCTTATTTGATGGCACACTGGTTTAGTAATAATGTGTTTGTGCCATGCATCTTGTCCATTATACAGTTTGTGAAGCTACAGTAAATTATAAATTTTATAAGGCTGTGCTATAAGACTTTCACAGATCGCATAAACGAAATTCCAACGCGACGCCATCCTTGGTATGACTATAAACTACATCTGCATCCTGGGTAAGACAATAAACTACATCCGCATCCTGGGTATGACGATAAACTACATCCGTGTCCTGGGTATGACGATAAACTACATCCGCGTCCTGGGTAAGACGATAAACTACATCCGCGTCTAGTGTATGACGATAAAATACATCCGCGTCCTGGGTATGACGATAAACTACATCCGCGTCCTGGGTAAGACGATAAACTACATCCGCGTCCTGGGTATGACGATAAACTACATCCACGTCCTGGGTAAGACGATAAACTACATCCGCGTCCTGGGTATTGACGATAAACTACATCCGCGTCCTGGGTATGACGATAAACTACATCCGCGTCCTGGGTAAGACGATAAACTACATCCGCGTCAAAGGTATGACGATAAACTACATCCGCGTCCTGGGTATGACGATAAACTACATCCGCGTCCTGGGTATGACGATAAACTACATCCGCGTCCTGGGTAAGATGATAAACTACATCCGCGTCCTGGGTATGACGATAAACTAAATACGCGTCCAGGGTTTGACAATAAACTACATCCCCGTCCAGAGTATGACGATAAACTACATCTGCGTCCAGGGTATGACGATAAACTACATCTGCGTCCAGGGTATTACGATAAACTACATCCGCATCCAGGGTATGACAATAAATTACATCTGCGTCTTGGGTATGACGATAAACTACATCTGCGTCCAGGGTATGACAATAAACTACATCCGCGTCAAAGGTATGACGATAAACCACACCCATAAAACATTGTAAAAACATCAAACGCATATTTTGCAAAATAAATTCATCAAAGAATGAGACGTTCATCTCTGTAGGTTTAACCATAATTTCGATTTAAAGAATGAAGTTCTGATTAAAAGAGAAAAGGCGAAAGTTTATTGAAAGTGTACTAATTTCCGAATATTCTACAGTAAATGTACGTTCAGAATCATATAAAATATCAACTTTCCACTCAAAAACGACTACTATGTCCGAGGGTTAAAAATAATAGCCAATAATAAGAGACTTGTAGCAACACAAACTTGGTTTTACAGAGGGATGATGAGAATACCATGGAACAAACTTGTGCGCAACGATGAAGTTTTAGAGAAAGAGGAAACAAAAAGGACACTTATAATTAACACCAGGAAGAGACAGTTGAAATTTCTAGGGCGCATAATGAGGAAAGCGGATCTGGAAAATGTAATACTCACAGGACAGAGTAAAACAACACGTAATCTACCTAGCGATCTTGAATAAATGGATGGTGGAACAAGGTTTAGGAAAGATAAAAAGATAAAATTTATTAAGAGCTTCAAAAGACAGGAAATTGTGGAGAACCATGATTGCCAACAACCAAAAGGAACACGGCACATAAAAGAAGAAGAAGATGGTTTTATAATTAAAAGTTAAGAAAGATTTTATCTTTTAAATGGCATCCATTTTGCATCATAGTGTTCAGTGTCCAGACTCTCGTATTTTGATGTCTGTTTGAATGTTTTGATGTAAGACGCTTACTCGTTGTCACTTTTGTGATATCAACGAATGCTTGTTATCACGTTCGTAATTCTCGTTGTAGTCGAGACTTTGGAATCGCAGAAACTAGTAGTAACTCCATCAAATAATACTCGAACTAATAATACTTGTTATAATAGTAACCGCCAAATAGTAATCCGTAGAGAGATCTGTATAGAGAAATAGTACAGATGATAGTATAGACAATCGTGATCACTTAGACGCCATGCTAATTCCCATATATGCACATTTCCTTTACGATCACGTGGTCTACTTAATTAGAAATGGAATCACCTGTGTTTGCTCACTGGTGATCTGTGTTCAAACCCCAGTGTCGGCAACGACACTTTATCCCTATGCAACAGAATGTCATCCTTCAGTTGTTGGATAGGTTTGTTGATATTAGTTTGATGATAGCCGTCTAGGAAGACCTCAAGGTTTGTGAGATCCGGTGTACCTGGTGGCTAGTTTATGTCGCAACCGTAAGAAATTAATCGTTTTCCCCAAATTTGCCCCGAGAAACTGGATTCGGGCTCTTGTCGTATGAGCTGTTGCCCGATCTTGTTGCACGGAAACAAGTTGATGCATTTAAAAATTCATTGGATTAGCGTTAGAAACTTGTCGAAATCGCCATCGTTTTGATGCGCTTCTCCGAAACTCTCCCCTATCCGCTCAAATAAGCCTTTGTTCCAAACCGAACGCGGTCTGCCACTTCGTGGAAGATCACCTACTGAACTTTTACTCTCAAAATTTGGAGAATCTCTCACACAGTAATGGCGACGATATGCTCGTTTGGCTTAAATTAGTGATTCTTTGTTTTGATAAAAAGATTTCACTACTTCTGCTCGTTTTTCAGTTGTATATTTTTGCAGCATTAATTTCCAATGTCTTCTTTATAAAGTAACTAACAGAAAATAAAAAAACGTTAATAAACAAAGAACTTTCAGACAACATGGTGACTTTGAGGACAACATTGGGTATGCGAAAAAAAAGTAATGATTAGACAAACAGGAAAATCTTTTTAAACGACGCGGTTCTCAGAAATGGCGTCAGTTAGTTTCGAACTTCTTCATAGAAAACTTTATGTGGCATAGAGAATGTATAAGTAACACTTTAATTAGATTAGTAATGAAAGAAGTAATATTTTAATAAAATAATTAATAATTGAAATTATTTAATTAATATCAAATTATTTTTTTTAATTTGATTGTATTTTACATATGCGAGAATATGAGAGAATATAAGGTGAAGATTAAATAATAATAATAATAATAATAATAATAATAATAATAATAATAATAATAATAATGACAACATGGCAGACTGTAAAGTAAATTTGAAGATCTTCAAAAACCATGAATCTTAGAAATCTAAAAAATGTCGCACATGAAGACATCAATAATTCCATTTATGGTCAGAACCCTCGGTGGCCACCAATTTCAGCATTGACTCTTTCACCATCCTGAGTCGTGCTCACTCATTCTTATATTTAAAGGCATTAGAATCAATCTATGTCAGGTCCAGACAGCCCTGCCTCTGTAAACAGTGGGGATGTCTGTTAGGGCTGGGCGTTATTTCAGTTTGATTGTTCCGCATTTAATACATAACATTTCTTTTATATTTTATATTGTGACATTTATTCCCTCGATTTCATCTCTGTTGAGTGAGGGCGAAACCGGTCGACTGGTTCTTTTTTTTAAAACCATGAAGGGTAAAATTGGTCTTACCTTTTTCATTTCCATAGTAAAGTTCTGTAACCCTAAGAAAATTATGATATTATATATATATCATAATTTTCATTAGCGTGCAAATTCCTCGTTGGAGGAGTTTCAAACACGTTTCTTTATCATCTCTCAGCTGCGTCTCTGTCTTTGGGCAGAGTGCGCACAGGGGCTTCTCTGTCAAAGTACAGAGTCGCAACTGAGGAAATTTATACCGAGAGGTGCTGACCCTAGGGAACAGCTGCCCGAGGCCGCGCCTTCTCATTTCGCACGAGAGAGAGAGGGATCTGTGCACGCACCGAGGCCAGCGCAACCGAAGGTTGCGGGAGCTCGGGGAATTTTTCTTCCTTGCCCGGGTGTACGCGCTCGGGCTCGCCACATTAAACCGACCTTGTGTCCCAAGGTCGTGGGGGGTGAGTAAATTTTATATATATATATACATATATATATATATATATATAAGAAAGGGAGGGGGAGAGAGCGAGAGAGAAAGAGTGAACACGGAAATCAAGACTGCATTATAACTATCACACCCGGTCTGATGACCACTTAAAGCATGATATACATATGATGTGGTGATATCTGTGTCTACGCTCCTTCCATCAATAAATGCTTTAAATCCGATATTAGACACTCGTCTCTCTATAAATCCAGCAAATTGTAAACAATGTAATTATTTATGTGTGCGTCTGTTTCATGTATATGTGCGCACACAGGGAGAGAAAGATACAGAGAAGAAGGAGGGGACATATATATATATATATATATATATATATATATATATATATATATATGCGTGTGTGTGTGTGTGTTTCGCTCTTTCCTCTCTCTACATTTGGACTAAATAAAGAGAATGAATGAATGTCTCCATTAGAAGTTGCCCATGCCTTACAGAAAGCATCTCTGGCAATTTCCGGTCTGTAATGGAATGGCAAATTTTATTGCACACCGGGTCGCATAAAAAAATGACATCCTTTAACTCATTTAGATGACAAACAAGTCACAAAGGTAATAAAATTACAAAGAATCCAGAACAAAAAAACTCTTTCAAGCTTCATAAAATAAGAATCGGTACCTTTGAGACACTTCGGTGTTACATGCGCCATTTTGTTTTGTTTTGGTCTTGTCATTTTGTCGGCCATTTTTATTGTCTTTTTTATTTTTGTCTTTGCATGAGAAAAGTCGATAGAAATTCAAGCGATTCGACCAACCTCTCCTTTTCTATATTTACACTAACTATCCAGAGCGTGCCAGCAGGAAATCATTTTACTAAATATTCAACCAATACAAGCCCCAAGATCCACTCAAGTTAGAGGGTTACTGAATGAAGCTGTTGTATGAACGACAGAAGAGGAAAAGTGCAGATGATATAGATAGTTTTGGGAAGATAACGTTTGACTCTAGATTCGAAGAGGTTAAGCTAGTAGAGGTCGGGAAAGGACCTTCTCGGGAATCAGCTCCACAAATTAGCGGTTCTCGAAAAGAAAAGCTGCCTGAATGAACGAAGTTGATTCAGCCATGTGAATAGGACTTGGCGGGTCTTAGTTGTAAAGGCCTGAGCTGGTGGAACGAAGGAATGAAACTTGTTTGAACATTCCCATGGAAATAAGAATAGTGTAGAGACAGGTTTGCCATATATTGTTTGTGGGTAAAGGGGTTTTAATGTTGAGAGTAATTCATCACCCACAAGGCCGAGTTTGCGATTAGGATCTTATTAAGGCAAGTAAGTGAGGATCCTGCACAGATATGGCAGATCGGGTAGTTTCTGGAGCCGTACAATGAACGGACCAAATTCCTAGCATAATTAGAGAATGAACATATATATATATATATATATATATATATATATATATATATATATATATATATATATATAAATTCAGTTCATTAATGTCATATAAATCCTCCTATATGGCAATAACGCAGGACAGTCTAACTTATCATTCATTTTATTCAGCGCATTTTGTGCCGCTGTGTTCACCACTCACCTTCATCTGACAATTGTGGTTCATGGTGACAGAATAGTACAATGTCTTGCCGGTTCGTTTTGAACCGGGGAGGATAAGCTTACCGAATCCCTCCTCTCAGATGTAAAAGGCAAGCAGGTTCAGAGTTCAGATTGAATTCAGATTTTTCCTTCTCCAAAACTGGCGATGATATATGGAAGACATGTGCTGCTCAGACGACATTCCCCATCCTAACCTATCAGACGTACCAACAAGATTCAAAAGAATACAGGGCATTACATTCGGGAACGGCTTGGCTGCAGGAGTTGCTAGAAAGTTGTCAGTGTTAACAGTCAGTCGCTTTCGGGGCTCCGCATCGGGTTTTCTGTCTGGTATAGCTTTTAAATGTTTTGGATATGACCACAAGGCGGTGGAGGTTTAAAAAGTGTTTTTCTTCGTCTAGATGAACTCCCTCCCTGGACTGTCGATCTCCATCTATCCGAATCTGCTGGTCATGAGGCACCAGTCTTCCACCTTCGCCTAGTCTCCGGCTTGGAGCTGGACTTAGTTGTCAGAAGCTATTTAAGACGTATGCCACGGTAGGATTTTATAAACAGTGGGAGCTTGTCCCCACTATCAACCCTGGCTATCATAACCTAATTCCTTCTAGATGCGAAGAAGCTCGAAAACTTCCGAAACTAAGCAAAGTACAAGCCTTCATCACTTCAATCAAATCACTTGTTTGGATTTTCTGGCGGTTTACCTTGATTCGTTCATTCTTATCCAAACTTGTCAGCTGTCAATATACCTCATGACACCCTCGAGCGCTTAGACTTGCAGCGAGTAGAATGGAGATCAACATGTTTTAGTGGACTCAGCAGTTTTCAATCTGCTTGCCCTGAATCGTCTTCAAGAAGCGAGAGCAAGATCAAAAAGGTCAGCCAATCTAACAGTGATCTCATCCCACAATCCTCAGTCTCGATCCATTTGCGACCTCCTTTGTAAATCACTAACGGGCCTTAAGTGCCACTAGGATTATCGCACAGAATTTTATAACTGAATCAATTAAGATGTCAGATCCACAAACATCGAAACCGACGGGAGAGTCCATTATATATATATATATATATATATATAACGAAGATTGCACTCAAACATGAAACAGACTGTCGCCGCTTTGTGCTGACCTCAGTGTCCACTTTTATTGTTATTTTTTATATTGAGCCCTTTTACCTCTAGATATAGCATGCTTTAAAACGATATCTTTTTCAGATAGATAGATAGATATATAGATAAGGAAAAGTTTGAAATAGATAGATAGATACATACATAGATAGATAGATAGATAAGGAAAAGTTTGAAATAGATAGATAGATAGATAGATAGATAGATAGATAGATAGATAGATAGATAGATAGATAGATAGATAGATAGATAAGGAAAAGTTTGAGATAGATAGATAGATAGATAGATAGATAGATAGATAGATAGATAGATAGATAGATAGATAAGGAAAAGTTTGAGATAGATAGATAGATAGATAGATAGATAGATAGATAGATAGATAGATAAGGAAAAGTTTGAGATAGATAGATAGATAGATAGATAGATAGATAGATAGATAGATAGATAGATAGATAGATAGATAGATAAGGAAAAGTTTGAAATAGATAGATAGATAGATAGATAGATAATGAAAAGTTTGAGATAGATAGATAGATAGATAGATAATGAAAAGTTTGAGATAGATAGATAGATAGATAGATAGATAGATAGA
>OZ038503.1:26804046-26959046 GCA_964036315.1 Acanthosepion esculentum | reverse complement strand
TGTAAGTGTTTTCAGTCGAGTTCGTTAGATTCAATTACGCACTTGGGAAATTTATGAATCCACCTCTTCTCCCCCAAGCTATGGGTTGAATAGCAGGACAGACTGTATTCTTTAGCCTTGATTGGCAACCAGTCTATCGCAGAAATAAAAGCAACCTATTGCGGGAAAATCTGCCTCGTCAGTCATGTATGATCGCCTAAGCGTATATCACGCATGGCACTTAACCGACTGAATTATACATAAATAGAAAGCGGGGTAAGCCAAAGATGTGTCTTCTCACCGGAATTATCCAGCCTATACAGTGAGGCGATTCTGGAAGAATTAAGAGTCCTTCCAGGATCCATTATTTGTGGCCATAATTTTTAACTACATGGAGCATGCAGATGATACGGTATTGATAGCTAATAGAGAAATGAAACTCTATGAATTCTACAGCGAGAATAAATGACAAAATACCAATCGCAAGAAGACAAAATGTATAGTTGCTAGCAAAAGGGACAACCCAACGTTCAAATTATATATTAGGGATGCCAAAATCAAAAAAGTATGAAAATTTCAAGACTTGGGGACTCTTTTAACAGGAGGACGGAAAGTGCGACACTGAAATCAGAAGGCGCCTTGGAATAAGAAAAGTCGCCTTTCAAAAGCTAAGTAAAGTATTAAGAAACGGAAAAATTCCCTTATAAACAAAGAAAAGAGTACTAAAATGTTACGCAATATAAGTCCTCCTAAATGTCAATGGATGCTGGACAATTTCCTCACAGATGAAGAAGAGACTAGAAGCAACAGAAATGTTGTTCTACTGAAGGATGCTGAGAATATCATGGAACGAACATGTGAGGAACAATAAAGTTGTAGAGAAAAAAGAAACAAAAAGGAAACTTATAGTTAACATCAGGAAGAGACAGTAGAAATTTCTACGGCATATAATGAGGAAAGAGGGCTTAGAAAATTTGATACTCACATTGAATTTATGATACGTCGACAGATTTAAGCCAAGAGGGACAGAGGAAAACATCGCATAACCTCTCTAGTGTGTTTGAGTAAACGGATAGCAGAAATGGTTTAGGAGAGATCACAAAAAGACAAAATATTTTAAGAGCTACAAAGGACTGGTAGTCGTGGAGAGCAATGTTCTGCAACATCCAGAAGACACACGGTACACAGAAGAAGAAAAAGATATGTATTGTGAATTATTTTTATCATAAGGCCGCATTGAATATTACCCTGATATACGCCTGTGAATAGTTATAAACGGAGATATACCAAGTTTTAACTATATCAAAGATATTTCCGCCCGCAAAACTTTCAAAATATACGACGTGAAATGTCAATTTTAGCACGAAAATATCCTTCGACTTTTATCATCGTTTAATCGCATCATGATTGTAGATGAAAAAGTGAGAAACTTTAAGCTGTGATTTTCAATAGAACTTCTCCCCATTTGTCGGTTGATCGGCACCGCGATTAGAAAGTATATAATTAGGAAATCTAATTCAGGAGTGCAAATTACAAGTTGTCATATCAACGACAGCTTACGACCAGCCAGTCTTAGAAACGAAGATATGTTTGGCCCTGAGCCAAGGAGTGGAGTGATCTTACATGTCAAATCTTGCCGATGATTTTGAGTGTGTGTGTGTGTGTGTGTGTGGAAATGGGATGTTTGATGGGCTGCTGAGTGAAGAATTGTTGTATTGGCGATTATGACAGTTATTCTTATAGCATCTTGGAATGTTTCTCTTACAAGTAATGATGTTTGGGGACCAGCTTTGTCAAGAACAGGATTGGATATCATTAGCGAGTTAGGAGAAAAGCGGGGAGGGGGAACACAATATAAAAGAAAGAAAGAAAGAAAGAAAGAAAGAAAGAGAGGCGTAAAGAAAGAAAAGCAAAAGGAAAGAGTGAATGAAAGAAATCAAAGGAAGAAAGAAGAAAAGAAAGACAGAAAAATCAGTTAAAGTAATCATACAAGAAACAAAAAGAAAGAAATCAAAGAAAGAAAAGGACAGAAAGAAATAAAAAAGAATGAAAGCCATCAAAGAATGAAAGAAACGGAAAGAAAAAAAGAAAGAAAGAAATTAAAGAAAGAAATGGAAAGAAAGAAAGAAAGAAACTTCTCTGAAATAAATTAAACAAAAAAGAAACAAAAAAATCAAAGAAAGAAAAAGCATGACAAAAAGAAATAAAGAAATATAATCACTGAAAAGAAAGAAAGAAAGAAAGAAAGAACAAATAAGACCACTCAAATAAAAGAAAGAAAGAAAGACAGAAAGAAAAAAAAGAAAGAAGAAAGATAAAAGAATAAAAGCCATCAAAGAAAGAAAAAAAGAAAGAAAGAAACGGAAAGAAAGAAACGGAAAGAAAAAATGAAACGGAAAGAAAGAAAGAAACTTCTGTGAAATAAATTAAACAAAAAAGAAAGAAACAAATCAAAGAAAGAAAAAAATGATAAAAAGAAATAAAGAAATATAATCACTGAAAGGAAAGAAAGAATGAATAAATGACTGAATGAATGAGACCATTCAAATAAAAGAAAGAAAGAAAGAAAGAAAGAAAGAAAAAGAGAGAAATAAAAATAAAATGGAAGAAAGAAAGAAAGAAAGAAAGAAAGAAAAAGAGAGAAAGAAAACTAAAATGGAAGAAAAAAGAAAGAAAGAAAGAAAGAAAAAGAGAGAAAGAAAACTAAAATAGAAGAAAAAAGAAAGAATGAAAAAGAAACAAAGATAGAAAAAACAATAGAAATAAATCAAAGAAAATAGGAAGAAATCACAGAAGGAAAGAATTCAACAAAAGATAGAAATCAAAGAGAATAAAATCGAAGAAGAGAAATACATGAATGAAAGAAATCAAGAAAAAAAGAATTCCGTAAAATGTAGAAAGAAAGAAAGAAAGAAAGAAAGAAAGAAAGAAAGAAAGAAAGAAAGAAAGAAATCACTACAAGAAAGACAGCAAACAATATTGTAAAGTGATATAATGAATGAATGAATGAATAAATGAATGAGAGAAAGGAAAAGGTAAGATGGAGGAAAAAGGAACAGTCGGTTGAAAAGGAAAGAAAAAAGATTGTGAAGAATAAATAAAGAAAGAGAATTTGTAAAATGAAGGATAGAGGAAAGAGAAAAAATCACACGGGGAAGAAAAGGAAAAAAAAGTAAAATGGAGAAACAAAATAACAAAGAGTAAAACGAAAACAAATATGAAAGAAAAATTACATTATTTAATTGCGACAAGGAGGTGGGTGTTTAATTCAACATCCCTTTCATATTTAGGGGTCTTGTCACTGCATTTTTACTGTGGCACATTATCCTGACGACTAAAGATGCAAATGCCCATCTGTCTCATGTGTGGAGTTAACTATTTGCCCATAGCTGGGACTCTAACAGGTGCTACCACCCCGGCTCAGGGTAGACCTGGGAACACCAGCAATTAAGAGGTGGTTCCAGGCTCCTCAAAACCTCCTGAACAGAGGCCTTACTGTTGGATGTAGTTTATCATCTTATCCAGGACGTGGGTGTAGTTTATCGTCTTATCCAGGACGTGGATGTAGTTTATCGTCTCAACCTGAACGTGGATGTAATTTATCGTCTTATCCAGGGCGTGGATGTAGTTTATCGTCTTACCCAGGACGCGGATGTAGTTTATCGTCATACACAGAACGGACACCCCTGTTATAATCTTTATCTTTACAAGAGCTAGATCAGACCAAAAATGTTGTGCTGCCATATCTAGGATGGAGCTGCCTCGTCTTCGCTTGTCTGTCTTGAGTTCAAAAGCGTCTATGCGTCCTTGTGGGTGATGAATTATTATCCACCCTACAACCCCGTTCCCAGAGATGAAATGTTGCGAACCTCTCACTACTATACCGGTAATTCTATGGCATGTGTACTGACGAGCTACCTTCCTTATTCTCATCACCCCTGATTTTCATTTGGATAGCTTTTTCCCAAGGATTTCTACTTTGGGAAACAGATTTTCGGCATGATTTTTCACAATCAATTGGTATCTTCAAGTCTCGAGTTAACCGTTAGCTTTCCTGCAATGTTTCACTAACTTCACTTCTTGCCCTTTCCATCACTCATTCAGTACCACACATTACCTTGAGTGGCTCTTGAGCCTTGTATTTGGTGAAAATGAATTTTTAAAAACTATAAGACTATTAATAAGTTAGTTGATTTTTTTAATCCTAAACATTAAATGACTCTATTCCATTCATCGCCAATCGGACCCAAAAATTTCCCCAGTCGTGATGAACGAATGTTCCCTCTAAGGAGGCCCCTTGTCTTGTTTGCCTATTGGGACGTAAACTCAACCCAGACCTCAGGTGGAAATCGTAGATACGATCCGTCGCTAAAGATGCTGTTCCCTGTACCGCTCTAGTAAGTACCTGACTCCTCCTGCTATCCTCTGCATTTGCAAAAGCCAGATCAGTCCGAAAACGGATTATTGTTGCATATATAAGAATAGTTGCCCAATATTTACTTTGCGTCCTGGGTATGACGATAAACTACACCGCGTCCTGGGTATGACAATAAACTACACCGCGTCCTGGGTATGACAATAAACTACACCGCGTCCTGGGTATGACGATAAACTACACCCGCTTCCTGGGTATGACAATAAACTACACCGCGTCCTGGGTATGACAATAAACTACATCCGCGTCCTGGGTATGCCGATAATCTATATCCGCGTCCTCGGTAAGACGATTCTACGCCCAACAGCAAGGCCTCTGATCAGGAGGTTTTGAGGAGCATGGAACCACCTCTTAATTGCTGGTGTTCCCAGATCCACCCTCACCTGGAGTGGTAGCACCTGTTAGGGTTCAAGCTATGGGCAAATAGTTAGTCCCGAAACTGAGGTAAAAAGCTTTATAAAAGTGTAAAATAGGTTTTAATTCCAGAAATACTTTGTAAAAATTACTACTAGAAATAAATTTTTGAAGAACAAAAAAATATTACCACCAATATATTTTTTGAAAAAAAATATTACCAGCAATACGTTTTTGAAAAAAAAATATTACCAGCAGTACATCTTTTAAAATAATATTACCAGCTGTACATTTTTGAGGAAAAAATATTACCAGAAATAGATATTTAACAAAACTAATTATTACCAGAAAAAAAAAATTTGTCGGCATTAGATAACCCATTGAGGTTGATATGCCGTAAAACACAACAAACCAAACCAAACCAATCTTCACTTTCTAGTTGCGATAGAGTCCACGCGTCTCCGCGTCCTTGTGGGTGATGGACTATTTTCCATATCACAACCCCTTTCTTGCTAGCGAAACGACGCAAACCTCTCACTGTTCTATCGCTTTTTCCATGGAAAAAGTTTGAGACGAAATACATTCGTTAGTTCCACCTGTTCTAACCTTCACGGCTAAGTTCCGCCTCGACATGCACATTGTAGCGAACCACCCTCATTCCCTTCATATTCCATCAGTGAGATTTAAATTCCACTAGAACGCGGCTTCTTGCCACGAATCGCAACTCTGCGAAACAGACTCCCGAGAGGCTGCTTCCCCGATCACTCGAACCATAACCTGTTCAAGTCTAAGGTTAACCGTTATCTTCCCCACATATCCGCATAAGGCGTGTCCCTTACGCTGTAAGAATCGACCCCGGGGGATTCCTGGGTTTTGTGCAGAGTGAAAATAATTATGAAACAGTGTTGGAATTGAGCTCTCAAAAACAACATCTGAAAACGGAACTTGGAAAGAGAATGTTTAGCCGTGAATGACTTACCATTTCAACAAAAGCTACTGCTGCTACTCCTCTTGATGTAGGCGTATTTTTGTCTTTCGTCCGACGACCGAGTCCAAACTTGTAGGGAAATATTCTCCCTAACAACAAAAATGAAGAAGAAAAACATCCACAATGTTACATTATACATATAAAAGTTGTCCCATAATAATGGGACACATTTTAAATGCAAATATCTTGGGTTATAAAAATGAAAAAGAGTGCCAAAATGTATTTATTACATAACTGATAAACAAGAGTTCAGTATATTATCTAAGAAGGTCACCACCTCAAGGAAAACATGCAAGAGCTCGCTCTCTCATTCCAAACACAGATATTATAACTGTCTATATTTCTGAGATGAGGCATTATGTATATTATTTACATTATTCGGACTATTATTGTCCTCATCTTTGTCGCTATATTTGTCACAACGTTTCGGCCGTTGTATACTCCGGCCTTCTTCAGGTAGTTGGAATGTCGAACTGAACCCTTCGCTCACAGGCCGCAGAAATCTCCTGAGCCGACCAAGCATAGAAATGAATACAATATGGGAATCAGTGATAAGGAGTGCCAGAGAAAAGCGATAATAACAACAAAGAAATTGCAATATGAACTCTCGTAAAAACATGAAATGATAACAGCAAAAATTGCAATATGAGCACTGGTGAAAAAAATTTTTGCTGATGACATTAGGTTTATAATACCCAGAAATACATCCTCAAGGACACATGGCACAGTGGATAAAGGCGTTGGTTAGATCCAGTGACAGGACCCAAAGAGTGTGAGTTCAATACCCGGTTAAGCCAGTGGATAACTTGGAGAGGGGAATTAACAGGAGATAACTGATAACCGACATTCATTAAACATGGCACGTAGAACTAGAACAGTCTACCCCAGTGAGCGAAATAAAGGGTTCAGTTCGACATTCCGACTACCTGAAGAAGGCGGGAGCGTACAACGGCCAAAACGTTGTGATAAATATGACGACAAAGATGAAGAGATCACAATACCTGGTCTGCAGACCAATGGAAGTAAGTCATATTCTCAGACGAATACAGTTTTTCTCTTTTCCCAACTTCAGAGCGTGTTCATGTGTGGAGGCAGCCCAAAGAAGCTTACAACCCTGATTGCCTTTTTCCAGCAGTGAAGCATGGATCAGTAATAGATTGGGCTGCCATATCATGGAAATGACTTGATTCAATAGTTGCCCTGCATGATAGGATCAACACTAAAGATTACCTGAACATTTTTGCAGAGCATGTTCATCCAATGGCTCAGACTTTATTCCCTGATGGTGACTGTATCTTCCAAGACGATAATGCACCAATACATACTGCTTGATTGGTTAAGAATTGGTATGAAGAGCCGGAAAGTGAGCTACAACACATGGAGTGGCCTCCCCAATCTCCAGATATCAATATTATTGAACATTTGTGGTGCATTTTGGAGCGACAAGTTAGGAGCCGCTATCCTCTACCGTCGTGTCTTAAAGAGCTGGAGCAGGTGTTAATGGAAGAATGGCTGAAAATTCCTCTGGATGAAGTCAGAAAGCTGTATGATTCCATTCCTAGACGTATTAAAGCTGTATGTGAGGCTAAATGAGGACCAACTCCATATTAAAAAAATTCTTTGAATTTAACAAGTGTTTCAATTATTCTGTCTAACCCCTGTAGCAAAATCTTATATAATATGTCGGATTCTTTTATATCAGTTATGTAATAAATATATTTCCTGCTTTATGTTAATTTTATAATCCAAGACACTTGCTGTGCCCTATCATTCTGGGACACTCTGTATAAGATTTCTTCCGTTTTGGGGACCAATTTTAAAGACGAATGTATCATCTTAACTGTACACTCCTTAAATATATGGTAACAGGTGATGAAGTATGAGTCACATGTGGCAATTTTCACGGTAAAAACAGTGAATGTCTCCAACCGACTAAAACGTTGTGTTACATGGAAAAAATTAATGATTTACGTATAGTGAGAGTGTCGACGAGGTATTATTCAGTTAGAGTCATGAGAAGGGAATGAAGCACTAAATGTACATTTATAAGTCCATCAGCTGCAACGTGTCCGTAAGGGGACGTGCGCTAGGTGATACGAAAAATATGTCAACGCAAAACCTGCAAGAATAACACTGGAAAGTAATTTGGAACTCGGTTGGTCTGTTCTACCCCAGCCGCCATATTCACCTGACCTGGCACTAACTGATTATTCCCTTTTAGCATCAATGCAAAACTCTTCTATGGGGAAAACCATCTCAAATGAAAACCTGATTCAAGAATTCGTCGGAAACATTTTCATATCAAAACCTGTGATGTCGAAACCGACTATTACAAATAAGAGTGAACATTTAATTGAATAAAATGTAATAGAGATTTATTCTTTTAAGAATAAGATATATATATATATATATAAATATATATATATATATATGTGTGTGTGTGTGTGTGTGTGTTTGTCTTATTAAGTCGATTAACACTGAGTATTAAGTTTTATCCTCGCTGAGTGCTCCATACTTTCAGCCTTGTGCCACATCAAAGCTACCCTTTGAAAATCGGCCCACTCCGGCGTAGTGTCATGGGTAGCAAGCTTGTCTCGCTAGATCAATTTCAACTAACTAGTGAGTTCAATCCTCAATGGGTGCCCCAAACTTTTGGCCTTGTGCCACAATTAAGCTACGCTTAATAAATCACACACACACACACACACATACATATGTGTGTGTTAGTCTGTGTGTGTGTGTGGAGGGGACATGTAATGGTTAACAAGCTTGTATTGCCAGGCCAAATATAACTTCGATTCTAACTGGGTACCCCATACTTTCGGCCTTGTACCACATCTCTGCTCCTAATCTATTTGTCTCCCTCTCTCTCTCTCTCTCTCTCTGTCTGTCTCTCTCTCTCTCTCTCTCTCTATATATATATATATATATATATATATATATAGACAATTATACAACAATAAAATAAGCAAAATAAATTACTCCAAACAAATCATAAAACCACACCTGTTAGAATAAACGAAACAAAATCAAAACAAAAGAACGGACGAAAGTTATAACTGTTATACAAATAAAAATAATAACAAAAAAACAAAAACATTAATAAAAGATAATATACTACGTTACTTAAAAACCGAAAGCCAAAAAGATATAGTGTAACAAATAAATAACAAGTATAATAAATCGATCTAAATACATCCAAATATATAAATAAACTAACAACCGATTACGATAAACTAGCCGTTTAAAAAACAAAACAAAACAAAAACAAATAAAGATAACCAACCTAAATAGATAAATTAAAAACTGTTCCCACCTAAATAATAGTCAGAAAAAACCACAAATTCAACAAACAGATTTAATCAATGACAAATAAACAAATATATAAGATAAAAAATAAAAATGAAAATAAATAAAAACAAGCAAAACAATTTGACCCAAATAAATAAGCGAACAAGCGATTTCCGGTAATGACGGCCATTATAGACTACCAACAATAAGCTATATAAACAAATTTTTACTACGTTAACCAAAAACACCGATCTAAATAAAAGAATAAATAAATAAATATATAAGATAAAAAATAAAAGTAAAAATAAAAAAACAAACAAAAAACAAGCAAAACAATTTGACATAAATAAATAAACAAATGAGCCACTTCCGGTAAAAGTAACCGCCAAAATAGACTACCCATAATGCACCACTGACCCTTATATAAATAGCCGAGAAAAATAACAGCACTAGTCGCCCGACGATTGCACTAGCATGAAACAGACTGTCGCCTCTAAGTGCTGACTTCCATGTCCACTTTTATATTTACACACGCTCTATCTCTGATATTGAGCACTTTACCCCATAAATATAGCACACTTTAAGACTATATTTCTGCATATTCAGCTCCTGATTGTCAGTAGAGCACTTTCGCTACATTTATAACACAACATGGACATAGAAAAATTTAGCCTCGACTACTCACTAAAAAACATACCCACCCCTTCCCCTTACATATATAAACTAAAATTATTTGAAAAAACAGAAAGTTTCATAAAAAGAATGAGATGGAAAGCACATTTTTTAAACCAAGATCTTCACAATAATAATAATACACTCAAGGAAAAATACGGGTTCAAAACAAGAAAATGTCCCCCGCAACAAAAAGAATTAGATGACTTCGAGAAGGACTTAACTGACCTAGTTAGAAACATAAAATTCCATAAAAAACAAGATGCATTCCAAAAAAAGCTAAAAGAAGATATAGCCAAAATAAACAGTTCAGCAAATGTATTTATCGCAGCCGACAAAACAAGAAATTTATACAAACTAACCCCTCCTACGCACAATAAATTACTAAAGAACAACATAACCAAAACATACAAAAAGGCACCCAAAACAATAGAACACGATATAAATAAAGAAGCTAAAGAAATCGCTCAAAAATTAGACCTAGATGACCGAATAAGTTGCATGAGCAAGACGCAAGCCTTTATCACACTAAAAGACCACAAGGAAAATTTCAAAACCAACCCTGCATGCAGACTCATAAACCCAGCCAAAAGCGAACTAGGTAAAATAAGTAAAACAATACTAGAAAGAATCAATTCTGAACTTAGGAAGAAGTTAGGAGTAAACCAGTGGAAAAACACAAAAACAACCATTGACTGGTTCAACAGCATAAATAACAAACAAAATTGCCACTTCCTACAATTAGACATAAAAGAATTTTACCCATCCATAACAGAACGTACACTAGATAAGGCCATCAACTTAGCTCAGGAACAAATAATAATAAAACCAAACGAAATCGACATCATTAAGCACTCACGTAAATCATTATTATTTCACCATGAAGAAGCATGGATAAAGAAAGATGGGATATTTGACACTACAATGGGAAGCTTTGACGGTGCAGAGACATGCGAAATCGTAGGCATTTACTTACTACACGAACTAAGCAAAATAATAGATAGAAATGACACAGGGCTCTACAGAGATGACGGTCTCATAATCTTAAGAAACTGCAACAAACAAAAGACTGATAAAACTAGAAAAGCAATAATTAAAATTTTCAAAAATAACGGATTCGAGATAGATATAAAAACTAACCTAAACGAAGTAGATTTTCTAGATGTCACCTTCAACCTAAGAAAAGGCACACACAAACCATACAGAAAACCGAATGATAAACCACAGTACATACATATATACTCCAACCACCCGCCTTCTATAATCAAACAGATACCTAAATCGATTAACCGCAGGCTTTCCGACAATTCTTCCGATGAACCTATATTTAACACGGCCAAGAAAGACTACGAAACAGCCCTAAAAGATAGCGGATTCCCAGCAACACTCACATACTCACCACAGAACACAAAAAAGACCAACAGAAAAAGAAATATCATATGGTTCAACCCACCGTACAGCAAAAACGTAAAAACAAACATAGGAAAAATATTCTTCAAGCTTTTACACAAACACTTCCCGGAATCAAGCACCCTACACAAAATATTCAACAAAAACACAGTAAAAATCAGCTACAGTTGCACCGAGAACATGGCACAAATAATAAAAAAGCACAACAGAAAAATTATTAACAAACCACACGAACAAATTAAACCCACGTGCAACTGCAGAATAAAAAACGAATGTCCCTTAAACGGTAATTGTTTACAAAACAACGTAATCTACCAAGCCACGACAAAATCAGCAGATAATGAAGAAAAAGTATATATAGGAGTAACCGAAGGACCATGGAAACAAAGAAATTATGTACACAAAATGTCTTTCACAAATAGTAAATATGCGAACAGCACAATGCTTTCTAAGTATATCTGGGAAATAAAAAACAAAACACACACCACACCAAAAATATCTTGGAAAATAAGGAAAAAATCATCAGCCTACAACAACCTATCAAAAACCTGCAAACTTTGCCTGGAGGAAAAAATAGCTATCATTACCTTCCCAGATGAAAATAAATTATTAAATAAAAGATCCGAGCTAATCTCAAAATGTAGACATGAAAACAAATTTTTACTACGTAACTTAAAATAGAAAAATAAATAAATATATAAACAAACAACAATAAAATAAGCAAAATAAATTACTCCAAACAAATCATAAAACCACACCTGTTAGAATAAACGAAACAAAATCAAAACAAAAGAACGGACGAAAGTTATAACTGTTATACAAATAAAAATAATAACAAAAAAACAAAAACATTAATAAAAGATAATATACTACGTTACTTAAAAACCGAAAGCCAAAAAGATATAGTGTAACAAATAAATAACAAGTATAATAAATCGATCTAAATACATCCAAATATATAAATAAACTAACAACCGATTACGATAAACTAGCCGTTTAAAAAACAAAACAAAACAAAAACAAATAAAGATAACCAACCTAAATAGATAAATTAAAAACTGTTCCCACCTAAATAATAGTCAGAAAAAACCACAAATTCAACAAACAGATTTAATCAATGACAAATAAACAAATATATAAGATAAAAAATAAAAATGAAAATAAATAAAAACAAGCAAAACAATTTGACCCAAATAAATAAGCGAACAAGCGATTTCCGGTAATGACGGCCATTATAGACTACCAACAATAAGCTATATAAACAAATTTTTACTACGTTAACCAAAAACACCGATCTAAATAAAAGAATAAATAAATAAATATATAAGATAAAAAATAAAAGTAAAAATAAAAAAACAAACAAAAAACAAGCAAAACAATTTGACATAAATAAATAAACAAATGAGCCACTTCCGGTAAAAGTAACCGCCAAAATAGACTACCCATAATGCACCACTGACCCTTATATAAATAGCCGAGAAAAATAACAGCACTAGTCGCCCGACGATTGCACTAGCATGAAACAGACTGTCGCCTCTAAGTGCTGACTTCCATGTCCACTTTTATATTTATATATATATATATATATATATATATATAAACTAGATTAGGATATCCACTTTATCATCGCACTACTTAGCGTATTGAACACTCTACGTTTCGGCTTTTTTCTTTGGACTAAATACTCAAGCCACTTGGCGATTTGTTTCGTCTTGTTCTGATGTTTTTAGTTCTTTCTCTTTTTATTTCCAATTTTTTTCTTCAGGTACCGATTTGTCCTGAAATGTCTGCAAGTTGAGCTATCCAAGGTTTTCGAAACGAGCACTATTATTAACATATATATATATATATATATATATATATATATATATATATATATATATATATATATATATATTAAGACATTTTTATGTTTATGCATTCTTGTTATAGATAAAATTATTTAAGTAAAAGCTCTGTTTATAATAAACAGTATTAAACAACATTTACCGTCCTGAATGTCCGAGAAATCTTCACAGAAAATATTCGTCCTCCGACAGGATTCGAACCTGTATCCCATACGGAGCTGTCATATAGCCTGACGTGCCTTTAACCGATTTTACTGTCTTTAAACTTCAATCTTCCATGAATCTCTCGCGTACATTCATATCTGCTCAATGCGTATCCAAATGTAAATAAATGACGTCACACATTATGAAATGAACAAAGTCCGATAATTATTTTAAGACATTTTTATGTTGATACATTCTTTTTATATGTATGTATGTGTGTGTGTGTGTGTGTGTGTGTGTGTGTGTGTGTGTGTGTGTGTGCACGTGTGTGTGCACGCGCGTGTGTGTGTATCTGTGTGTAGGGCGAGGCACTTCGACGTGGTGTAATCGTCAGCGATCTCGTCTCGCTCAGCCAATGAGGAGTGAGTTGTAGATCCTCACTGATTCCTTCATACTTTCGGCGTTAGCTTACGTCTTTGCTATGTTTATCAAATTAATATCGACATACGCTATACTAAAACCAAACAATATAAAAAGAAATCCTTTGCTGAAGTGTGCATAGACTTTTTTTTATATTGTTTGGTTTGGTTTGGTTTGTTTTACGGCATATCAACCTCAATGGATCATTTAATGCCGAAAAAGAATTTTTATTTCTGGTAATATTTTTTCTTCAAGAATGTATAGCTGGTAACGTCTTTTTTCCGCAGAAATATATAGCTGGTAATATTATTTTTTTTCAAAAACGTATAGTTGGTAATATTATTTTTCCAAAACATACAGCTGGTAATATTATTTTCCCAAAATGTACAGCTGGCCATATTATTTTTTCCAAAAACGTATAGCTGATAATATTATTTTTTCCAAAAATGTATATCTGGTAATATTTTTTTTTTTTTCAAAAATGTATAGCTGGTAATATTAATTCTACCAAAAGATTTATAGCTGGTAATTTTTCTTTCAAATATGTATAGCCGGCAACACTATTCTTTCAAAAAAAAATATAGATGGTAATATTTTCCAAAATTGTACAGCTGGCAACATTATTTTTCCAAAAATATATTATCAGAGGTCCTGCTGTTGGACATACCCAGCACGCGGATGTAGCTTATCGTCATACCCAGGACGCGGATGTAGCTTATCGTCATACCCAGGACGCGGATGTAGCTTATCGTCATACCCAGGACGCGGATGTAGCTTATCGTCATACCCAGGACGCAGATGCAGTTTATCGTCATACCCAGGACGCGGATGTAGTTTATAGTCATACCCAGCACGCGGATGTAGCTTATCGTCATACCCAGCACGCGGATGTAGCTTATCGTCATACCCAGGACGCGGATGTAGTTTATCGTCATACCCAGGACGTGGCTACACCTTGGGAGTTAACTATTTGCCGATAGCTGGGACCCTAACAGGTGCTACCACCCGGGTCAGGGTGGACCCTGGCAACACCAGCAATTAAGAGGTGGTTCCACGCTCCTCAAAACCTTCTGATCAGAGGCCTTGCTGTTGGGTGTAGTTTATCATCTTGCCCAGGACTCGGATACAGTTTAACGTCATACCCAGGACGATTTGATATTGTAATACTAAATTTATTCAGACATCATGAGATGATTACAAGTTCGCTTTGCACTCCACAATCACAAAAGATGCTCAAAATGGTAGCGTTTAGCTTCCAGACATTTATTAGTACAGCGAACTCCTGTTTGGGCAACGTTGGCCAAAGTGTCCCGTGGGACTACTGCACATGTATTTTCCATTTCTCGACTAAAGGCGGCCAATGTAGTCGGCTTTCTGCGATACACATCGTTGAGTATTTCTTTATGTTACAGCCATGGGTCGAAGAAATATCGTACTACAGTAAACAATATTATCGCAATTTGATAAAACTACGAAAGACAAGGTTTTCCTTTTATGACGTGCGTATATATTTTTATGGCGGACTCTGTATGTTTGTGTGCAATTTTACTTCTGTTTATTTCCAATCTTGTGATCGCTAACTACAACTTGTTTATAGTTCTCCCCCGGGTTCTCTTTGTAACTTATATAGTAAGAGGAATTGCCATAGCTTTTGCGTTACCAAACGAAAATCAACTGAACCGTTAACAATACCGTGAAACTAAATTCTCCGTAGTTTTCAACAACACAGAGCTGCTAATGACAGACTCCAACTCGACAGTCATAATAAAAAAAAATATTACTTTAACGTTTCACGTAGAAAACTATTTCATTATTTTTTTTTCTCCTAATACACTAAAACTTTCGTTGACGTCACAATTGGGACAAAAATAAGAACGAAAAAAAAAAAAAGAAAGGAAATAGAAAAATACTGACAAACGGTTTTACATGTCTGCGATCCACTCAGCCGCCGTCGGAGAAGGCGAAGAAAAAAAGAGTTTCCAGTGGTAAGCTAATGGATCCTACCAATTGTTCTGCTTGCTTCGACCCTACATCCGGGTTCCGGGTGGCCATTACAGTTCGCTAAGCCGTTCGACTGTGAAGAGAAAATTTATCCACAGGATCCTTTGTCGAATGCTTTTCCTGCAAACTCTCAGAAAAGCCATTAGTGACAATGAGATTTAACATTCCAAAGAAACAAGCTCCCGTTCTCACATTCTATTCTAAATGGATTTGCATAAACGGATACCCAAAAAGTTTGCCACACACACACACACACACACACACACACACACACACACACATTATAAAATATAGTATTCAGGTAGGCTATATTTATGGGTTAAACGTGCTCAATGCTTGGGATAGAGCGCATGTAAATATAAAAGTGGGCAGCATCAAGTGGTGCTTATCTGTTTCACACCTGAAGGAGTTTGTGGTTATTAACAAGGTTGTGAGTTTCATGTGTATTTTGGGGGGTGAAGGCGCGTTTTTTAATATGTAAACAAACATGATAGAAGAAGCATACAAAAACGAATAGTTTCCCAAGATAGATCGCCACTAAGATGTGCAGCTCTAGAAATGCGGTCTCTTTCATTTTTACATTTTTTTATTTTTTCCCGGTGGAGTAATGGATAGCGGCTCGGTTTGAAAAATCAGAGAACCGAGTTCGAATTCCAGTCGACATATATTTTTGATAAAAAAAAAAATACTACCATCAATAAAAATTTTGTCGGCATTAAATAACCCGTTGTGGTTGATATGCCGTAAAACAAACCTAAACCAAACCAAACGAAGCCCACGTGACGATAAGCGTAATCTTTAAACTAATTTCCTCAAAATATATATAAAGTCTACCATTCGTCCATGCTTAAAATATTGCCGCAACATATGATCTAGTGCTCCTGCTATCGATGTTGAGTTCCATGATAAAAAAAACAAAGAAGAATGAGGAATATTATTTGGTCCCGATCTGGAGTCTCGGCTTCAGTCATTTTCCCACCTCCGTAAAAGATTTCTCTCTTTGCTTTTTCCATGACCACTTTGGCGTCCAGACTCTTCTAGACGGTGGAGTAATGGATAGTGGCTCGGATTGAAGAATTGGAGAGCCGAGTTCGAATTCCTGTCGAATCCATTACATTCACTTACGAGCTAATACTCTTGGGAAAGGTGTGAATCCTCTTCTTCTCCCACCCAGCTATGGGTAAATAGCAGGACAGACCGATTTCTATAGCCTTGGATGGCAACTGGTCTACCACAGAAATAAATGGCAACCTATTGCGGAAAAAAAACTGCCTCGCCAGTCATGTATCGAAAGATATATAATCGCCTAAGCGTGTAACTGATTGACTGACTTTCTTTTTAGAAAATGTTACCCGGCTTTTCTAGCGTGTGATTCGAGGTTGAGTCTGAGAGTGTTCTAATCTTAAGGAGTCTCCATCTTGAGTATCTTCCTCAGCAGATAAGTCATCTGTAGAGGGTGTCGTCATCAGTGGTTCCTGTTTTCCTTTGGTTTTGGGGGTAAAGGTAGTTTTGACTGAGTTAGAGGCTTCAGTCAGTCCACGGATACATTTTGATAATTTCCAGAATGAAGCTCAATAGGAAAATGTTTTTTTCTTTGTTTTCTTTATTTCTCTCTAGGACTTTAAGCGGGTCCCAGCGCAAGGAGCTTCTAAAGGGTGTGTCTCATTCCGCCAACTTGTAAAAAGTGTATATTTCTTTAGTTCTTGGGCAATGAAAGGCTTTGGAACAGTGTGTCGGTGCCCTTCAGAGAAAAATTCAGTTTCCAGTCTCCTCATTTCTTGTACTAATTGCCAGACCTTTTCATTGGCAAACGCCATAGAGTCCTTTTCAGCTAGAGGCTTCGTTAGTAGCACTAAAGTCACTGTTACTACAGTAGCTTCATGTCTCGCACATCTCGCCTATGGAACTCCCTTCCCTATTACGGTTTCCCTGACAAATACAATCTCCAACGGTTTAAGTGTAGCATCAATCGACATCTCCAGTTGCCTTGATCTATCCACTTCTCTTCTCCACATCCTCTCATCTTTCATTCCTATCTGCTCTCGCTCCAAATCTTCTGTAACCCCCTTGCCTTGATCGACCCACTGTCTTTCTCTTTCTCCACATCCTCTCCTTTACCACTCCTATCTGCTCTTCCTCCAACCCTTCTATAACCCCAGCGTGATAGTGGCCTCCAGCCTTGCTTGGGGTGATACGCTTAAAAAAAAAAAAAAAAAAGCTGGTGAGTAACCTTGGCCTGTTGGTAGCTTTCTTCATTATTACTTTATTTATTGTATTTATATCATTTTTCCACACATTCCTCCAGCCATGGCGGTTGCCTGGTAACTCGACTTTATACATTCTGTTTACTGGGGTATAATCGTTAGTAAGGTCAGTTATTACTAGTTTACTGTGTTATTTAATGGGGATTGATTAGGCAGGAACGGTTATTTTAAACTAGTTTAATTAGGTGATTTTAAAACGGAGTCTGAGGATGGCGCGAACATTTTAAAATGTCAGTAATTAAAAATATAGAATTTCAAGTAATATCTCACCTCTGTAAGGCCGAGTGTTTAGGTAGAAAACAACTTTCTACTGGTATATTTATCGCACAACAAAAATGGAGGACTCGAATATGAGTCAGGGTAATAAAATGTTTTAAAAACCAAACTATATATATATAAACAAACGATAAGTATGTATTGACAAAACAAAGGTATACATAAAAAATAGAATATTATTGCCTGTTCTTCACGTGGCGACCTACATCCTAACGTCCCTGGGTGAAATAGAGAAAAAAGAATGACAGGGAATGATTACTGGTCATTTATAGGCTGAATATATATATATATATATATATATATATATATATATATATATATATATATATATATATATATATATATATATATATATATATATGTATATATATATATATATATAGATAGATAGATAGATAGATAGATAGATATTCAGTTGTATGGAGATGATTTTATAGCCTATGGAAGCCAGGGTTACAAATTCATATCTATACAACTGATTATGTTACATCTATGACTGTTATTGAGCACTTTCCAATAAGTACCACGCATAATATTATATATATATATATATATATATATATATATATATATATATATATATATATATATGTAAATTATATATATATATATATATATATATAAATTATATATATATATATAAATTATATATATATATATATATATATATATATATATATATATAAAACGTCACACATTATGAAATGGACAAAATACGTTCTTTTATTGATAAAAATATTTAAATAAATGCTCTGTTTATAATAAACAGTATTAACAACATTTACCGTCCTGAATGTCTGAGAAATTTTCATAGAAAGTATAAGTCCTCCGACATTCAGGCGGGTAAATATTGTTAATACTGTTTATTATAAACAGAGCATTTACTTAAATATTTTATCTATAAAAAGAACGTACAACCATATATATATATATATATATATATTATATATATATATATATATATATATATATATATATATACATATATATATATCGATAGATAGATAGATAGATGGATAGATAGATAGATACGTATGTGTTTGTGTGTGTGTGTATGTATTTTT
This sequence comes from Acanthosepion esculentum, assembly GCA_964036315.1. Taxonomy (NCBI): domain Eukaryota; kingdom Metazoa; phylum Mollusca; class Cephalopoda; order Sepiida; family Sepiidae; genus Acanthosepion; species Acanthosepion esculentum. Next base: position 26,939,901 of record OZ038503.1, on the reverse strand, counting down.
GTTTCTGTGCGTACCTATATGCTGGCGTACAAGGCGACTGAACGTATAAGACGACTCGCAAATTTTCAAGTTGAAATGTAGGTTTCGGGCTATATTGTCTGTATAGGACGGACCCACTCCAAATGATGCTCAATACAAAGAGTATATTCAATACAAAGTGTGTTGTATTGAATTTATTAAATGAATCCAGTAAGCATATAACCATACACACGTTCAACTGTTCTCGAATGTCATCTTTAAATAGCATGTTGAGACAAACATTTCCCATGCTGACAACTTAGCATAAACCACTGGATTTAAGGTTCATGTTTTATACCTCGAGTATAAAACGAACTCTTATTTTAGGGGCAGGATTTTTTTATAGGATGCGGTGAATAATCTTTCGTCTAAATTACGCATTTATGAAGATATCGGTTACATTTCATTTTAACAGATATATTCACCAAAATTATACAAAAATATCTTGAAATACTAAAGAGTAGACTTATTTAATAAAATCGCCATTGGCTTCAACCACGGCCTCCAGGCGACTTCAGAATCTCCTGCATCTCTTCTGGACGGTCTCCATGTTTAGGTTGCCGAATGCTGCTTTATCCTTGCCTTCAGTTCATCTTTGGTGTTACTAGGGGTTTTGTTGGTCTCTCGCTCAACTGCGCAGATGTGGTCGCAGAATTTGTCTGACAGCCATGACTGGGTTCTCCTGCTTGTGTGGCATAGTGCAGAGTCCTTTTGCAAGACCAGAAGCCACCCTCTTGACCCAGGGCAGCACTGCCTTCTCAAGGCACTTGACGTAGGTCTCTGTATTGAGTCTGATGCCCTCACCAACAAATTTAATGGTTTATTTTCCTATCTGAACGATCAGAAATTTTTTTCTGAACTACCGTACCTTCATAATCACTAACCCATCCAAATCCTTCCAAATCTTCTGCATTCTTCTCTGAAATATCCGTATTGGAGCTTCCGGTGCGAATGCCAAGCAGTACAGCATGACGTTTCCAAATTTCTTGCGGAGTGTATTGCGTCAGTATGCTATTTTTCACACAGACAACGTCCAACCCTCTTTGCTGTCAATCCGACAAAATCAAAAACAACGCAAAATTAAAATATGAAATGACGACAATTTTCCCATCGCATCCTGTATATGCATCTAAGTGTTTCTGTGGTTCATTAGTGTATGCTGTTTAAAATTGTGTTTGTCCACACATATATACCAAACTTGGGCCTCTCGAATTAGTGTAATGGTCAGCAACCTTGTTTCGCTAATTACGAGTGAGTTCGATCCTCACAGACTACCCCATAGTTTCAGCCTCGTGCCACATCTAAGCTATGCTTATTAAAATCACGATATACACTTTTTATATATCTATGAGTGCGTACGCATTTGTAAAAATCAGAATTGATCCAAATATATACGTGCGTGATGTTTGTGAACAGACGTATGTCTCATATCTTTTCAAAACAGAAACTATGGTCTGGAATCGACCATATAAAACAATCAAGATGTGGAATTAGTTAATACCAAACATTTGAAATAGCCCGATGTATGGATCAGTTATAATAAATTTAGTATAGAAGAAAAAGAAATTAAACACTGCAAATTGCTACACAACCAAAGGATTAATCTGAAGAGTCGAGTCATGTTCTTAAATTGCTTTCTCAAATCGAGATTTTTATAAGGATGTCATACATGGCTCCAAATCCGCATAGGAATATCTAAACTGTCAGCTGTATTGAACCACTTTCTAAGGCTAATGGTTTAAAAAGCTTTGAGCGTGTGAAATCTGAGGCTCTTGGCAAATAGAATGAAAGAACATCTGTTTTTTTTTATTTTTGAAAGAATACAAAACAATATATACATTTTTGGAAACATCTTTCACTGTGTTCATATATATATATATATATATATATATATATATATATATAATTATAATTTTTTTTTTAAATTATATTATTTTTTTAAAAATATGATTCCTTCGCTACATAAGAGTTCTCATGTTTCAAAAGTGAGAGCCGAGACCCTCAATATAATTTTTGAAATTAAGTTGAATTAAGGTGTCTGGTCTCGCTTCATCGTCAAGCAAGAATTTGGGAATCATTTTTTTTTTTAAATAGTATAATATAAGCTCTATTTCTGTATGGAGCAGTGACTTATTAAAAATAAAAGCAAAAATACTAAAGAACTCCGGATTATTTACCTAACGTGTTCTTTCCTATTTTTCTACATACCTGCACACACACAAACACACACACACACATATATATATATATATATATATATATATATATATATATATATATATATTTGTCATCCACAAACAGACTGTTTCGCTGTTTCACAGCTCATCAGTGTGTCTAGACGTCCGGTTGCCTCTAGCTAGGATCGAATATATATATATATATATATATATATATATATATATATATATATATATATATATATTGGTATATTTTGGCAGCATATTTTCATTGAGATATATTTCATTGAAGAATTTAGAGAAGTTTTGTCTACTTATTTTCAATTGGATCCTTTCATATTCAGGGACAAGCATGTTGGGGTCATTATTAAAGGTAGAGAGAATATCGCCATGTTGATACATATTATTTTACTTCGAGTACTTTCGACATAGCACAATGTCATCATCAGGGTGTTGTTTATTTCATGACAAATATTGTAGTGTTCATCATTTCCACAAACAGTATTGGTGTGTTAATTTTTTTTACTTGTGAAGTGAAGAACGCTGAGTCAGTACGTAATCACTTGACAGCGCTTCAGGGGAGGTAACTAAGTATGCTTTGCCGAGATAAGTATTAAAACTATTAGTGCAAAGCTTGATATTTTAAATTATCCAAGTAAGGCAGTAAAGCCACAGAGACGCAAGGGTTTACTGGATGGAGAAGAGTTGGAAAGAGGAATATTGCTTAGGAGCGAGAACAGAGGAAGAGCAACCAAGAGGAAAGCAGATAGTAATTGACATAGCATTTAAATTTTTGCAGATTAAATTTGTCTGGAAAGCATGGAGACGGGAAGGAGTTCACAAGCGAGAAGTGCGAGAAAAGAAGCTGTTATGGAATTTACGGTTACATCTAGCCAGCTCAACTCTAAATTGATAAAACCTCGCCGCCAGTCTAGTCAGACAGTTAGGTGCTTAGGCGATCATGTATCTTTCGATACATGTCTGACGAGGCAGATTTTTCACGCAGTAGGTTGTCATTTCTTTCTGCGGTTGACAAGTTGCCATTCAAGGCTATAGAACCCGGCCTGTCCTTCTATTTACCCATATGGAATATTCGTATTGGAGCTTCCGGTGCGAATGCCAAGCAGTACAGAATGCTGTTTCGAAATTTCTGATGGAGATAATTGCGTCATGGTGCTCTTTTTCTCACGGACGGTGCCCAACTTACCCTACTTAATGTGAAGTCGACAAAATCAAAAACAAACAACGCGAAATTAAAATATAAAATGACGACAATTTACCCATCACATCCTGTATATGCATCTAAGTGTTTCTGTGGTTCATCAGTGCATACTGCTGCTTAATACGTTTGTCCACACATGTATACGACTTAGTGAAATGGTCAGCACACCTTGTTTCATGGAGGGAGAAGTGGATTCATACCTTTCCCAACGGTATTAGCACGTAAGTGACTGCAATGGATTCGACTGGAATTCGAACTCGGACCTCCAATTCCTCAATCCGAGCCACTATCCATTATTCCGCCGTCTGGAAGTGTCTAGACGCCATAGCAAAGTGGTCATGGAAAAAGCAAAGAGGGAAATCTTTTACGGAGGTGGGAAAATGACTGAAGCCGAGACTCCAGATCGGTACCAAATAATATTCCTCATTCTTCTTTGTTTTGTTTTTTTATCATGGAACTCAACATCGATAGCAGGAGCACTAGATCATATGTTGCGGCAATATTTTAAGCATGGGCGAATGGTAGACTTTATATATATTTTGAGGAAATTAGTTTAAAGATTACGCTTATCGTCACGTGGGCTTCGTTTGGTTTGGTTTGGTTTGGTTTTACGGCATATCAACCGCAACGGGTTATTTAATGCCGACAAAATTTTTATTAATGATAATCTTTTTTTTTCAAAAATGTATTGCTGGTTATATTTTTTTGCTTCAAAAATCTTTTTCTGTTAATATTTTTCTTTAAAAATGTATTGTTGGTAATAATTTTCTACAAAGTATTTCTGGTATTAAAACCTGCCACCCCGGGTCAGGATGGACCTGGGAACAGCAGCAATTAAGAGGTGGTTCCACGCTTCAAAACCTCCTGATCAGAGACCTTGCTGTTGGACGTAGTTTATCGTCTTACCCAGGACGCGGATGTAGTTTATCGTCATATCCAGGACGGTATCCGTAATATATATATATATATATATATATATATATATATATATATATATATATATATATATATATATATATATTAAATCTATCATGGCCTATAATAAAAAAATTGTTTTTTATGCCTTAATACGCTTTTGTACCGTTGCAAATATATTTAAATACATATATATATATATATTAGGCAGCATATATTTTATATTATAAAGATATAATCATACATTGAATCAATTAGCAATATTAATGCAATTAATGGCGAAATCTCTTCACTAACAGACTTGATATAAGCATTAACCTACTAATAATCCACTGAATGATGCGATCCTTATGTATAAAATTGTTGTCAGATGGATCTGGTGTATTTTTTAGAGCAGCAAGTACTTTCAAGAACTTCATGTCCTCATCATCAAGCTGTAATTTTTTCCTTTACAATCAAAACTCGAAGACGAAATAAATGTGTTGTAGACCAAAATATGTTTTTTTTAAGAATGTGTTATTTATTAACGGTTATATAATATTGGAACGTGCAAGTCGCAACGCTAAAATTCAATTATTTCAAGTGAGAATTTTTATATGAATTTTGTAATTTGGTAAATCCATGAATTCTTTTGTTGTAAGTGTTTTGCAGTTAACGTGATATGAACTAAGTACATACTTCAATTAATAGAGTGATCTGTCTTAGTAGGTTTTTTTTTCTCCGGAATTTCGTACTGCAGATCAATTGTTTTCATAAACTTGTTGTCAGATGGATCTGGTGTATTTTTTAATTCAGCGAGTACTTTCAAAGACTCATGTCTTCATCATCACTGAACATCATTTATATATATATATATATATATATATATATATATATAATTTCTTTTTGTATACATATTCTTCTAGTATACATCAACTACGTTAAGTCTATTCTGAAATAGACCAATTCCAATAGATTTTAGATTTTAGATTTTTTTTCAAGTAATATTCTAAAATGTTATTATAAAAAGTTACAACAACCTGAGCAAGCCAATGTGGTCTCACCTCACTGAACATCATTATATATATATATATATATATATATATATATATATATATATATATATATATATATATATATATATATATATCTAACATCATATAGATATATATATATATATATGTATGTATGTATATGTATATACATGTATATACATTGTGTGCGCGCTTTTGTAAAAACAACAGTTAATACAAATATATACGTGTGTGATTTTTGTGAGCGTATGTGTGTCTCATGCCTTTCCCAAACTATGATCTGGATTTGAAATGCAAGCAGTAATGTCACCTACCCTGAACTAATGACACCTACCCTGAATCCATCATAAAAATTTAGGATGCGAAATTAGTAAATACCAAACACTTCAAACACCTCGATGTATGGATCACTTATACCAAGTTAATTTTTGGAGAAAAGGAAATCCGTCCTAGAATAAGCTTCGGCAGAGATAATTTCACCCAAAACCCCACATAGCTACGAAACCAAAAACATCAATAGCTTCGTCAGATTCCATGCATGGCGCCATCCCTTGCATTTATATCTAAACTGTCAGCTGTATACAACCACATTCTAAAACCAGTGGTTAAAAAAGGGGTTTGATCTAAAGAAGCCCGTGTTTCTTGGCAAAGATCATATATTTTTTAATATTGCGGACTGTCGCTACAGAATCACAAAGAACTGTGCAAAATAACAGAAACCACATCACTTGAGGACTATCAACAGCAGCAACAACTAAAATGGATAGCAGATGTAACTTGAAGAGAAAATGCTTATTTTCTAAAATAAATCCTTTTCATCATTTCATTATCTAGACTTATTTTTTGATCTTATAACCTCACGGACTGGTGCTACAAAACTATAATGTACTGCACCAAATAACAGAAACCACATCACTTGAGGACTATCAACAGCAGCAACAACTAAAATGGATAGCAGATGTAACTTGAAGAGAAAATGCTTATTTTCTAAAATAAATCCTTTTCATCATTTCATTATCTAGACTTATTTTTTGATCTTATAACCTCACGGACTGGTGCTACAAAACTATAAAGTACTGCACCAAATAACAGAAACCACATCACTTGAGGACTAGCAACAGCAGCAACAACTAAAATGCATATCACATGTTGCTCGAACATAAAATCATGGTATAATCAAAATGTTGACATTCCACACTAGAAAGAGCTAAAATGAATTTTACATGTAACTCTAAGAGAAAATGATGGCATGATCAAAATGTTGACATTCCACTCTACTTCAAACAAAAGGTTAGGAAGGAAACCCCCATCGATAATAGAAAGAGTGATAATAGATACTGGACTTGGGAAAATCAGTTTTCCTGAAAAAATGTTTTCAGATAACGATTTTATAAATTTCAACCGAAAGCAGTACTTGAGTTAAAATGTTTCCTTATAGGGAAACAGCTACTTAATATTAGCATTACTCTACTTTGTTTGTCGTCGGATCATGTGTAAGTATATCACTCTGTTATTAGTGTGGATGTGTGGATATTTTCGCTTGGTATTTTCATGCCAAACTCTGGCTTCAGTAAAATTATCGCATAGCTATTTGTGTAATACTCTTTTTTATGTGTATGTATATAATGTATTTACTGTGTGTTTGTGGAGGGTTCGTATTTGGACATATGTGAGTTTTTTTGGTGATATTGTGCTTCATTCAGTGTATTTTTGAGACACACAGTTCTTAAAATGTGTGTCTGCGTGTGAGATACTCTGGATTTAGTGTTTGATAGTGTTTCCTACTTTCACTTTCGAAAAGTATAGGTGTATCCGTATTTGTGCGAATGTAACATATTGTAATCTTTGTGCGTGCATGTGAATGAGTTTGTAAACTGTTTGATTAGCGTGCGATCGTATGTGATACTAAGTTGTGTGTGTGTGTGTGTGTGTGTGTGTGTGTGTGTGTGTGTGTGTGTGGAGATTAATACAAGACGCATGTTCCGGTCTTTCGTAAAACTCGAAAGATTTTCTTCCGTGTCTCTGCATTTCCACGCTGACTAACAATGATTTACTGCTCAGAATTATGGGGCGTGGATAATAAACTTCGCTTTATGGGTTCAATGACTTACTAGGACGGAAACTATGTGTGCATACAACCGTATAAAGCTTCATAACACACGAATTAGATGGGTTGATAGATAGATAGATAGATAGATAGATAGATAGATAGATAGATAGATACGAATAGACTGATATATAGATAGGATACAGATACATACTTAAAGAGTGAGAGGATATAGATCTATAGAGAAAGAGATGAACAGACTGATATACAGAGAGAGAGGGGGTGAGAAGAAATAGATAGATAGATGAGATATATAGATAGATAGAGAGAGATGAATATATATATACATATATATATATATATATATATATATATATATATTATTATTATTATTATTATTATTCTTTCTCTTGGTCTATCCATGGTTCTATTCATTAATCCTTCTTTTCCATTTACTAGCACCAAATAGTGTCATATATATATATACATATATATATATATATATGTGTGTGTGTGTGTGTGTGTGTGCGTGCGTGTGTGATATGGATATATTGTGTGTGTGTGTGTGTGTGATATGGATATATATATATATGTGTGTGTGTGTTTGTGTGTGTATATGTGTGTGTGCATAGATAGATAGATAGATAGATAGATAGATAGATAGATAGATAGATAGATAGATATTAATAAACTGGGATACATGGATAGATAGATATTCTTCATCTATGTGCCGCTCAGTTCAGCGCTTAGAAGATCATGGCCCTCCTCAACTTTCTATATAGTGCGACTCTTATCAGTTTTTCTCCCTTTGTTAATTTGAAATTTGGATTTCAAAGCCAGGATTTCGAATTCTGATTATCAAAGCAGATCACATCGTTTTAATTTGTAAGATTGGAATGACACAGTATTCTTTTCCTCCTTTTATCTCGTGGAATTCTAGTAAAACGAATTTCCAATGACAGCGTCGAATAAAGGACCAACCAAATCAATTAAATTCTCAATTAATAACCCGCCTCTGATCTATAACGTTACAATCGATTAGGTTATCGTGAAGAGCGGAACTCGACTCATCAAGCTTCTGTGATCTTCAGCCTGCTCTGTGAGCGTTACATTTTCCAATTTATGAAATGGACAATGTCCGACAATTATTTAAAGACATTTTTATGTTTAACATTCTTTTTTATAGATACAAGTATTTAAGTAAATGCTCTGTTTATAATAAATAATTGTCGGACTTTGTCCATTTCATAATGTGTGACGTCATTTGTTTACATTTGATATGCTATGAGCAGATATGAATGTACGTGAGAGATTCATGGAAGATTGAAGTTTATAAGCAGTAAATTCGACCTTGCCAACCGAACGATCCTCAGTGGCCGAATCGGTTAAGGCACGTGGGGCTATATGACTGTTCCGTATAGGATACAGGTTCGAATCCTGTCGGAGGACGAATATTTTCTATGAAAATTTCTCAGACATTCAGGCCGGCAAATGTTATTTAATACTGTTTATTATAAGCACAGAATTTACTTAAATACTTGTATCTATAAAAAAAAAGAATGTTAAACATAAAAATGTCTTTAAATAAATAATTGTCGGACTTTGTCCATTTCATAATGTGTGAGGTCTTTTGTTTACATTTGATACGTCATGAGCAGATATGAATGTACGTGAGAGATTCATGGAAGATTGAAGTTTATAAGCAGTAAATTCGACCTTGCCAACCGATCGATCCTTAGTGGCCGAATCGGTTAAAAGACATGTCAGGCTATATGACGGTTCCGTATAGGATGCAGGTTCGAATCCTGTCGGAGGATGAGTATTTTCTATGAAAATTTCTCGGACATTCAGGCCGGTAAATGTTATTTAATACTGTTTATTATAAACAGAGCATTTGCTTAAATACTTGTATCTATAAAAAGAATGTTAAACTTGAAAATGTTTTTAAATAATTTTCTAATTTCTCAAACCTTCAAATGTCTTTTGTTAGTCACAATCTCTTTCTAGTCCCGTATCTGTCTAAAATTTTTTTTTTTACTGACGCGGTTCCGGGTGATCCTCTTCACTTCGCCCCATGTCGTGCGTGCTGTCTTCACTTCCCCGGGGGATTTTCACCAGCTAGCGTCATACGCTCCACTTGGAAGGACTCTTCCTCAGCCATGTCGTTGTTTGAAAATATCGTTGACTTTTCTGTAACAAGCTAGTTTTTAAGTGAGGAGGTTGTTAGCCTACACCACAATCCCCAAACTGGAGGACCAGGGTGTGTCTTTCGTCGGCTCCTACCCCACAGACCTGTTGAGCTTGTTTGGACCTGCTAGGTGCCAAAGCCACCGACCACATATCTCTGGGTGTCGTTGGAATTTTTTTCCATGTATCCAGGGTTTGTTGTTGTTATGGGTCCTTACCTATAACTACAAAATGAACTCTTCCTAACTCTATGTATACCACACCTCTCAAGAGATAGAGACGAATCGAGTCGAGCCGATAGTCGTTCACTCCAAACCAGACTGACAGTCATACTAACACCTTCCACATCTTGTATTATTATTCCGTGTAATATATCTTCGTTATTTCTACTCTTGTATTCGTGTTGTTCTTCCTTGGTCCTAACCTGGACCATAACAATTGTCATACAGGAAATATAAGCCCTCATTGCACGGATTTTCTTTTATATTTAATTCAAATTGTATATGTATGTACATTTGCATATAAAGAGATATTCTACGATATTTAATATTTGTGTGTTTATGCCTCGTGATTCATTGGGGAACATAGGGCCGTAACAAAGGCTCTCCGACGGACACGGTTACGGGCGATCCTCTTCAACTCGGCCCATTTGGTGCCAACTGACTTCACTTCCCCGGGGAATTTTCACCAGAACGCGTCATACGCTCCATTTTGAATGTCTCTTCCTCGGCCATGTCGTTGTTTGAAAATATCGTTGACTTTTCTGTTAGCTAGTTTTTAAGTGAGTAGGTTGTTAGCCTCCTCCACAACCACCAACCTAGAGGACTAGGGTGTGCCTTTCGTCTGGCTCCGACCCCACAGTCCTTTTGAGCTCGGTTGGACCTGCTAAGAACTGAAGAGCCCGACCACATAACTCTGTGAGTCATTGAAGCATGCTAACCGTCCTACCACATTAAGGCATTACATCATCAGGACGGCAAACAGGACACAAGTGATAAATTTCTGTTCTTGTTCCAAAGAAAAAAAAAGTTAATTGATTTGTATTTACAGCTTGTCAACCCTTCATATATTTTGACTTTAACCTATTTTGGGTTGTAAGAATATTTTTCTGACTAAATATCGCAGTAATATCTATTTGAGAATTACATTGATTATTCCAGGAACAAGTTTTACTATTTAACCCATAATTGGGGGAGGAGTTAGATGCAAGTGTTTCCCAAGTAAATGTAACAAATTGGAATTCAAACAAAACAAATAGATGTTATGTTCTTAAAATTACCTTCTTTGAACTAGAATCATTGACGCAGAAAATATCCAACCATATCATGGCCTTGATGTAACTGGGCAACCAGATCGGACCTTACGGCTCATTTTTAATCAAAAGCTCTCGAGTTCTTAAATAGCTTTGTCATATCGAGAATTTCATATGAAAATCAGGCACAACACCAATATCGTTCAGTTGTAAAGAAATGCTTTCTCGGGAGACTTTCAACAACGGCAACGACTAAAATGAATAGCGCATTTAACTCGAAGAAAAATAATGACATAATATGTTGACGTTCCACACCACTTCAGACAAAAGGTTAAGAAGGAAACCCCCATCGATACTGGAAAGAACAATAACAGCTATTAGACTTGAGAAACCTATTTTCCATGTAAAATTGTCTGAAGAGAAACAGCTAAAAACTGATTTTACAAATAACTCTAAGAGAAAATAATGAGATAATCAAAAGGTTGACTATCCACACCACTTCAAACAAAGGTTTAGGAAGGAAAACCCCGTCAATACTGGAAACGGAAATAGCAGCTATTAAACTTGAGAAAGTTATTTTTTGAATTATTTTAATAGAATTATTTTTTGAATTTCAGCTGATAGTTGCTGGTTTAGTTTTTTTTGTTTTGTTTTACGGCATATCAACCTCAATGGGTTATTTAATGCCGACAAGAATTTTATTGCTGGTAATATTTTTTTTCAAAAAAGTATTTTTGGTAATATTTTTTCCCAAAAATATATTGCTGGTATTTTTTTTTCAAAAATGTATTCCTGGTAAATTTATTTCCAAAGAAGTATTGCTGGTATTAAAACCTATTTTTATAAATTCATAGTGTTTTGACCCCTTTGGGGGGGGGCGACTATTTGCTCATAGCTGGGACCCTGACGAAAACCATTATGAAAGGAAAATTACATTATTCAACTGCGACAAGCAGACGGGTGTTTAATTCAAAATCCCTTTCATATTTAGGGGTCTTGCCACGTCATTTTGACTGTGGTACATTATCCTGGCTAATAAAGATACAACCGCCCATCTGTCCCATTTGTGGGGTTAACTATTTGCCCGTAGCTGGGACCCTAACAGGTGCTACCACCCCGGTCGGAGTGGACCTGGGAACACCAGCAATTAAGAGGTGGTTCCACACTCCTTAAATCCTCCTGATCAGACGCCTTGCTGTCGGATGTAGTTTATCGTCTTACCCTGGACGCGGATGTAGTTTATCGTCATACCAAGGACGGCTGTCAGTTGCACTGGCATTGGTAAATAAATACCGAATGTTTCCATATAAGGAAACGGTTAATATTAGCATTCAACATGAGGAGAACTGATACTATATTTTAATCCCGGACAGAGAGACAGGGAACGAAAGAAAAAGGCGTAACTCGATTAGCACCGTGCTGTAACCTAGGAAAGGGTAGTGAATGAAGAATACCTAAAACGGGGGTTGGAAATGAAATGGTAATCTTTATAACATCAACAAAATACAATACTCGCCAGCGCCTTAAAATATTAAACCACTGCTAGTGGCGGACTACATAGACAGCATATTACCCCCACTTACAATAGTGGCCGAGGAGGCACGGTGGAGTAACGGCTTGGATTGAGGAATCGGAGAGCCGAGTTCGAATTCCAGTCGAATCCATTACATTCACTTACGTGCTAATACCCTTGGGAAAGGTGTGAATCCTCTTCTTCTCCCTCCAACTATGGGTAAATAGCAGGACAGACTGGGTTCTATAGCCTTGGATGGCAACTGGTCTAGGAGAAGGTCAACTCTGAATTCAAAACCTGCGGAGGGTCGTTTGGGGACCTTGTGGCATCCGTTGCACCAGGTCCCTGTATTCGTCCCTCCAAAAAGTGTGGATGGCCCTGCACAAGGCCTTCACCACTATAATCAAGTCCTGTGTGGCTGTCGGGCTTTCGGTTTCTGGGAGCTGATCTGTCTGACCCTCATACGTCGAGTTCGACTGGAGAAGCATAATAACAATAGTGGCCAACGTATTTATGAGGATTGGGACATACCCATTAGTGTTCATATGTATGGTATATAATGCATATATATGCTGTTTGGTTAATGAATGCCGAATTTCCTTATAAAGAAACGTCTCATATTGCCATTACCATGTTGTTATTCACCATTGAATGAGATAGTGTACTGTGTGACTGTCGTAACTATCGTGATATTTCTGTCTATTTTTGCTTCATGGTAACGCTTTCCGGCAAGGCATCACACCACATCACATCAGCCAGGTTTGACAGTATCCTGCGTCTTTTGGAGTTCTGTTTTAAAAAGGTGATAATGGCACTTTCGATGAATTGTAAGTGATCGATAGTCAACATTCTCAGTTAAACTTAACTTCGGATTACGGATATGAATCCGATAAAATAATAAAGAACAAGTAGGAAACGAATCTTAATCTTGTTGGAGTTTTTGGGTACCTGCTATGTACTAGTGAGACAACCAAAATGAGCTGACTCATTTTATAGTCTACCAAGAAAAAGGTTAACCAAACAGAAAGCACTTAATATTCAATCCCACGTGTATAAAAGCAGCCATTTTGTTTTTTCTCCAAATATTCACTGTCAACCCCTGATATCGAAGACTGAACAGCTGCTGCTAGTGGTTTTGGCGTTGTTTACATTGAACAAATTACTTACTGTACTGGATTCTACATTCACAGACTACGGTGGACATGTTTCACTTTTATGAAAGCTTCATCAGAAGTCGATTTATATATGCATAACAAATCGTGCTAACAGCATTAGTTGTTAAATTTAATTTGCATAATTCTTTTTTTAAGCATATTTTCATAAATATTTAATCTGTGGTATTCATATCTAATTTAAATTTTAAAACTTGCGATATACAAGCAATATTTCTGTTGATAAAGTTTGTATATTTTGAAATTCGCCATGTTTGTGTTGAAAGAAGTTATATTTAACTTGTCAAAATACGGTCTTAACTTAGAAAAAATATCAATGTTTGAATTTAAAGAAAACCTAAAATAAACGTAATTTTTGCCTTCTAGAAATAATGGATTTTACTTTTTTAATTTATTTTTATTTAATTTTTTTTTTATTTCGAAGCAGACACAAAGTTTTAAAATATTGGATTTTTATAGAATTTTAGGCCCGGTAAATTACTTACGATCATGTTCCCTGCAGCGTTTGTAGAAACCATTGTTGTCTGACATTTCACGTTATTACAAATTAGCCAAACGCAGCCGAATAAATGATTACCAGAATTATCTAAATAAATAAAAATCTGTTTAATTCGATTTTCTTAAACTTATACCAAATTATTGAAACAAGATTTTAAACTAAATTAATTATTATTATTAATACAAACATTAATTATTGTTAACTATTTTAACTTGCCTCGCTCTGTCTTTTTTACAAATACTTTCACGGTAATTGCTCCAAGGAGCTGCATTCGCTGGTTCCTAGGCCTCATGAATTTAAACGTCCTACGAGGCTGGCATCCCGTTTCCACCCCTTCACCGTTGAAACTGTTAGCTGTAGACGTCAACTTCTCCTCCAATAGCTTCATGTCTCGCACATCTCGCCTGTGGAACACCCTTCCTTATTCCTGTTTCCCTGACAAATACAATCTCCAACTATTTAAGTGTAACGTCAATCGACATCTCCAGTTGCCTTGATCTATCCACTTCCCTTCTCCACATCCTTTCACCTTTCATTCCTATCGGCTCTCGCTCCAAATCTTCTGTAACCCCCTTGCCTTGATCGATCCACTATCTTTCTCCACATCCTCTCCTTTACCACTCCCATCTGCTCTTCCTCCAAACCTTCTGTAACCCCTTGCATACTAGTGGCTTCCAGCCTTGCTTGGGGTGATAAGCTTAAAAAAAAATCACTACAGAATTATTTAAAAATACCAAGTAATTTCATTTTAATTGGTTTTAATGTTAAAGATATAAAATAAATATATTTTTCGTATTTAATTGAAGAAAATATTATTTCAAAAATTGAAATTTGATACTGATTTAAATATTATTATTAAGAAAATAATTAAGAAAACTTCGATTACAACTCGATTTTCTCTGTTTTAGAACGGGTATTTAGCTAGTATTTAAAATACACAGTCATCTAACAAAATCAAATTTGCTTCTTGCTAATGAGTGAAATCAAACGAAAATGGGAAATATTAAATAAACTGACAGCGAAAAGATCCTTCGCACTTTCAGTTCTAAAATACAGAAAATAGCAGAAATAAACACACACACACACACACACACACATATATATATATATGTGTGTGTGTGTGTGTGTCTGTCTGTCTGTGTGTGTATGTGTTTGTATCTGTGTGCATGTTTTATCAGATCTGTGTATGGCTTTCTCAGTATTTATCTGTAGGAGCATGTTACTTTTGCCTCGATTCAGTTATTCATCTGTAAGAAAATTGTTGATATTTATTTTTTAAATCGCAAGGTCCGACGAAGCGAAATCGATCGAATTTTATCGGTCTCGTGAAATAAAATATTTCCATTGCTTTCTGAAGTTTCAGATTTGTTAATTAATTAATGATATATATATATATATATATATATATATATATATATATATATATATATATATATATGTATATATATATATATATATATATTATTGCATGAATCATTCATACAAAAAGTATATTAGTATAGTTAATGATATAAATGGCGAAAAACATCCTCTCAAACAAATTTTAGATTACATTAACCCACGAATCTCTCGATGAATGTTATGATGCGTGTTTTTAATAAATTCAGGGGGTATAAGGTCTTTTTGGCTAGTACTTTCATCGAGAGATTTGTGGGTTAATGTAATCTTAATAAATTTGTTTGCGAAGATGTTTTTCACCATTTATATCATTAACTTTACTAATCTGCTTTTTGTATGAATGATTCATGTAATAAAAATTGAACTGCACTCCATATTATACATATATATATATATATATATATATATATATATATATATATATATATATATATATATATATATATATATATATAAATTCTTTGATGTGCTGTGTTAGCCCTAACCATTCATGAGGTTAGCGATCATGGATCTCCACAATTTCCTATCGTTCGTAGTCCCTAGTGAGCTTTGATTTTTCAGCATCACTGCCAATCACTGTTCTGCCATTTATTTATCTCAACTTGTTAGGCCGGTTATTCGCTGATTTCCCCTGTGCCTGCAGAATTACGGATACATTAATTCCAAATACCGGTTCCAGTAGGATCACTATATTATGACAACTTCTGTAGAACCATATTTCTGATGCTTCAAGTCTCTTCTACGTCTGTGAGGAGATTGTCCAGCCTTCGCTGCCATGTCGGAGGACAGATATCACGTAAGAGTTAAGTACTCTTTTGCTTGTTTCTAACGAAATATTCCCGTTTCTTAATACTTTGCTGAGCGCTTGGAAGACATATTTTGCTATCCCGGTGCTCCTTCGGATTTCAGTGCCTCACTTTCCGTCCTCTGTTGAAACACATCCCAGATAACTAAAGTTTTGTACATGTCTGATGTTGGTATCTCCAATTTGTAATTTACATGTTGGGTTGTCCCTTTTGCTAACCACTACGCATTCTGTCTTGATTTTAAGTTGTATTTTCTTTAAAGCTCCTTAAAAAACTTCTTAAAGCTACCTTATTGTTCACTTGTTGTGTATGTCTTTCTCAGTATTTATCTGTAGTACCATATTACTGTATTCCACCGGTTCCCTTAAGTTAAGCAACGTCAAGTCTGGTCAGTACCTAGATGAGTGACCGCTTGGGAATATCAGGTGCTGCAATCTTGGATGTGCGGGTGGTGTAATGGAAAATGGCTCGGGATTGTTGATCAGAGAGCCGAGTTCCAATTCCCGTTTGGTTCGTTATACTTAACTACGCACAAATAGACTTGGGAAATATATGAATCAACATTTTCTCCCCCCTCTAGCCATGAGTTTAATAGTAACTCTTGCATCACTAAACCATTATTATATAAAAAAATTCTTACAACCTAAAAATATTCTTCGAAAAGTAGAGCCTCTAAAGGGCAAAGAAAAAAGTGTATATTGTTTCCACGGAAGGAACGTTGGAAACGAGATATTATAATCACCAATTTTCCTTCAAGATGACAAAGTATAGAAACAACACAAAACTTGCTAGTTATATATGGGAAACAAAGAAAAATTAATAAATGTCTCATTTTGAAATGGTATATGTTGGGAAAAACTCGTGCTTTTTGTATCGGAATAAAATGTGTAACTTATGCCAAGAGGAGAAATTGGCGATTATGTTCTACTCTGAGAAACATAAGCTGCTTAATGAAAAATCGGAGACCATAAAAGCATGCTCAGAAATTCCTTCTAGCAAGCAATGAACCCGGGTAGGACTATATATATAAAATATGTCAATTTTTCATCTTCTTTCTTACTCCCCCACCTTTACCTATGGCAGAGTTAGGTATATAAAAGTGTCTTGGGATAGAATTGATAGAAATCACGGTAGCAAGAAGGTTGTGTTTTTAAATATTTTATGTCTAATATATAGTGGACACTTTAGTCGCGGACAACAAATGTAAGATTAAAAAGTGCTCAACTACTATTGACACGCATGTGTCTCCCGAGGATTGTAGGTATTTTAGACAGGTGGAATATGTGGTTGAGTCATTGTGCTTGAATGGTTTAGGACCATTTTGCTACATATTTCCGTAAAACCTGTTTTACTGCGTGCGACAGAGCCACAGTGGCTGGTCATGTTGCCGACTTGCTTTAGTATTTACACGCAGTTGATCCCGATGTTCAAGTCGGCCTCACTCAAACCTTTGAATAGATAAGAAGGAAGACAGGTGCCAGCTCCTTCGCTCTGGGGCTTTGGTTTCCTAGGAAGAACAGGGGATGCTGAATCAATTCAGATTGTCTTTGAAACGCAAGTGTGGCCTTCCAACTGGCATGCTTGTGAGAAGCTAGCCATATCCAAATTGTTAAATAAGCGACTTGCTTACAAACAAAATTGTTGATAACCATTTTGGATCGGACCAGTCGGAATGCAATTTAAATGCACTGAAACGAAGTTGCACCTTTGTAGTGAGTAAATTGTAAAATATGAAAAAATTATAAAAAATAAATATATATATATATATATATATATATATATATATATTGGATATATATATATATGTGTGTGTGTGTGTGTGTGTGTGTGTATGTATGTGTGTGTGTAAAATTAGGAAATTAACCAATTTTGCTACCTTTGTTTCAAACTTTCGGTATCTTCAGGTGGTAAATCGGTATCCTCTAGTGTATATATATATATATATATATATATATATATATATATATATATATATATGAGATAATGATATATATATATGAGATAATGATGTATATATATATATATATATATATATATATATTCGACAAATGAGGGCTCATACAATAAAGTGGTTCTCAACGTTTATGGTTACGCAAGAGTTTCCCAAGGCCCGCAAGTATTTTATAAACTTTTAGACAAATGGAAGATGTGGTTGAGCCTTTTTGCTCAAGTTGTTGAGGATGAATTGCCATATGTTTCCGCGAGTGAAGGGCAAGATGTGCTTTACTGCGTGCAACAAAGACACAGTGGCTGGTAGGGCTATCATTGAGAGGAACAACATGCTGCCAACTTGCTTTAATATTTGCACGCATGTGATCGTGATGTTCGTCAATCTCACTCAAAACTTTGAATAGATGAGGAGCACGAGAGGCGCCCAGCTCCTTCGCTCTGGCGCTTTGACTTCCTAGGAAGAAAAGGGTATGCTGAATCACTTCAGATTGCCTTTGAATATTATGATATATATAGGCTAGATAAAACTTTAGTCAGATGAAACTGAAACATGTAGCTGAGCCATTTCTTTTGACTGCCTGAGGATCAATTGTTACATGTTTGCGCGAGCGTCAAAGCCACAGTAGAGGAGCAGCTGGATGCCTTTAATATTATAATAATATTATCATATCATAATATTATGATGCATTCTTTAATATTATAATAATATTATTCTCTATCTATAAAAGGCAGTGTGTGTGTGTGTGTGTGTGTGTGTGTGTGTGTGTGTGTGTGTGTGTGTGTGTGTGTGTGTGTGTAACGAATGCACGGCCGCAATTTTCGATGGATTTGCACGTAAATTTACATACACATGCTCCAAGTTAGTAAAAGGTCAAGACCGACTTTGCATTTCCCAACTCCCATCGATAGTGGAAATAATCGATTTTTTCATGCTTCTACGGCAGTTTTCATGTAGCTTGCGGCCATTTTCTACTGGCCAGAGTGAGACCCTATAGCTGGCTGCCACGAATACGCAAGAAGATTCTATTGGCCAGCCAATAGCTGATTGACACGAATATTAACTAGCATTGTTAGCATGCAAAAAAGATCGATAGCTGCATTCGTCACAGATGGGAAAAATTTAAATCTGTATGGCACTTTACTCCAATTGGCTCATTCGCTTGCTTAAACTCAACGTTGATTCGGATTCCGCAGAATTGGGTTGGGTGTGAAAAAGTATTTGTTGTTAACATTCTTTTTTCATTCGGTTTTTCCAGTTACGAGTCCTTTTTTAAAGCTGATCGTTTTGTGTTCATTTTGTTTAGTTCTTTTTTCGTAACAGATTTAATGTTTAGTATAAAGCTTAGAAAAAAATCGCAGTGTGAGATAGGCAAGAAGTAAGGCATGTAGCAACATCAGCACGGCAAAGGGCACTCCTTTAAAGGCAAGGAAGGGCAAAAATATTTTAAGTCAAGTGATAGCGATTGCTGTATGAGTCGAACGATTTTTTAATCGAGCACGGGGCAACGCCAGGCCATGCTGCTAGTCATATCACAATATTATGATGCCTTCTCTAATATTTTCACACAATTAATGCTGATGTTCAAGTCGGGCTCGCTCAAACCTTTGAATAGATGAGAAGCAGAACAGGCGCTCATCTCCTTCCCTCTGACGCTTTCTTTTTTCAGTACGAAAAGGTGATGATGCAACGCTTCAGATTGTCTTTGATCTTGTCTTTGAAATGCAAAAGAGGCCTTCCAACTGACCTCCTTTATATATATATATATATATATATATATATATATATATATATATATATATATATATATATATATATATATACTAGACTATTCGTGACCCGTTGAGTCCCTGATGGTTCAGGTTATAAAACACTGAAGTTGATTTAAGCATACCATTGTAATGAAAGTTCATTTTATTATGATTCAGTTAAATATTTCAATTCGTTCGTGTCACCATTGATCCGGTTTACAAGTTCATGTTTAACGTCTTACTGATTGTTTACAACATTTAAAAGGAAAATAATTTCCGGGTAAACTTTAACTTTATATCAGATTTACTTAAAAGTATTTTTTAATATGCCAAAAAATATTTTAAAATCATATTGAAAATATTTTTGAAATATGCCAAAAAATGCTTTATAAATATTTAAAATATTGTTTGTTTAAAAAAAGCTGGAATATAAATAATTACTCGACAAACAATTAGACGAAACAGCAAATCGGGATCTCTTTGTGTCTGTCTTTAACTTAAAATTATTTTAATGAAAAAATTGTCTGTTTGAAGAAAGTTAAAATAAAAATACTTACTGCATAAACAAACCGTAAATCATTATGCGCCGGGCGGACACACCACACAAGCACGCACACAATCTCAGACTTTTAGTATTATATATATATATATATATATATATATATATATATATATATATATATATATATATATATATAATTACGAACCTAAAGAGCCAGGCAAACCTACCTAGGTTTCACCTACGCGGATCGTCAGGGTAAGCTTGGGCAAAGAGGTGACATGAGAACAGAATATAAATAGCCTACAACATAAAACAACCAGGTGACTAAACAACAAAAAACACAACAACGGGAGGGGTTAATTAATACATATTTAATAATAAATAAACAAAAAAAAATTTGCTCTACTTAGTGTATTGACCACTTTGCTTAGTTACTTATGTTTACTTGTGTTGGAGGTTTTTTTCTTTGCACTCTGAGCTTGGATTCTGGACGATTGTTTTCGCCTCAATTACATGTTCTTTACATCTTATGTCTTATTTTTCCTTGGGCATTGGTTTGTTCATTGACAAACCAAGACACCTACGGTTTTTCCAGACGAGTATATTTACGTATATTTATAAGATTATATATATATATATATATATATATATATATATATATATATATATATATATAGTGAGAGAGAGAGAGAAAGAGAGAGTGTGAGATAGATAGATAGATAGATAGATAGATAGATAGATAGATAGATAGATAGAAATTTGCTATATTGATAAAAAGTGCTCGTATCGGGAGTAGAGCGTTTATAGATATAAAGAGTGTAGACATATGATTGAACACTGCATGGTGACTGTCAGTTTCACGCCACAGTGTACTCTTCAAACCAAGAACTGCATTTAATTTGCTTCGGCGATTCCGCATTGATAATCAGTTTGCATAATCGTGACGTTTTTTAGGAAGGATATAATCTGGCACAAGACCACAATAATGGAGCAAACTCCATAAGAACGGAAATAATATATTATTTTACTGAATTATTACTCTCGTTAATTGTAAAAATTTGCATATCCACACTGAAAAGAAAGTGTTTCTGAAAAAAAAAAGTTAGATTTTTCTTTGTCAGGTTTCAAAGTAGATGAATTGACTTAGACACAAAAAAAACTGTAATGTTTTATCATTCTGATATGATTGGCTGGTCTATTTATCACAAAACGAAATATTGGATCCCATTATAATTTCCAAGTCGTGCGAGATGTCCGCTTCAATAAATTCTAGTATCTATTTTTCGTATTTTTTTTAATGATAGGAAAGAAAATTTGACAGTCTCTAAAAAATTTGATTTATACGACAAAAATAGTTTTATATTTTACATATATATATATGTGTGTGTGTGTGTGTGTGTGTGTGTGTGTGTGTGTGTGTGTGTGTGTGTGTGTGTGTTGAACCGGCAAAATTCTGATTGTTAACAAAAGTTCCACTCGCTAGTGTAACTCAACGAACCATATTCTTTGTTTGAAAAACTGATTGGCCAAAGTTACCGTTTTCAAGACACATTGCGCCTCTCTCTCTAAACGTAATGGGTTCTGGAGACATGACCGATAATGAACAGGCTATAGATGACAAAAACCGATTTTGAAAAACAGGAATTGGTAATGGTAATATTAAACGTTTCCTTATAAAGGAACACCCAGCATCCATTGGCCGTCCAGTTGAGATTTATAACATGTTTCTATTGAAAGAATCTTTCAGGAAAATAGGTTTCACAAGTCCAGTAACTTTCATTTCTCTTTCTAGTATAGATATGAGTTTCCTTCCTAACTTTTTGTCTGAAGTAGTGAGAAACTTGAGTATGTCATTATTTTCCCTTTCAGTTTCAAGTGCTATCCATTTTAAATTTTGTTGTTGTTGTTGAAAGTACATGAATTTAAGCGAGCTACCAGATTGGCATCTTTGTCCCACCTATTCAGCGTCGAAACGGTTAAATGTAACTTCTTGTCAAACAGTTTCTACCTGTCTATATTTCTGAGATGAGGTATTATGTACACTATTTACATTATTCGGACTACTGTCCTCACCTTTGTCGCTATATTTATTACAACGTTTCGGCCTTTAAGTATCTGTCTATATTTCTGAGATGAGGTATTATGTACACTATTTACATTATTCGGACTATTGTCCTCATCTTTCTCGCCATATTTATCACAACGTTTCGGCTTTCAGTATCACTCTATATTTCTGAGATGAGATATTATGTACACTATTTACATTATTCGGACTATTGTCCTCATCTTTCTCGCCATATTTATCACAACGTTTCGGCCTTTCAGTATCAGTCTATATTTCTGAGATGAGGTATTATGTACACTATTTACATTATTCGGGCTATTGTCCTCATCTTTGTCGCCATATTTATTACAAAGTTTCGGCCATTCAGTATCTGCCTATATTTCTGAGTTGAGGTATTATGTACACTATTTACATTATTCGCACTATTGTCCTCATCTTTCTCGCCATATTTATTACAACGTTTCGGCCTTTCAGTATCTGTCTATATTTCTGAGATGAGGTATTATGTACACTATTTACATTATTCGCACTATTGTCCTCATCTTTCTCGCCATAATTATTACAACGTTTCGGCTGTTGTACGCTCCGGCCTTCTTCAGGTGGCTGGAATGTCCTACTGAACCCTTTATTTCGCTCACTGGGGTACATTGTTTATAATACCCAGATTTTCATACACAGATTTTCTCAACGAAACAGTGGATAAATGCGTTAGTTAGATCCAGTGTTTCGACCTTTGTACGTTCCGGCCTTCTCCAGGTGGTTGGAATGTCGAACTGAAAAATTATTTCGCTAACAGTGGGAAGACTGTTCTAGTTCCACGTGCCATGTTTAAATGGATGTCAGTTGTCAGTTATCGCCTGGTAATTCCCCTCTCAAAGTTTATCCTTTCTTCAATCCTCGCTATACTCAGTCTTTTCTCTTACTTTCACTCTCTGTAACCTCCCTATACTCAGTCTTTTCTCTCACTTTCACTCTCTGTAACCTCCCTATATTCAGTCTTTTCTCTCACTTTCACTCTCTGTAACCTCCCTATACTCAGTCTTTTCTCTCACTTTCACTCTCTGTAACCTCCCTGTACTCAGTCTTTTCTCTCACTTTTACTCTCTGTAATCCCTGCGTATTATTAGCATTCCCTCTTTGCTTGGGGCCGATTGATAAAAAAAGACAATCGCTTACATCAAGGTAATTATCTCAGCTTATAAAACAACTGGAATTTTGTAAATTAACATATACTGACCGGATATGACAGCACAGATTCCAAACATTGCATTTATAGTGTAGCGGCGTTGCCCGTGCTTGATTCAAAAATCGTACGACTCATACAGCAATCGCTATCACTTGACTTAAAATATTTTTGCCCTTCCTTGCCTTTAAAGGAGTGCCCTTTGCCGTGCTGATGTTTCTAGAGGCCTTACTTCTTGCCTATCTCACACTGCGAATTTTTTCTAAGCTCTATACTAAACATTAAATCTATTACGAAAAAAGAACTAAACAAAATGAACACAAAACGACCAGCTTTAAAAAAAAGGACTCGTAACTGGAAAAACCGAATGAAAAAAGAATGTTAACAACAAATATATTTTCACACCCAACCCAGTTCTGCGGAATCAGAATCAACGTTGAGTTTAAGCAAGCGAATGAGCCAATTGGAGTAAAGTGCCATGCAGATTTAAATTTTTCCCATTTGTGACGAATGCAGCTATCGATTTTTTTTTTGCATGCTAGCATGCTAGTTAACATTCGTGTCAGTCAGCTGTTGGCTCTCACGCTGGCCAATAGAATCTTCATGCCTATTCGTGGCAGCCAACTATAGGCTCTCAATCTGGCCAGTAGAAAATGGCCGCAAACTACATGAAAACTGCCGTAGAAGCATGAAAATATCGATTATTTCCACTATCGATGGGAGTTGGGAAATGCAAAGTCGGTCTTG
This sequence comes from Acanthosepion esculentum, assembly GCA_964036315.1. Lineage (NCBI taxonomy): Eukaryota > Metazoa > Mollusca > Cephalopoda > Sepiida > Sepiidae > Acanthosepion > Acanthosepion esculentum. The sequence goes on along the minus strand of OZ038503.1, from coordinate 26,915,486 downwards.
GCCTTATTAATAACTTGGAGCATGTGCATGTAAATTTAGGTGCAAATCTGTCGAAAATTGCGGCCGTGCATTCGTTACACACACACACACACACACACACACACACACACACAAACACAAACACACACACACACACATACACATCCTGCATTTTATAGATAGAGATAAGCACTTTCCTCTCTTTCGTTTTTATTATTATTATTATTATTATTATTAACGGTCTGCCTAGATATATGCCTAGGTATATTTTGTCTAAAAATGTCTCCTTGTTCACATGGCGAGTTCATATTATTCTCTGCCTCCTCCTGTCGGACCAGAGCTCTGTTGCGCCATATTTCCTCCTCAGCTATGCTTTTGGGACAATGTCACGAGCTTCAGAAAAAATGGCCATTAGCATATAGGGAAAAGAAAATGATTCATGGTGCGAAAAAGCAAATGCAATAATCTAGGTAGAAATTTGAACTCTGAACACCAAATCCGATTTCTGGATCAACCTTTCATATCTATGAAATTCATCGGGTCTAAGAGATTTCAGTGAATCTCTACCACCACCAAGCAGTCAATATATGTACAATGTCAGCTAATTAACATTATCTCAAATATTATTTTTAAGACTGGCTCTCCTGGCGCCACACAATCTTTCATATTTTCTTTTATTCTTATTAGGTCTCGTGTCCGACATCGTTTAGCATAAATAACATCTACAAATGTAAATCTATGTTTTATATCTATACATGCGTAATTTTATATTTATACAGAAGAAGAGACATCCATGAAAATAATAGTCAAACTTAATACGATATTCAATATTGAATCGTATTTGGAAATATGATAAGGATTAGTGTAGGATTGGAACTATTGCTTAGGCAAGCAGAGAGTTGAAATCGTACCATAAACACGACTGGATCGCCTATGATCTGATTAACCCCCGCTTTACCTTCAATAGAAAGTATGGCAGAATAAATGCTACTTAAATCTGGTTTTTAAATCTTCCAAGAATGAAAGTGAACCAGAATTACGAGAAGACATTCCTTCGATCATACAAAAGCCAGCTCTAGACGTAATCTACTACCAATTTTAAATCAGGTATTAAACACGTTGGAAATATTATGCCAGTTTTTGAAGCTACTGACATCAAAAACAAAAGGTACCTAGCGGAGATCGTGGGTGGAGGGGGTAGTATTAAATGTTAAAGAGTTCATTCCTTTCTTACCTCGCTTTATTTCTTTCTTCTTCTACCTCTTTTTTTATCCCGCCTTTTTCTTATCAATTTCTTTTTCTTCAATCTCTTTTATTCTTTTACTCTAGTCTTCTCCGTTCTTCATTTTCTTGCCCTTAGCTTTCAATTTTTTCTTCCATAATCTTTTCTTTCTTCCTTCTGTGATACGTACATACATACATATATATATATATATATATATATATATATATATATATATTCTTATTCCTCCATCGATATATTTTCTTTCTTTCTTCTGTGATATATATATACATACATATTTTTTTTTCTTCCATAATCTTCTCATATTTTCTTTCTTCTGTGATACATACATACATAGATACATATATATATATATATATATATATATATATATATATATATATATATATATATATATTCTTATTCCTCCATCGATATATTTTCTTTCTTCTGTGATATATATATACATACATATTTTTTCTTCCATAATCTTCTAATATTTTCTTTCTTCTGTGATACATACATGCATACATAGATACATATATATATATATATATATATATATATATATATACATATATATATATATACATATATATATATATATACATATATATATATATATATACATATATATATACATATATATATATATATATATATACATATATATATATATATATATATATATATATATATATATATATATATATATATATATATATTCTTATTCCTCCATCGATATATTTTCTTTCTTTCTTCTGTGATATATATACATACATGTATATTTTTTTCCATAATCTTCTCATATTTTCTTTCTTTCTTCTGTGATATATATATATATATGTATATGTATATATATATATATATTCTTATTCCTCCATCGATATATTTTCTTTCTTTCTTCTGTGATATATATATACATACATGTATATTTTTTTCCACAATCTTCTCATATTTTCTTTCTTTCTTCTGTCATATATATATATATATATGTATATGTATGTATGTATGTATGTATGTATATATATATATATATATATATATATATATATATATATATATATATATATATATATATATATATCAATTATGTTCTTTTAAATCAATTATGTGGTGCAGTTCAATTTATATTACAATGAATCATTCATACAAAAAGTAGATTAGTAAAGTTAATGATATAAACTGGCGAAATCTTTTCGCGAACAAAATTTTAAAGTTTCATTAACCTACCAACCACTCGATGAATGTTATGATCCTTGTTTTTAATAACTACAAGCTGTATAAGGTCTTTTTTTAATCTGCTAGTACTTTCAACTGCACATTCAGTCATCCTCAGGCATGGAAATTATTTTGTTTTTAGTAAAATCCAGCGAACATCAGAGACGAAAAAATTAAATGCGAATCGAAATATGTTTTCTTTTTTAACGTGTTATTGTTAACTGAAACTTTTGGAGCGTGCTGTCGAAACGCTAAGGCTGATTTTTTTTTTTTTTTTTTGAAAATTTAATAGAGTACGTTTTTTACTAATATGGCAATTTGAGAATTTTTTGTTGTAGGAGTTTTTTGTTGTAGGAATCATTCATACAAAAAGTAGATTAGTAAAGTTGATGATATAAACTGGCGAACAAAACTTTAGAGTTTCATTAACCTATGAATCACTAAATTAATGTTATGATCCTTGATTTTAATAATTATGAGCTGTACAAAAAAAATTCTCATATTAGTAAAAAAAAATGCACTCTCTTAAATTTTCAAAAAAAAAATTCAAACTTAGATTCATTGTAATATATATATATATATATATATATATATATATATATATATATATATATATTATTGTTGTTATTATTATTATTATTATTCCTTCATCGATATGTTTTTTGTTTAGGTTTTCTTGTGTTTATCTTTTCTCTTATTTATTTTTCTTCTTCGTTTTTCTTTTGTTGTATAAGAGTAAGTGTCGTTGCTTAGCATTCACTCCGCAAGCTCCAATACGAACATTTCCGAGTGCTTAGGTGTCAATCTGAGGACAGTGCAGAGAATTCGGAAAGAGTTAGATGAGTCTAATGATGATTACGAAGGTCTTTTGGGTGATCACTAAGGATGGCGACGTTATGCCTCCATTCATCTTCCCACAGGGTCTCAGAATCAACACGGAGGTCTACATCAAGTGCCTTGAGAATGTAGTGCTGCCCTATGTCAAGAGAGTTGCTACTGGATAAACCTGTGCCCGGCCACCTGACACTTTACCATACTACACGTCACCTCTTACATCTGGACACCTAACGACCCAAACTTCAACACTTTTGATTATTATGTGTGGGGCGTAGTTGAACGAAGGATAAAAAAAAACTCCTTGTAACACCAAAGATGAATTCAAGGCAAGAATTATGACAGCATTCAACAACTTAAACAAGGAGGCTATCCAGAAGAGATGCAGAAGATTCCGAAGTTGTCTGGGGGCCATGATTGAAGTCAATGGCGATTTTATTGAATAAATTTACTCTTTATTTTTCAAAGATATTTTTCTGTAATTTTGGCAAATATATCCGTTTAAATGCGAAGTCAGTGTTATTTTCATTTTTACGTCATTTAGACGACAATTTATCCATCGCACGCTCTATATCTGTTAAAATGAGATGTCAGTGTTATTTTCATTTTGGCATCATTTAGACGACAATTTATCCATCGCACGCTCTGTATCTGTTAAAATGAGATGTCAGTGTTATTTTCATTTTTACGTCATTTAGACGATAATTTATCCATCGCACGCCCTATATCTGTTAAAATGAGATGTCAGTGTTATTTTCATTTTTACGGCATTTATACGACAATTTATCCATCGCACGCTCTATATCTGTTGAAATGAGATGTCAGTGTTATTTTCATTTTTGTGTAATTTCGACGACAATTTATCCATCGCATCCACTTTATGCTCAAAATATCTACTATGTATACATTTGTGAAAGCAGAATAACATACAGGGGCCGACACTATTGTTCAGACACTTTATTTCTTCAAGTTTTAGGTAGCACAGGCAGTCTGTACTGTTTTAGTGTAATGGCAATAACATTTAAAAGACTGTTTCAATACTACAAATGGAAGAGCAGAATTCAAATTAGAAGTATTTTTATTTTTTACAAATTTTCACATTACACAGGCGACAGTATTTTCCGGACATTGCAGAAACAATGCTAATAGTTTATGGCAGCACCCTTTTTTTCAATGACTTCTATCAGTCTATCTTCATAATGTTTGTACATATTGATAATAACGTCTCTTCGTGTTTCTAGCAGTCTATTTTAGCATCTTTTATGCGCTGCCACAGTTCAGCCTCTCTGGTTATTTCTGGCCCGTCGTAAACAAGCTCTGCAAGCATTTCCCATATGTTTTCAATTAAATTTAAGTCTGGACTTCTTGCAGGCCATTCCAGAGTAGTTATATTTGCTTCACACATCCAATTTTCCACAGATGTGGCCATATGGATGCTGCAGTTATCTTGCTGCAAAATAAAATTACTTCCCATTTCTTTTTCTATGAGTGGTAGGGCTCTCTTTTCCAAAAGTTCTCCGTAGCTCAAGCTATTTTGACGTCCTTTTAACCACTCGAGCCACAAGTTTCCATTCGGAAATACCATACCCCGAACCATGACTCCTCCTCCTCCCATCTGTCTCTTGTTGAGAATAACAGGTTCAACTTTTCTCGACCATATACACCACCCGTCAGGTCCATCGAACTTAAAACGTTTTTCATCAGTAAATATCACTTTCTTGAAGTCGACATGGTTTGTTATCCATCTTTTGGCGCTTTCCAGCCTTGCCTCCTTGTGTTTTCTCGTTAGTGTAATTCTTTTCTTGATTTTAGCATACTTAAGTCCAACTTCGTGTAGCTTTCTTTGTACAGTTCGAACACTGACGTCAAGTTCACACTTCTCCTTTACTTTCTTCGCTGTCACCTTTTCTCCAGATGATAACAACCTCGTAACACTCCTCTTCATTCTTCTTTCTGTTCACTTGGAAATTGTTTTTTTCCCGTCCTCTCTTCTTCTTCCGCTCATAGTCTGTACTTAGCATGTATTCAACTGTTGACTTCGGTAGCTTCATCTCAGCGGCAATCTTTCGAATGCTGAGCCCGTCTTCTCTCTTCTTTTGGACCAAACTGATGCATTCTTCTTCGGGATTTTAATACGTTTTTGCAGTGAATGGTAAAGATACTCAAATGTAATGGTCAGGGTGCAATTTACCTGCAGAAAATTTGCATATTGTAGACGTTCGACGACTAAATCATTAAAAAACCCGGAATTTGTGTCCTGTCCGAAAAATACTGTCGCCTAAGTTGAAGTAAAAATAAAGAAAACATGAAACCAAAGACAAACCCATCAATCAATGTCCATACCATTTATGGACAGTTACTGCTGAACTACCTACTCATCAACACAAACGGTCTCGGCAGCAAAAAACACCTTTAAGCACAATTTTCAAAGTGTCCCCAAAATAATATCGGCCCCCTGTATATCATAATTTTTTTTACTTCAGAGCTTCCAGGAAAATTAAATTTCTGGCATTAAATGACCCATAAGTAGTTGATGTGCCAGTTAAACAAATCAATCAATAAACCTATTACTAGTAGCAGCAGTTGTGTTATTGTGTCTATCGGATTTCCTTTTTTAATTTCGTTGTTTTAATACACAGGCAAAGTTCAGGCCGATTAGAAAACTAAAAACAGAACATGATTTCAATTTAAAGAAAGATAAACAGAAAGTATTTTGTAAAATGAAAAACAAAAAGCGTAATTTATAGCCCGAAATTAATAAGAAATTCTAGTCTAATCCATAGCAAAATGGAATTTTTATCAAAATAGTTTATCATTTTTTTCTCTCCTTTAAAAACAACCTTAGATCTACTTTAGTCATCGTTTTGTTTGGTCGCAATGATTCAACAGTGCATATTCGAGGCCTGCGTTTTTGCTTTTCTCTCGTTTTAACGAAGCGAATAGGCAAAACCAAAACCAAATCAATCATTAAGTCGAAGAGTTGAGGGCAGCTGGTATTTGCTTTCTTATTCCAGGATGAGTTCTCAGTCGCCATCTATCCTTTCTCCATCGATACATACAAACTAAATGCACGTAAGAACACGCACCAAATCGTTCCATTTATATCCAAGAATAATCGATAACTGATATCATTTATTTCGTCAGATTTTCAGTCCTGGTCAATTAAAATATGGCAGTCGGGCTTCAGAACTTGAAACATTCCGGAACATGAAATCAGTCGAAGATACGTTGCTATTTTTAACATATGGTGCCCAAAATGGCACAGAGTTGTGCCTGCTTGCATCATTTCTGCTACTACTTAAATTTGACTTACAGCCATATTACGTTGAAACACCGATTCCCGTCCGATTACCGTAGTTAAGCAATTTCAGCTTCTTTCTTCCTGATTTTGAGTGGAAGCATTCTTTCAGTTGACATGTTCTTTAAGACTTCTTTGTTGCTTACTCTCTCTATCCTGTGAATGTTACATTCTCCGAGCCTTACTTCCTCATTATGCATCCAAGGAATTTTAGCTTCCTTTTCCTGATTTTAAATGTAACTGTTCTTCCACTTGCCATTGTCTTTAAGACTTCTTTGTGGCTTACAAGCTCTGTTTCGTGAGTGTTATATTCTCCAAGCCCTCCTTCCTCATTATGTATCCAAGGAATTTTAGCTTCCTTTTCCTGATTTTCAGTATAAGTTTTCTTTCACTTGCCATTGTCTTTAAGACTTCTTTGTTGCTTACAAGCTCCGTTCCGTGGTTGTTACATTCTTCAAGCCCTCCTTCCTCATAATGGGTCCAAGGAATTTTAGCTTCCTTTTCCTGATTTCGAGTATGTGTTCTTTCAGTTGCCATTTTCTTTAAGACTTCTTTGTTGCTTCTTCGCTCTGTTCCGTGAGTGTTACATTCTCCAAGGCCTCCTTCCTCATTATGTGTCAAGTTATTTTAGCTTCCTTTTCCTTATTTTGAGTATAAGTTGTCTTTCACATTTTCTATAAGACTTCTTTGTTGCTTACTCGCTTTGTCCCGTTAGGGTTTCATTCTTCAAGTCCTCCTTTCGCATCCTGTGACCAGCTGTTTTTTCCTGATTTTGAGTATAAGTGTTCTTTCTGTCGCCATTTTCTTTAGGACTGTAAAATAACCACAACGGCAAAGGTAGTAGTAATTCCGAATTATTTTATACAAAATTATTTTATATACAAAATGACATTCGGTTCCTGGGCACTCAGTTTTTATATAACACTGGAAGAGGTAACTTATATTCTCCACTGTCTACCTGTCGAAGTCCCCCATTATCTAATGAAATCTTCTATTTTTTACCTACAAAGACGACCTTGTTGCTTAATCTCTCCCTCCATGGAATTTACAGCATACTTCTTTTCTTCAACATTTCTTCTTCCTCTATTTTTTTTTTTCTTCATCTGTGGAGAGTTAGCCCAAAACTAACTGGCTGGATTAAAAACCTGGTTAGATAAAATTAAAATACATACAGATACATAGATAGATATATATATATATATATATATATATATATATATATATATATATATATATATATATATATATATATATATATATATATATATATATGTATCTGTATGTATTTTAATTTTATCTAACACATATACTCACTCACTCCCTTAAAAACCAAATAACACACACACACACACACACACACTTACCAGAGACTAAACAACTAAATAACACAAACACACACACACAAACACACACACACAAACACACTTACCATCCCCTCCCCAAACACAAATAAACTACTGAACTGACCGAAAAAAAAAGGGAATATAGCTCTTATCTCAAATGACAACTTAAAAGAGACTGTTTGACCAACACAAGGAATGTTAAAAAGATAAATAAATAAACAATAAAAAAACAAATGAAAACTACAGACAAACGTTCGTTTTCTTCAACAAGACATTCATTTCTGTAGTTTACTGCTATAGCAAGCAGAGACATTTTTTTCTCTCCCGATGATGGCCATGTTGGTCGAAACTAGTCGAGGAATATAAATGAAATAATAATAATAAAAGCATAAGAATATTAATCTACAACCCAGTGTGTCTGAAGATTTTAATTGATTTTTCTAATAATTTTTATCGTTCAAAATATATATATATATATATATATATATATATAAATATAAAAATAAGTTTTTTATGGTACGAAATTTAACGATAGCTAAGAAAAAGCAAAATTTATATGGCATTTAAAAAAGCTACGAAAAGAACAACCGCTTTCGTCCCAGCCTTATCATGTTTATTTTCTGGGATATAAAAAATATATAAGCATGTAAAATTAATTAATAAAACTAATGGAAGAAAAAAAATGAATTTCAAGAAATCTAGAGTTCAGTAACATACAGATGCAGTAAGCATTCCCTCTGTTTACAAATGGAAGGCTCACGGGATCTGATATACAAGGACTCTAGAACCTTGAGGTGATATGTGGAGTGGAACCAAGATAAAATCTAGAAACGGTTCGCACTAAAATCACACACACACGATTCCTGCTATTTATTACATTCTCTTATCTATATACCACTCCACATTTCACCTCAAGGTTCTAGAGTCCTTATATATCAGATCCCGTGGTCCTTCCCTTTGTAAACAGAGGGAATGCTTACTGGGTCTGAATGTTATTGAAATTCATTATTATTTTTTCCTTCCATTCGTTATATTAATTTAATTTACACGCTTATATATTTTTTTATATCCGAGAAAATAAACTTGATAAGGCTGGGACGAAAGCGGTTGTTCTTTTTTATCTGTTTAAAGTGCCATATAAATTTTGCATATATATATATATATATATATATATATATATATATGAAGAAATATAGTCTTAAAGTCTGCTATATTTATGGGATAAAGTGCTCAATATCAGAGACAGAGCGTGTGTGAATATAAAAGTGAACATAGAAGTCAACACTTAGAGGCGACAGTCTGTTTCATGCTAGATGAAATCATCGGGTCAATTATTGCATCTAGCATGAAACAGACTGTCGCCTCTAAGTGTTGACTTCTATGTTCACTTTTATATTTATATATATATATATATATATATATATATATATATATATATATATATATATATATATGTCATGTAATATTAAGCTACACACTTTCATTTCTTTAACATATATATATATATATATATATATATATGTATGTATATATATATTATATACATATATATATATTATATACATATATATATATTATATACTATATATATGTATATATATATATATATGTATTTACATATATATATGTGCGTTGTTTAGCTCAAGTTCATCCCACATCAGATCAATGGGAATTAAGTCCACTGTTTGCGCCGTCCAGGACATCAGTTGAAGGACGTGCTGTTCCACTTTGCTTTTAATGGCAGAGTTTACTAGTATGCTTTCGGTCATTATCTTGCATGAATACAAATCCTTGACCCACAAGCCGCATTCCAGATCGCATCGCCTGATACTTTGATAACCGGTCTGATTCAATTTGCCCTTCATCTGCTGCAAATCTCTGACTTTACAACTGACAAAACCATAACAGAGATTCCGCCATGCTTTACGGTTGGTGTGATACAGGAGGGGTACACTTCTTTCACCAACTCTCCACCGCACATAGACCCTCCTATTTGACCTAAGTATTTCGAACTTTGATTCGTCAGTCCAAAGGACTTTATTCCACTGCTATATTATCCAGTCTTTGTGCGCATTGGCCCACTGGTAACCTTTGACGTTGTTCAGATTCCTCAACAGTGGTTTCTTGACATTAATTCTGCCATATAGGCCAGCTTCATAGTCTTCTCCTCCCAGTGGAGGTTGAGACTTTTTTTCACAAAATTGGTCCCGTTGCGCAGTGATGTTTGGAGGAATCAGCCTTCTGTCGCGCAAGTTGGTGACTCTTTACTCTATTTGTTGCATTTGGTCTACCAGCTCTACTTTTGGTCTTGTTTTGTCCCGTTTCCTGATGTCTCCTAACAGTATAATCTACTGTAGTTATGTAAATTTTGTTTTAATTTCTCTGCTTGAATATTCTTCTTCTTTTTTTTTTAAAATAATGATCTCTTGTTTCTGTTCAAGTGTAAGTTCACGTGTTTAGGGTATTGTGTTGAGAAATAGGTTTGATCCGGAAGTAATTTGCAAAATTTAGATTTTAATTTAAACAAAATAAGTATCACAGATTTCACTACTGGGCAAGGTTCATTGACAGCCTTTTTAAAACAGGTACTATCTAGCGTGCAGTAATTCAACACAATATAGTCTAATGTTAGTTCAAGTAGTGGTATAATGTAACTTTTGGAAAACGTTTTTTCATGCTCAATACTAAAGAAGAAAAACTCTTTCAAAACAATTTTTCAAAAGATAGGCTGAAAAATAAAAGTTTTTGAGGGTGGCCAAATACTTATCACTGGTAGTGTATATACACTGACTGCTGCAACATCTCAGCTTGGATACTGTGAATTTCATTCTCGTTACTAAAATGGCGAAATGTTTACTTGCTCAAGGTCACTGTCTCGCAGTGTTGCCACTTGCTCATCTCTGGCAATACGCACTTCAAAAATTCCCGTTTTTGGGGGTCACCCTATATATATATATATATATATATATATATATATATATATATATATATATATATATATATACATATATATATATATATAGTAATGGATAACGGCTTGGATTGAGGAATCCATTACATTCACTTACGTGCTAACACCCTTGGGAAAGGTGTGAATCCTCTTCTTCTCCCTCCAGCTATGGGTAAATAGCAGGACAGACTGGGTTCTATAGCCTTGGACGGCAACTGGTCTAGGAGAAGGACAACTCTGAATTCAAAACCTGCGGAGGGTCGTTTGGGGACCTTGTGGCATTCGTTGCACCAGGTCCCTGTATTCGTCCCTCCAAAAAGTGTGGATGGCCCTACACAAAGCCTTCACCACTATAATCAAATCTTGTGTGGGTGTCCGGCTTTCAGTTTCTGGGAACTGATCTGTCTGGCCCTCATACGTCGACTTCGACGGGAGAGTCCATCATATATATATGAGCGTGTGTGTGTGTGTGTGTGTGTGTGCGTAAGAATATATCGTCTGTGATGGGTAAATTGTCGGCATTTTATATTTTTCATTTTGCACCTTGTTTGTTTTTTATATTGACGACTGCGCAGTATAGTAGGGTCAGTTGGGCAACGTCTGTGAAAAAGTCTACACGTGAGTGCCGTGAGAAGGGAAGTGCTACCCTGTGTCAAGTGGGTGGCTGCTGAAAGACACAATGTCAGGCAACAGGACTGTGCAACATGCCACAAAAACAGAACTCAATCATGGCTGTCAGACAATTTCTGCGACTATATAACCCCTTACATATGGCCACCTAACTCTCCAGACTGCAACCCCCTTGATTATTATGTGTGGGGTGCAGTTAAGCGAGTGACCAACAAAACTCCTTGTAACACCAAGGACGAACTGACGGCAAGGATAAGGGCAGCATGCACCAGCTTAAACAAGGAGACGGTCCAGATTAGTTCCGGGAGATTCCGAAGTCGTCTGGAGGCCATGGCTGAAGCCAATGACGACTTTATTGAATAAATTTACTCTTTAGTATTTTAGTGTGTAATTTTGTTAAATATATCAGTTAAAATGAGATGTCAGTGTTATTCTCATTTTCGTGTAATTTAGACAACGATTTATCCATCGCACACCATATATATATGTGTGTGTGTGTGTGTGTGTGTATATATATATATATATATATATATATATATATATATATATATATATATATAGGTATATGTATGTATGCATATATGCATGTATAATTTATATATACTTATATATATACTATATATTTGTGTATATTTAAATGTACTTATCTATATATCTGTATGTATGTATCTATATGTATGTATATATATATATACATGTCACTCTATATATATGAATGTCTGTATATGGATATATATGTGGGTGCGTATCTGTGTATATACATATATGTATATATACATGTATATATATATATATACATACATATATATATACGCTGATATATATATATATATATATATATATATATATATATATATACGCACACACATACATACATATATATATATATATATATATATATATATATATATATATATATATATATATATATATATATATATATACGGACATACATATATAAAAAATAGATTTTATCAAATTTCACATAATCTTTTTTAATATCCAATGAAAAATAACTTTTACATTTTTTCATTTTATTTTTTTCAGGTGAGTCAAACTTATGGTCTTTTTAACGGTCTTCTTTCAAAAATGGCCACTAAATATTTGAAAACAACACTTTCTGGTAAGTAGTTTTTCCATATAAATGGGCATCGATAATGTCCTTGTTTTCTCTTTGTTCTCGAAAGGAACTGTGTTGTCCATCTGTAAACATCATAATCGATAATAACTCTACCTTTCATCACGATTCTAGTCGAATGGCATATGGTTAACACCAAAATAGATTCCAGCATTCGATCGACAATCTATAGACTTATTTGAATGCAAAGTTTCATTCGAATCCATTTGCTGCAATATAATAAATGCCAAGAGTGCCAACGGAATTAAATTGTTATTGTTCACCTCGGACCTCTCAATGAATACGTGTTAACCATAATATTGCAATTGCAAATTGTTATGGTCCAGGTTAGGACCAAGGAAGAACAACACGAACACAAGAGTAGAAATAACGAAGATATATTACACGGAATAACAATACAAGATATGGAAGGTGTAGTATGACTGTCAGTCTGCTTTGGAGTGAACTACTATCGGCTCGACTCGATTCGTCTCTCTCTCTCTCTTTCTCTCTCTCTCTCTTTCTCTCTCTCTCTTTCTCTCTCTCTCTCTCTTCTCTCTCTCTTGAGAGGCGTAGTATACATAGTGTTAGGAAGGGTTCATTCTCTATTTATAGGTAAGGACCCATAACAAAAATGCATTATTCTAATATGTGCAAAGTGTTTCTAGGCACGTTACATGAGTAAATGGAAGATTAGAGTCAGTAGATTATCTAAGAAAAAATGTTTGGTCGTCAGTAAATGAAAAAGACCAAGATGTGGAATACCAATTGTAGATCCTAGCATCACAATGATACAGAATTTTAAATTTCTGGGAAGCGTTTTAAAGAAGAATGAAAAACGGACACAAATGCGAGGGCGTATTGTTGTAACAAATGAAACATTCGAAAAGCTAAAGGAAATTTCGTTAGAGACAAGGAAAAGAATAATGAATTAACGTGATATCAATCGTCTTGTATGACAATATATGGTAGGAAAAGGGACAGAATTACTATGTGATATCAATCCTCTTGTAATATTATGTTTGGTAGGAAAAGAATTCTGAATTGCTATGTGATATCAATGCTCTTTGTACGACAATATATGGTAGGAAAAGAGGGCTGAATTACTATGTGATATCAATACTCTTGTAATATTATGTTTGGTCAGAAAAGAATTCTGAAATGCTATGTGACATCAATCCTCTTGTAATATTTTGTTTGGTAAGAAAATAAATCTGAATTACTATATCATATAAAATCCTCTTGTATGACAATATATGGTAGGAAAAGATCGCTGAATTGCTATGTGATATCAATACTCTTGTAATATTTTGTTTGGTAGGAAAAGAATTCTGAATTGCTATGTGATATCAATCCTTTTCTACTGTAATATAGGGTAGGAAAAGAGGGCTGAATTACTATGTGATATCAGTCCTCTTGTAATATTATGATTGTTAGCAAAATAATGCTGAATTACTATGTGATATCATTCCTGTTCTAATATTATGTTTGGTAGGAAAAGAATTCTGAATTACTATGTGATATCAATCCTTTTCTACTGTAATATAGGGTAGGAAAAGAGGGCTGAATTACTATGTGATATCAGTCCTCTTGTAATATTATGATTGTTAGCAAAATAATGCTGAATTACTATGTGATATCATTCCTGTTCTAATATTATGTTTGGTAGGAAAAGAATTCTGAATTACTATGTGATATCAATCCTTTTCTACTGTAATATAGGGTAGGAAAAGAGGGATGAATTACTATGTGATATCAGTCCTCTTGTAATATTATGATTGGTAGCAAAATAATGCTGAATTGCTATGTAATATCAATCCTCTTGTAATATTATGTTTGGTAGGAAATTTTGTCTTGTAGTTTATGTTCGGTCCCTTCTTCTCGCTCTCCTTAGCTACCTTCTGCAGGAGGTTTTGTCTTTTCTTTTCAGTCTCTGTTATCATTACTGTCTCATCTGCGTATCTTATGTTAAGATTGTGGCCGCCGATGCTGAATCCCGGTAGGATTTGCAATTCCCTCAGAATTACCTCGCTGTACTATGTTGAAAATGTGGCAGGACAATGTGGCTGATTTTCTTACCTCTCTTTCCTGCTTGTTTCAATAAACATCAACCCAATGGAAAAGAAAAATGCGGGCTGATCTGACAACTTTCAAAATTCAATCAAAATAGATATTTTGAATGGAGCGAATGAAAGGATTTATCTAACGAAGAAAAATGCAAGAAAATGAAAGTGAATTCTGAGCCAATGCAATTAAAATTTATTATGAAAAGACGGCTGTCATCGTACAATCAAAACGGATCATTTTTTTATTCAAGTTAATTAGACAACTAATAAGATCGAAAAAGAAACCAAACGAATGTGTGTGATTAATCACTCTGTACAATCAATGGCCACTTCATTAGGTACACGTTGGAAAGCGTTTAGACAGAGGACGGCAAGGGCGACACCGAGATCCGGAGACGTGTTGGACTGGCCAAGGACGCATTCCAAAAGCTGGGCAGAGTATTGCGAGACAGGAGGATTTCTTTGGTAACAAAGTAAAGCATACTGAGCTGTTACTTGACATCTTTCCTTCTTTACGGTAAGTGCGACACTGAGATCCGTAGATGTATTGGGATGGCCAAGGACGCATTCCAAAAGCTGGGCAGAGTATTGCGAGACGGGAGGATTTCTTTGGTAACAAAGAAAAGAATACTGGGCTTGTTGCGTGACATATGTCCTTCTTTACGGTAAGTGCGACACTGAGATCCGTAGATGTATTGGGATGGCCAAGGACGCATTCCAAAAGCTGGACAGGGTATTGCGAGACGGGAGGATTTCTTTGGTAACAAAGAAAAGAATACTGGGCTTGTTGCGTGACATATGTTCTTCTTTACGGTAAGTGCGACACTGAGATCCGTAGATGTATTGGGATGGCCAAGGACGCATTCCAAAAGCTGGGCAGAGTATTGCGAGACGGGAGGATTTCTTTGGTAACAAAGAAAAGAATACTGAGCTGTTACGTGACATCTGTCCTTCTTTACGGTAAGTGCGACACTGAGATCCGTAGATGTATTGGGATGGCCAAGGACGCATTCCAAAAGCTGGGCAGAGTATTGCGAGACAGGAGGATTTCTTTCTTAACAAAGTAAAGCATACTGACCTGTTACGTGTCATCTGTCCATCTTTATGGCAGCAAATTCTTGACGATTTCCTCAACGATGAAGAAGAGACTCAAGGCGACGAAGATATGGTCCTACATAAGGATGCTGAGGATTTCGTGGACCGAGCGGGTGAGCAAGAATAAGGTCTTGGATAGGGTGCAGACAAGGCGGAGTCTAATGCTTAACATCAGGAAGAGGCGGCTGAAGTTTCTGGGACAGGAAGGGAAGCCTGGGAAATCTGATGCGCACGGGTCAAATAGAGGGAAAGAGAGACAAGGGAAAGCAGCACGTTACATTCCTGGCGCGCTTCAGCAGGTGGATGACAGGACGTGGTCTGTGGTAGGAAGCAGAGGGAAGGAACTTGTTGAGAGCTGCAAGGTATAGAGGGAGGTGGAGAACCATGATCGTCTACTTCCTGAAAGGACATGGCACATGAAAAGAAGATCAAATCTTATTTTATTCAAATTTCTAATCAGCCAATGATACGCCATTTTCATAATGACCTGCTCAAAGTGTTTATGTGATATGCAACATATTGATTGTGGCCAGAAGAGCTTGTCTGGGTTTTTTAATGCTAATCTACAAAAGATATTTCACGCACAACCATCTCTAGTAATCATAGAGTATGGTCCGAAAAAATAATCAGGGAGTTGGAATTGATTGTTGATGAGGAGAATGGTCAGACCGGTTGCGTTGGAGAGAAAAGCCACAGTAGCTCAAATAAACACTTTTTAACAACGAAGGTATGCAGAAGAGCATTTCTGAATAAACAAGACGTCGAACCTTGAAGCAGACAGGCTAAAGCAGCAAAAGTTCGTTCTGGCTGCCACGCCTGTCAGATAAGAAAAAGAAACTGAGCTGGAGTTTTTGAGTGCCTTGGTGTACTAGTGAGCCAGCCAAAATGAGCTGACTCATTTTATAGTTCACTAATAGTAGTATTAACCAATCAGAAGGCTCAAAATATTCAATACGACGTGTATAAAGGCGGCCATGTTTTTTTTCCGGAATATTCACTGCCAGCCTTTGATATCGGAGTCTGAAGATTTACGGAACAGCTGCTGGTGGTATTGTCGACATAGTCAGATTCAGTAGAATGCCTGACTCGTGAGTGTTAATCTTTAACGCTGCTTCATTGAACAGAATACGTACTGCGCTGTATTCTATATTCATAGGCTATGGTGAACAGAAACAATTCCGTAAGGATCACAACATTTGACAAAATGTTGCCTGGTCTGATGAGTCTCAATCTCAAGCTGTAACATTTGGAGAATTGGGTTAGAATTTGACGTAAACAACGTCAAAGAATGGATCCATCCTTATTTGTATCGAACGTCCAGGCTGGTGGTGGTAGTTGAATGCTACGGGGAATATTTTCTTGACATGCATTAAAATCTTTGATGACCAAGAATGGTCATTTTTTGTGATAGGATTTGTAATTACTTCATGTCATCCGACGAGTCCTACTGGTACTGTATTATTCTATATTACCGTCTACATCGTCGGGTTGGGTCATCGGCGACTAAACCGCTCCGCCCAAAAATATTTTTCTAGATTAAAACAGCAGGACTAAAAAAAACACGACTGTTTACATTCAAACTATTGTCCTCATCTTTGTTGTTGTTATCACGACGTTTCAGCTGCTGTGCTTTCCGGACTTCATCAGGTGTATATCGATCTGGGTAACCTGCAGGGAATTCTGAACTATACTCTTTAATCTAGGGATGGGGTACACTGTTCTTGTTCCGCTAACCATGTCTAGGGATATCTGATCTAGTTGTTCAGAAATCCCTGGAAGTTACTCGGATCGATGTACACCTGATGAAGTCCGGAAAGCACAACAGCTGAAACGTTTTGATAACAACAACAAAGACGAGGTTTGGTTTGGTTTGGTTTGGTTTGTTTTACGGCATATCAACCTAAATGGGTTATTTAATGCCGACAATTTTTTTTATTGCTGGTAATGTTTTTCTTCAAAAATATATTTCTAGGAATATTTTTCCTTGAAGAAATCTATAGCTGGTCATATTTATTTCAAAGAATGTATAACTGTTTGTATTGCTTTTTTTTTTAAAGTATTGGTGATAATAATTTTTCCTACAATTTTTTTTTTATTACAAAGTATTTCCGGTATTAAAACCTATTTTTACACAAGTTTGGATGTCAACTATTTGTCCATAGCTGGGACCCTAACAGGTGCTACCACCCCGGGAC
Organism: Acanthosepion esculentum; assembly: GCA_964036315.1. Lineage (NCBI taxonomy): Eukaryota > Metazoa > Mollusca > Cephalopoda > Sepiida > Sepiidae > Acanthosepion > Acanthosepion esculentum. The sequence continues at coordinate 26,897,536 of OZ038503.1, read as the reverse complement.
AGGGTGGACCTGGGAACGCCAGCAATTAAGAGGTGGTTCCACGTTCCTCAAAACCTCCTGATCAGCGGCCTTGCTGTTGAAACGTAGTTTATCGTCTTACCCAGGACGCGGGTGTAGTTTAACGTCATACCCAGGACGGAACAAAGATGAGGACAATAGTCGCAATGTAAATAGTGTAAATAATAATAATCCCTGGTTCAAAAAATTCTCAAAAGGTGGATTAAACTTCTTGTAGGATCAACAGCACAAATGGACCGACTGGACACCATAATTATTATTACAGCCATTGCGGTGATGACATTGTTAGTGTGATGTCTTCTCAGAATTAAGTGAACAGCGACGGTGTACGGTTCTCTCAACGGCCACGTGTCTGTAACGAAGGCGAGTCTTCAAGTTAGAAGTTATCAGATGTGGTTTGACTTGCAGGGTGATGGGCTCCGCCAGGTCTACTTACCAAGATCGAGACTATACATGACTAAATACTCACCTGGCTTTCAGCCCAAATACGTGGATGTAACTAGTCAGGTGTTCAGTTGCACAGTGACCCTATGACAACTTCCGGTCATGGGTTACATGACTGTCGCGATGGCGACCATACGTTTGGTAACCCTAAAGGCTTACGTCACACGCAGACACACGCGCGCTCGCGCACACACGCACATGAAATGATCTAGGCTTGTCTCGGCTAGAATAAAGCCTGTCAAGATACAGATAGATAGATAGATAGATAGATAGATAGATAGATAGATAGATAGATAAAAAACTGAGAAAATTTTAAAAAACCTGAGATAGATAGATAGATAGATAGATAGATAGATAGATAGATAGATAGATAGATAGATAGATAAAAAAACTGAGAAAGTTTTTAAAAAACTGAGATAGATAGATAGATAGATAGATAGACAGACAGACAGACAGACAGACAGATAGATAGATAGATAGATAGATTATGGGATAAATGATATACACATTTATGTATACTAAAATTAATTAAATATCTTTTATATTAAACAACATTTACCGGCCTGAGTGTCCGAGAAAATTTTGACCTTGCTAACCGAAACGCTCCTCTGTGGCTCAATCGGTAAAAGCACGTCAGGCTATATGACGGTTCCGTATAGGATACAGGTTCGATTCCTGTCGAAGGACGCATATTTTCTATGAAGATTTCTCGGACATTCAGGCCGGTAAACATTGTTAATACTGTTTATTATACTTGTAAAATCCGTAATACTCAAGGAAATTTTTATATACTCGATGTTCTGTTACCTTCTTTATTATCTGAATGTTCTTATAGAGCAATCTTTTTAACGGAATTGAATCACAAGTCACGCGTTGGTTCTACTCACGTTACCCAAATTAAAGCATTTGTATCGGGATATTTATTAGGTGAATCTTCCCGTAACGAAACGCTACCGCTAATGAAATGGTTGCTAATTAATCTGAGGAATGTGCTACGATAGATTTTTGGCGGGGTACCTTTTCTTAATTTTTGTGTCTTTCTTTTGCATGCGTCATGATTAACGACAGAAAATCAGTTGCGTAGCGTGATGGACCTTCACACTCAGATTCTTCCATTATTAATGCAGGCGATAACCTAGTGAGCTTTCGAATATATATTACTTTTTTGTTGTTGCTTTTGTCGTCACTATCTCTTTCAATACGCTAATTCCTTTTGCTAATGATCAACATATGTCAGGCGTTGTCCAAGGGTGGGCTGACAAGTTGAAGGAGTGATGCCAGAACTGTGAAATCTTGCATGCATTCACTTCAACACTTCTTATTAATAACTGCATTGTTTCTTTTCAGTTACGAGGCTAGGGCTGAAAAGTTCATAGGCTGACTATGATGGAGCGATGCTAGAGATGTGGAATCTTGCATACATTAATTTTAACTCTTCTTATTAATAACTGCATTGTTTCTTTCCAGTTACGAGGCTAGGGCTGAAAAGTTCATAGGCTGACTATGATGGAGCGATGCTAGAGATGTGGAATCTTGCATACATTAATTTCAACTCTTCTTATTAATAACTGCATTGTTTCTTTCCAGTTACGAGGCTAGGGCTGAAAAGTTCATAGGCTGACTATGATGGAGCGATGCTCGAGATGTGGAATCTTTCATACAGTAATTTCAACACTTCTTATTAATAACTGCATTGATTCTTTCCAGTTACGATGATAGGGCTGAAAAGTTCATAGGCTGACTATGATGGAACGATACTAGAGATGTGGAACCTTGCATACATTAATTTCAACTCTTCTTATTAATAACTGCATTGTTTCTTTCCAGTAACGAGGATAGGGCTGAAAAGTTCATAGGCTGACTATGATGGAACGATGCTCGAGATGTGGAATCTTACATACATTAGTTTCAGCACTTCTTATTAATAACTGCATTGATTCTTTCCAGTAACGAGGATAGGGCTGAAAAGTTCATAGGCTGACTATGATGGAACGATACTAGAGATGTGGAATCTTGCATTCATTAATTTCAACTCTTCTTATTAATAACTGCATTGTTTCTTTCCATTAACGAGGATAGGGCTGAAAAGTTCATAGACTATGATGGAGCGATGCTAGCGATGAGGAATCTTGCATGCATCTTTCTGTTGGAAGAATTCGTCAAATGTAACTAGGAACAACTTCTCTTGAAAATGTAGAAAAATTGGATTCGTGGTGTTATCAAGTATCTGCAGAAAGAGGGTCTCGCACCCCACACACACATGAAAAATATATTCGTACTGATATATATATATATATATATATATATATATATATATATATATATATATATATATATATATATCAATCCGTTCATTATCTATCTATCTATCTATCCCGTCCTAGGTATGACGATGAACTACGTCCAGCAGCAAGGCCTCTGATCAGGAGGTTTTGAGAAAGCGTGGAACCACCTCTTAATTGCTGGTGTTCCCAGGTCCACCCTGACCCGGGGTGGTACCAGCTGTTAGGATTCCAGCTATGGGCAAATAGCTAACACCCATTCTTGTGTAAAAATAGGTTTTAATACCAGAAATACTTTGCAATAAAAAAAAATGGATTAAATATATATGTATACATACACATCTTTTTTTACTAAACTACCGCTATGAATCTATTTCAAAATTTTGTTGGCATTAAATGACCCATTGAGGTTGATATGCCATAAAACAAACAAACCAACCAACTATCTATCTATCTATCTTCTATCTATCTCACGCTTTTCTTCTATCTATCTATCTATCTATCTATTTATATATCTATCTATCTATCTCAGTCTTTTACCTACATATCTATCTACCTATATATCTAGTCATCCAGTCTTATATATATATATATATATATATATATATATATATATATATATATATATATGTATGTATGTATGCATGTATGTATAGTTAAAGTGTCAGCAATTTATATTTTTAATTTCGTGCATGTGCGTTGTTTGTTTTTCATTTTGTTGACTGCAGTGTATAATAGGGTCAGTCTGTGAGAAAAAGAGCACCTGAACGGAATTCACACCACCAGGAATTTGGAAATGGCATGCTGGACTGCTTGACTTTCGTGCCGGAAGTTCCAATACGAACATTTCAGAGTGTTTGGGTGTCAATCTGAGGACAGTACAACGGATTCGAAAAGAGTTGGATGAGTCTAATAGTGACTACGAGTAGTGATGGCGACGTTATGCCGCCATTCATCTTCCCACGGGGCCTCAGACTCAACACGGGGGCCTATATCAAGGGCCTTGATGAGGTGGTGCTGCCTTGGGTCAAGAGGGCGGATGATGCAAGACGCTATGTCTGGCAACAGGACTCTGCACCATGCCACACAAGCAGGAGAAACAGACAATTTCTGTGACCACATCACACCTTACATCTGGCCACCTAACTCCCCAGACTGCAACCCCCTTTATTATTATGTGTGGGGCACAGTTGAGCGAGAGACCAACAAAACTCCTTGTAACACCAAAGATGAAAGGAAAACAAGGATTATGGCAGCAATCACCAACTTAAAAAGGCCGTGATTGAAGCCAATGGCAATTTTATTGAATAAATTTAGTCTTTAGTATTTCAAGATATTTTTGTGTAATTTGGGCGAATATATCTTTTAAAACGAGACATCAGTATTATTAGCATTTTTGCGGAATTTAGACGACAATTTATACATCACACTGTGTATGTATATATATATATATATATATATATATATATATATATATATAGGAGAAAAAGAGCTTTGTGAAGATAAATAAAAGTGAAGAGAATGATATATATATATATATATCATTGTCATATATATATATATCATTCTCTTATATATATATATATATATATATATATATATATATATATATATATATATATTTATATATATAAATAGAAGTCAACACTTAGAGGCAACAGTCTGTTTCATGCTAGTGCAATCGTCAGGCAACTAGTGCTGTTATTTTTCTCGGCTATTTATATATAAGGGTCAGTGGTGCATTGTGGGTAATCTATTTTGGCGGTTGATATAGAGCACTTTATCTCATAAATATAGCACACTTTAAGACTATATTTCTTCATATATTTCTTCATATATATATATATATATATATATATATATATATATATATATATATATATATATATATATATATATATATATCATTCTCTTCACTGACAATGAGATATATATATATATATCTTTCTCTTATATATATATGTATATATATATATATATCATTCTCTTCAATGAGAATGATATATATATCATTCTCTTATATATATATATATATATATCATTCTCTTATATATATCATTCTCTTATATAAATATATCATTCTCTTATATATATATATATATATCATTCTCTTATATATATATCATTCTCTTATATATATATATATATATATATATATTATTCTCTTATATATATATATATATATATATCATTCTCTTACATATATATATCATTCTCTTATATATATATATATCATTCTCTTATATATATATATCATTCTCTTATATATATATACATATATATATATATATCATTCTCTTATATATATATATATATCATTCTCTTCATTGAGAATGATATATATATATATATATCATTCTCTTATATATATATATATATATATATATATACATATATATCATTCTTTTACACACACACATATATATATATATATATATATATATATATATATATATATATCTTCACTTCTATTGATCTTCACAATGCCCTTTTCCTCCTATACATTCCTTCGCTTTCTTTTTCATCTTCTTCCCATTCTTTCTCTGTTTACTCACTTCTTAGTTTCTTTCGTAGTCATTTTTTTCTTTTCTTTTCTTCCTTATTGTCTAATGCATAACAAAACATGAAAACATATTTGTCGCCGACATTGTCAGACACTTTTTCACAGAAGACTACATTTCCCAACAATACCCAATAACCATTTATCAGAAAATACCATTTATTACTGAAGGTTGGGTAGAACTCGCCGACCGACTTGATCACAGCTATTGAATGGACCTGGGTGATAGCCATTGGAGCCTGCACATATACAAAGAATTCATTCGAGCTCTTTCCCGCCGCAAAGTGCCACCATTGTTCACGGTAGAGACGTCACCACCTCGTTTTATATCTCTTTTTATTCGACGTGAAACACGATGAATATAAGCTATGTCATGCATTTAAATGTTCAGTACGGTATTAAAAAATACCCTATTAAATTCCTATAGATAGTAAACACGTGTGGGGTTCAATCTTTTTTCCCAATCACTATAAATCGAATACAATGGTGTACTGATTCGGATAGCCACACCTATTTTCGATGTTAACCGTAATGAAATTTTAAACTAATATACACGAGGCGGCTTGGAAACTCCTCCTATTTAGTTCGACGGAAACTGCAACAGATACAGGGAGCAGAATAATAACAAGAGCAGGTTTTACTGCTACAAAATAGCTACTTGTCCACAGTGTCTACTCGTTAAAAATGATCATATCTATCTATCTATCTATCTATCTATCTATCTATCTATCTATTACAGTCTATTCGTATGTATGTATGTATGTATCTATCTATCTATCTATCTATCAATCTATCTATCTCAGTTTTTACTCTATCCATCTTTCTTATCTATCTATCTATCTATCTATCTATCTCAGTCTCGTCATATATATTTATCTATCTATCTATCCCGTTATATTTATATCTATCTCAGTTTTTTCTCAATTTTTCTATCTCAATCTTTATCTGTCTATCACATTCTTTTCGGGTGTATGTATGTAAGTATCTATCTATCTATCTATCTATCTATCTATCTATCTATCTATCCCAGTCTCTTCATATCTATCTATCTATCTATCTATCTCAGTTTTTACTCTATCCATCTTTCTTATCTATGTTTCTATCTATCTATCGATCGATCGATCTACCTCAATCTTTTCGTATCTATCCCGTTATTTTTATATCTATCTCCGTTTTTCTTAAACTATTTTTCTATATATCTTATTTTTTCTATCTGTCTGTCTCAGTCTTTATCTATCTATCTATCTATCTATCTATCTATCTATCTAGTCTTTTCGCATCTATCTATCTTTCTAGTCTTTTATCTATCTCTTTTCGTATTTATCTGTCTATCTATCTCATTCTCTTCACTTCTATTGATCTTCGGAAATCTCTTCTTCGTTTTCGTCTTCGTCTTTCTCCCACTCTTTCTCTGTTTACGCCTTTTTTCTTTCTTTCTTTCTTTCTTTCTGCATGTCCTTTTTCTTTTTAACCCCTTCTTCTTTCTCTCTTATTTTCTTTCTCTTTTTCACCATGACTTTCTACGCATTTTCGCAAGCGATAAGCAAAGAGCTTTCATATTCTTCAAAATCTACAACATCGTATGCGATCTTTTTTCCCAATAGTTGTTAGAAAAATTTGGAAAAACCCCTTTTTTCCACATAGGCACCGCAACTGGCTATGATTTTTTTCATCGACTGACAAGAGCCTGCATACCGCGCTCATATAAAAAAAAAACTACGCTCATACGCGACTGGGTTTTTACAGCCGTGATAAAGGCATCTTTTTCAAAATAATGTTGCGCAAGTAGTCCATCATCCTTTAGTTCGAGCAGACAGCACTCGGAAATCCAAAAATGCAAACCCCAAGTCTAAGAGAACAGTCCGGCTAATATGTTTAATTACATTTACAGTTGTTTTCTTCTCCAATCAGTTAACCAGCAGTCTATATTAGTGGCTTCTTGAGGTTCATGATTTCCACGATTTTTCTCTCCAAAAAAAGAAAACGCATATCCTGTTGCCTGTGGAGACCTGTATCTACAACTGTGGTGATATGGTTCAGGAAACTGTCACCGTTAGCCTCGTAAAGCTACAGTAGTTTCCCGAACGATATGTATTTAATGACCTTTCTGTTCATGTGGGAGCACCCGTGAGATCACCACTTGTCACAAGATTTGCGATATCTCAACGTTGACAACATCGTTTCCAACTAATTCAGTGCCATACACTGTTTATATTATGTCCATTCACGTGAATGAGCAGACCGGGACGCTTTTCAGTCCGTTGGTTGAAAGCTGTGCAGAAAAGTACGGGATACGGCTTGTCATGCACATCACTGCCCCACCCCGTAAACGCATTAGGCATCCATATATACATATTTTATCTCCGTAAGCCCCCAGCAAACATTGATTAAATATCGGTGCAATTTCTTTCAAACGGAAGAATTTAATGAGAAAACTAATAACGTATTTCTTCTCGCCTTAGCTGTAGCTTAAATAGCAGGGTAGTCCCGTCTCTCCATATTTGGGTTAGGAGAAAAATTACTCTAAATTCAAAACCGTGGATGAGCTAACGAAAAACCATTCTAGTACACTTCCAAAAAAGTAATGGTGTTTCACAGATAATAAAGAAAAATAATCCGTGGAGAGTCCTGATCGTTTATATCCAGATGAGACATGACATAAAAAAAATTAGGCATGCGGTTGTCCACGAGATGCTGCAGGCTAGACAGGTCGAAGGAAGAGAAACCACAAAACTATGAGCTCTAAACTCCAAGAAGAGCCATTAAAAATTCAAAAAATTTATTCACTTTTGACCAATCTACACATTGTGAACAAACGCCTGCATCATTTGGCGTTTCTGCTACTCGCCTTTATTTTTCATGACTGTCCGAATACTCTCTCTGTATATATATATATATATATATATATATATATATATATATATATATATATATACATATATATATATATATATATATATATATATATATATATATATATGAAAACTAGAGAATAAGTTGATAGAAAATGTGGAAATGCATAACTTAGACTCCAAAATGTGTTGCCAATTGCAGATTCATCTGCAGATTGCGAAACGCGAGTGCGATTATGATGATTAAATCTAATAAATGCAAGTACGTGTTGACCTAGTATATATATATATATATATATATATATATATATATATATATATATATATATATATATATATACTCAATCGATATCTCCAGTTGCATTGATCTATCTACTATCCTTCTCCACATACTTTCCTCTATCACTCCTATCTGGTCTTGCTCCAAATCCTCTGTAACCCCTTGCCTGCTATGGCTTTCAGCCTTGCCTGGGGAAAAAAGCTTAATATATATATATATATACAATTCAGCTGGGTGTCGATCCTAGCTAGAGTCAACTAGACGTCTATCCATATTGATATATATATATATATATATATATATATATATATATATATATATATATATATATATATATATATAAAGAGTGTAAATGTGAATGGCAAAATAGAAAAAATGTACACGCACTTCAACAAACAAAACATTGTACAGATATAGCAATACTAAATTAATTCTGGCATCACGAGATTAATACAAGTTAACTTCGAACTATTCAATCACAAGAGATGCTCAAAATGGTGGCGTTTAGCTTCCAGACATTTATTAGTACTGCGAACTGCCGCTTCTTGGGAAAGGTTTGCCAAAGTGTCCAGTGGGATTTCTACCCATGCATTTTCAATTTCTTGTCTATGGGCCACCCATGTAGTCGGTTTTATGTGATACGCAGCGTCCTTTAGGACTCGTTGTTGTTACAGCCACGAGCGTAATGTTATCTGTCGAGAAAATATTGGACTAAAAAATTTTCCTTTCCTGAAGTGTGTATACATTTTTGAGTTTTGAAGCGGACACACTCTCTCACTCTCTCTGTATCTCTGTCTCTCTCTCTCTCTCTCTCTATATATATATATATATATATATATATATATATATTGTGTGTATTTAGGCAGCATTTTGATGCATGTTTCATTAAATAATATAGACAAGTTTTGTCTATTTATTTTAAGTAAATTCTTTTCATATCGTCTGATAAGCTTAATAAAATTATCATTAAAAGATGAAAGAAAATCATCATATTGAAAGCTTAGATAGGATTAAAAAATATGTATCAATATTGTGATTTTCTTTCATCTTTTAATGATAATGTTATTAAGCTTATCAGTCGATATGAAAAGAATTTACATAAAATAATAGACAAAACTTGACTATATATATATATATATATATATAATGGTGGGGGCTTCGATTGACGAATCGTAGAAGAGAGTTCGAATTTCAGTCGGGTCCATTCATTTACGTGCTAATACCCTGGGGAAAGGTATAAAACCTCTTCTTCTTCCACCAGCTATGGGTAAATAGCAGGACAAATTGGGTTCTATAGCCTTGGATGGCAACTGTTCTAGGAGGAGGAAACTCTGAATTCAAAACCTGTGGAGGATCGTTAGGGGACTTTGTGGCACGTTGTGCACCAGATCTCTGTATCCGGCTCTTCAAAAAGTGTGGTTGATCCTGCATAAAGCCTTCAACATATCAAAGCATATATCTATCTGGCTGTCAGTTCCTAAGAACAGAATTGCTTGAGCTGCATACATCGGGAAACCGACGGGAGAGTTCATCATATATATATATATATATATATATATATATATATATATATATATATATATATATATATATAGTGTAACCCGGATATAAGAGACAACAAGGATATAAGATATATTTTCTCTGGTTCCAAATTAGAGCCTGTGTTAATATATATATAATAGAGAAACCCGGATATAAGATACTTCTTCTCCGGTCTCGACAACTCTCTTATATCCCGGTTACACTGTACATATATATATATATATATATATATATATATATATATATATATATATATATATATATATATATATATCCAAGTATAGGATTGGTGTATACGGAATAAATGCCAATAACCAACAAATACTATTCTTAAAAGAGTGCTCAATACAGAATAGAGTAAATATAATCATTTATTCGAAAATTATAACATAAAAACATTCAACACAATCACTTGAGAAGACACCAGAAGTGTTGAAACAAAATGGCTATTTTTGTAGTGATTTTATAGCAAATTTATGTTATAATTTTCTAATAAATGATTATATATATATATATATTGGACTATATATATATATATATATATATATATATATATATATATATATATATATATATATGTGTGTGTGTGTGTGTGTGTGTGTGTGTGTGTGTACGTGTGTGTGTGTATGTGTGTGTGTGTTCATTCTTTCTAAGGAATTTTATGCCCATTTTCATGACTGTCTGGTTTCAAGATCATTCTTTGAATTCTTGGATTTTACGAGGTCTTGGGTTTTCGATTTTACCCCGGCACTGATGGATGATCATGATGTAATATTAAAAAAGAGTGTGTCGACTAATTGATTGACACGTGGAGACTAATGATAACAGGAACCTTGAATCTAGCATACTTAACATGACATTTTAGTTCTCTCTAATTTTTCGTTGGTTACACCCGGCCTGCGGATGCTTTCTTAGCGTTGTTGCCCTTATATTCTCATCTGAGTTCTTCCAGCGTCTGCCTAAGTTTATATAACTGCGTCTGTCACGAATTTTCCCCACGCTTGTAAAAACGGCTTCTTACTTTGTGACATAATAAGCTTAAGTCGGTAGGGTTTTAGAAAGCCTCTGAGAATTGAACATAATAGTTATGGTGTATCGGATGTGCTTGCAATCGCATGTGGAGACGACTATTTTCCTTATATTATAAAAGTCTATGTTTAAAAGCATTAAGTCAGAACCGTCGTCATATTGTTTTTATTGAGGCTTTTGTAGCGAATTTAAAATGAAAAAAAAAAAGTCAGAAATCTTTTGATTCATAGAAAACGAATATTTTTTAAATAATTTATACGGTTCAGTTTATCAAAGTGCTACGTAGATGCTGGCTAAGTAACATAAAAATGAAATTGAAATGTTATCCAAGAAAAATATTATATTTTAAAATGTATCTAGTCGAGAGGCGACTGATATATTACAAGTATAATATAAACAAGAAAAAATGTTTTTAAGAGATTTTAATGTTAAAAGTGAAAAGTAAAATTGAAAAATAAACAATACATTTTAAAATAATCTTTAAACTTAAAATAAGAATTCTCTTGGGACGAAATACATTAACGTTAATAATTACATATATATATATATATATATATATATATATATATATATACACACACACACATTATGAAATGGACAAAGTCCGACAATTATTTAAAGACATTTTTATGTTTAACATTCTTTTTATAGATACAAGTATTTAAGTAAATGCTCTGTTTATAATAAACAGTATTAAATAACATTTACCGGTCTGAAGATCCGAGTAAGTTTCATTTTCTATGAAGATTTCTAGGACATTCAGGCCGTTAAATGTTGTTAATACTGTTTATTATAAACAGGGCATTTACTTAAATACTTGTATCTATAAAAAGAATGTATAAACATAAAAATGTCTTTAAATATATATATATATATATATATATATATATATATATATATATATACATGGTGTCCATAAGGTTCGTGTGCACTTTAAAAAGTTTTAACTTTATTTGTATTTGCGCTAGAAATAATTAGTAAAAAGGATTAGAAAGAAGTAAATCTATATTTTTTAAGGTTTTATTGAAATTTTATTTAAGTTTCCACATGTCCTCCATCATTAGCAATACAAAGGGTAATACGATTTTGCAGTTCACGGAAAACATTTGCCAACTGATTTACAGTAATGCCCGAAATCACATTAGTTATTTTAGCTATACTTAAAACTAGGTACATTAAACTTTATAACATTTTTTACAGATTATTTCTATCGCAAATACAAATAAAGTTATAAATTTTTTAAAGTGCACACGTACTTTATGGACACCCTGTATATTTATGCATATTTCAACAGCACCGATACTTTGAAATATATTTTGACGGATAAGGAAAAATGTTTTAATTGTTTTTCGAATTTTTCCACCGTTCATACATTTTTTTTCCATTTGGTGGGAGCCTTCCAATACAAAACCTGTCCATATCGTCGAATGTTCCAAGCGTCTTCCGCCACTTTATTAGCCATTTTCATGCGGGCTGATTTTGCAGAAGCTAAGTTCATTTTCATGTTTTGACTGTGAATGTATCATTTTTTAATTATATTAACAGCGATTCCGAGTCAGCGTGTGTTGGGCATGACTGGAAGTCGAGTGGGCGATTTTCTATTTTTAAAAGGCTTTAAGCAATCCGTTACCATTATTAAACAAGGTGAGGTTGATGGTTGGGGTGCGTTGTTTGATGTAAAAAGCATCTCTTATAACGAGGTGTTTTCGGAATTTGGATATACACATGACTCTAGTGCTATTGATTAATATCTTTCTTAAGGGCTCTTGTAGATTATGGCTTAATAAATGTTTTTTTATAGAGATTTGCTCTGATAAGTGACATTTGAGGCGTCTACTCAACACCTCGTTATAAGAGAGTATATCTGTCCATTGCAAAGGTTCACGCCCGATTTTCATTGTTAATGTAAAATGACTGCAACTTGATACTGGCGTGTGTTCTAGATTGAAAGCTTTATCGTTTAGTTTTGAGTTAGACTTGGCTGAATGTTGATGTTTTTCCTACAAATGAATGCCTGCAAACATGGAGGAGGGAATGTTGCACTTTCGATATATTATGCTCTATGAAATTCGAAAAGAAGGGCGGAAACTGCTGCTGAAAAAACAACAAATAAATAATAATTCAGAAGGTTTGCTTGAATCATCCTCCAGCTCTTCTGGTGGTAAAAAGAGGTCAGTTAGTTATATGTCATACGTGATACACGCTTAGGCGATCATGTATCTTTCGAAACAGTACTGACGAGGAAGATTTTTTTCCATGGAGTAGGTTGCCATTTTTTTCTGCGGTAGACCAGTTGTTATCTAATGCTATAGAACCCGCTCTGTTCTGCTATTTACCCATAGCTGGGGGGAGAAGAGGATTCATAACTTTCCCAAAGGTATTAGCACGTAAATGAATTTCAGTCAGTTATGTGCCATGCGGGATAAACACTTAGGCGATCATGTATCTTTCGATACATAACTCACGAGGCAGATTTTTTTCCCGCAGTAGGTTGGCATTTCTTTTTGCGGTAGACCAGCTGCCACCCTGCTTAGGATTCATACCTAGTAAGGGTAATTCATACCTTTCCCGACCAGTTGCCAACCAAGGCTATAGAACTCGGTCTGTCCTGCTATTTACTTATAGCATTGGGGTTGGAGTATAAGTGGATTCATACCTTCCCAAAGGTATTAGCATACGTAAGTGAATGTAATGGATTCGGCTGGAATTCGAACTCGCTTCTCCGATTCCTCAATCCGAGCCGCTATCCATTATTCCACCGCGGATTTCGTCTGGGTAATTTTAACCTAAACTATCAACCACGCTGAAGACGCTCTACTTGTTGAATACAGCGAAGATTTGACGGAAGAGATTGCTAAGAGTTTGAAAATCGATATCTCATCTGCCTTTCGTCATTTGAAGAGACGTGAGTACAAGTACCGGACGATTTTGGCAAATCGAAAAGATGCCATTTTCTACCATGACAGCGTAAGATGGCATGTTGCAAAACAGACAGTGCAGAAGCTTAAAGAGTTGAAATAGGACCTCCAGACCCACCCCTAGTACGCACCGTATTCTCCTGAATTGGCTGCTCAGGATTTCTGTTGTTCTGTCCTCTACAGAAAAATATAAATGAAAAAAAAAAATGACTCCGTACAGTCAGTCGAAATCTACTTCACAACCACCTTCCAACAAAAAACACGGTGTTTCTCCGAAAATGTCATCAACAACCCTGTAAAATGGTAGGAGACAGTTATTAAACGCAATGGAGACTATGTACTTAACTAATAAATGTTTTTTTATGGATATGTAAAATTTTCTTTTCAATTTTCTAATCGGACACGAAATTTTGCACTGATTGAATATATATATATATAGATAGATAGATAGATAGATAGATAGATAGATAGATAGATAGATAGATAATATTAGTGGTAAATATACACATACATATGCAATGATATATCTAAAATATAAATATATATACATACATACATACATACACATACATATATATATAAAAAAATAATTCGAAGGGGATAGAATCCAGGTAGAACTCAATGTCCAGGACAGAGTAAGGATATAATAAAAAGGCTTAAACACTAATATTCCATGGTCATACTTTATTCCATTGGAATCGTAAATACGATCCAATTCATCAGACCTACAAATTCAAAAAGAAAACAGAAAAAAATATCTCCGGGAATAAAAAATAAAAATAAAATTTAGTGAGAGTGTATGATGGAATAAATTATGACCATGGAATATTAGTGTTTAAGACTTTTTATTATATATATATATATATATATATATATATATATATATATATATATATATATATATATATATATATATATATGTATATGTGTGTGTGTGTGTGTGTGTGTGTGTGTGTGTGTGTGTGTGTGTGAAGAAATATAGTCTTATGTTGTGCTATATTTATGGGATAAAGTGTTCAATATCAGAGATAGAGCGTGTGTAAATATAAAAGTGAACATAGAATTCAACACAGTCTGTTTCATGCGATTGCGTTGACTTGTATGTTCACTTTTATATATATAATATATATATATATATATATATATATATATGTGTGTGTGTGTGTGTGTGTGTGTGTGTGTGTGTGTGTGTGTGTGTGTGTGTGTACAGGGTGTCCATAAAGTTCGTGTGCACTTTAAAAAATTCATAGCTTTATTTGTATTTGCGATAGAAATAATCTGTAAAAAATGTTATAAAGTTTAATGTACCTAGTTTTAAGTATAGCTAAAATAACTAATGCGATTTCAGGCATTACTGCAAAATCAGTTGGCAAATGTTTTCCGTGAACTGCAAAATCGTATTACCCTATGTATTGCTAATGATGGAGGACATGTGGAAACTTAAATAAAATTGCAATAACACTTTAAAAAATATAGATTTACTTATTTCTATTCTTTTTTACAAATTATTTCTATCGCAAACCGACTGGAATTGGAACTCGGCTCACCGGCATACAATTCCGAGCCGTTATATCACACATACATCCAAGGTTACAGAACCTTGTATTTCCAAGCTGTCACCCATCTAGTTACTGACCACACTCAATGTTGCTTAACTTCGGTAAATATAAATTATATAAATAACTGCTTATTAGACATTTATTATATAAATAACTAATATACATGTAAATTAACTTTAGCGCTTAAAATAACAATTAAGTTAGTATTAAAATAAAATTCCCACTGTTAGAACACCCAATCTTACCTTTGGCTAATCAGAGCGTTGCTTAACTTTGGTAATTTTCGATCAATATTATTAGCATCATGTTCGGTCTCTGCGACAAGAACAGGTAATGGCTCAAGTTGATGGAAGACACATCCTGCGTACGCGCGCATGCGCACTGTGAACGATTGTCTTCTGTTACCCAATTGAACTTTTTCCTGTTACGCAATCAATCTACGTAAAATTTGGCGATGTTTGTGCCTTTGTCCATAGCGTTTTCCCAGTGCCTATTAATCACGACTCTAGAATCTTTTGATTCCGTTTAGTTACTAATTGCCGGGTTGTTGGTCGCGTTGCCGGCAATCAAAGGTGGGACGCACAAACACGGCTCGTGCTAAAACAACATCGACAGACATAAACTGGCCAGCCATTAATTACACAGTACTTTGATGGGCGCGGTTCAGCGAACAAAGTTATATGCATTTTCCACAGAATGTAATGTTATTCTGCCTGTGATAATATTTGAATACAGTGTACAAAATAAAGTGTTCAGTTCGAAATACCAATCACCTGAAGAAGGCCGGAGCGTACAACGGTCGAAACATTGTGAATATGGCAAAAAAGATGAGGACAACAGTCTGAAGATTGTAAATAGCGTAAATAATTACAATACCTTATCTCAGAAATATAGACAAATCCTGAAGAAGGCCGGAGTATACAACGGCCGAAACATCGTAAATATGGCAAAAAGATGAGGACAACAGTCTGAAGTATGTAAATAGCGTAAATAATTACAATGCCTTATCTCAGAAATATAGACAAATCCTGAAGAAGGCCGGAGTATACAACGGCCGAAACGTCGTAAATATGGCAAAAAAGATGAGGACAACAGTCTGAAGAATATAAATAGCGTAAATAATTACAATGCCTCATCTCAGAAATATATGCAGAGAATTTTCTTTGTCTATTAGGAATTTATTTTTTGTGTCAGTTGTCATTCAGTTTCTTTTATTGCTTTTTTTTTTTGGTCGGGGTGGGATCTTTTACTGTCATTATGTTGTACTGTCTTCGTTTCCCAACATTATATTCTTGTCGATTTTTATTTCATAACAACGAATCAGATTCAGACATAGGATTGTTTTGTTTATATATCAATCTCTATTTCTGAGATGAGGTATTGTAACTATTTGCACTATTTACATTATTAGGATTGTTGCCCGCATCTTTATTGTCATATACACGACCTTTCAGCAATTGGACACTCCCACATTCTTCAGGTGAATTTCGAATTGAACCCTTTATTTAGTCATACGGCGGCAGATTGTTCTAATTCCACGTACCATGCCTTTTTTGTTGGATATCTCAGCATCAGTTAATTTCCTTTCGTAACTCAAAATTATAAATGTTGTTAGTTTTTCAATTTTTTTTTTTTAATTCAAGAGAGGCTCATAAATATTCAGCAGGTTAACTTTTTTTGTTCACCTCTGCTGTGGCCTGGTATTGAACTCACAACTCTTTGGGTGAAGTCACTGGATTACTTCAGCCAATGGTTTATCTACTGGGGACACGTGCACAGCAAAGGGGAGCAAAAACTTGGAGAGTAGACTTTTGTGCCATGCGTTATACACGCTTAGGCGATCATGACTGAAGAAGCAGATTTCTTCCCGCAGTATGTTGCCATTTCTTTCTACGGTAGACCCTATCTGTCCTGCTATCTACCCATGGCTGGGGAGAGAAGAAGGGGATTCATACCTTTCACATGTAAGTGAAGGTAATGGATTCGAGTGGAATTCGAACTCGGTTCTCCGTGTCCTCAATCCGAATCGCTATCCATTACTCCACTGTGCCTCCCATTCATTTGTGTTACGAAAGGGAAATGACTGAAACTGCGTTATCCAGAAGAGGCATGACACATGGAACTAGAACAATCTACCCCAATGAATCCACCAATGATTCCCCCCCCAAATGCCGTATATTTTTGTTTCGATGCTCAGTTGAAGCCGTGTCAATCATGCATACAACACGGAAGATGGCATCTGTCTATATAAGGTAAGCAAAATTTGCGCCCACATAATTCTGTACAAATCACAGTGAAATAGATCGAAGCAGCAAAAGCTGATTATAAAATGTCGCATTTTCTCCGTTTTTAAGAATTTAATTGAGAATTACCGTCTAGGGTCAACGAAATATGCGGCGTAACATTAAAGAAATAAGGCCGAAAGACTTCAAAGGGGAACGAAGCAGACAAAACGGCTTCCCCTGGTGGCTCGTGCTGCTGTAAGTGATTTTTCATCTTCCCCATAGATTTCCATGCTACCGTCAACTTTTTCTGGGTTAATTTTGTCTGAATCGCCTCAGATTTAATTTTGTTTGATGTACAGATTAGCGTAAAATGACTGTTTACAACCTCTCTTTTAAGACCGTCGACATTTTCACGGAGGCCTTGACCCCTCATCGACCAGCAAGCGTGTTGAAAAATATCAATAACAATTTCTGTTTAAGGATAAAAATCCCTCTGACCTTTTCCTTCATTATTGTTTCTCGATAATAATTATTTAATTAACATATTTTTTTTATTCTTTTTAAAATCTCTAATTCTATTTCTCTGCAATACATGCCTTACGGTCATATTGCGTTGAAACACCAGTTCCCGTACGATCACCGAAGTTAAGTTTTTTCTAGGTTAATTTTGTCTGGTTACTTGCATTATTTACATTATTCGGACTGTTATCCTCGTCTTCTTTGCTATATTCACAACGTTTCGACCATTGTACGCTCCGGCCTTCTTCATCTATTTGGAATTTTTCTTCAATATCTGTCTATATCTCTCAGATGAGGTGTTATGAGTACTTGCATTATTTACATTATTCGGACTGTTATCCTCATCTTTATTGCAATATTCACAACGTTTCGGTCGTTGTACGGTCCGGCCTTCTTTAGGTGAGTGGAATTTTTCTTCAATATCTGTCTATATCTCTCAGATGAAATGTTATGATTGCTTGCATTATTTACATTATTCGGACTGTTATCCTCATCTTCATTGCCATATTCACAACATTTCGGCCGATGTACGCTCCGACCTTAAATACAATTTCATCCGTTACACATGTTCTCCTCGCCTTAAAACCTTCTACCCACTCATACACCTTTCGTTTGATTCGGGGTGCAAGATCCATACTGCCTCCAACACCCGGCGATGGATTTCCACTGGTTTGAATCCCCCCCAACCAGCAGAGAGTGCAATATGACGCGTTGGTGCTCGATCGTGTAATCGCTGAGGAATATTTGTTAGAGCAATAATAACAATAATAACAATAATAATAACAATAATAATAATAATAATAACAACAATATTAATAACAACAATAATAATAATAATAATAATGATAATAACAATAATAATAATAATAACAATAATAAAAATAATGATAACAATAATAATAATAATGATAATAACAATAATAATAATAACAATAATAATAATAACAAGAATAATAATAATAATAATGATAATAACAATAATAATGATAATAACAATAATAATAATAACAATAATAATAATAATAATGATAATAGTAATAATGATAATAATAATAATAATGATAATGTTAATAATGATAATAATAATGATAATAACAATAATAATAATAATAATGATAATAATAATAATAATGATAATAACAATAATAATAACAATAACAATAATAATAATAATAATGATAATAGTAATAATGATAACAACAATAATAATAATAATGATAATAATAATAATAATTATAATAATAATAATAATGATAATAACAATAATAATAATAATGATAATAATAATAATTAGAATAATAATAATAATGATAATAACAATAATAATAATAATGAGGACAATAATATTAATGACAATAACAATAATAATTATGATAATAATAATTATAATGATAATAACAATAATAATAATAACAATAATAATAATAATAATAATAATAATAACAAAAAACTAGTTTTAAACTGGGAAAATTAGTTTTCTTATGTGAAATTTATGCTGAATCTTAATTCTTCAGTTAATGATTGAATAAATTCATTGTGAGTTCTACAATAAAATAGCCATAGAAACCCCCCCTGTCATATCGTTCAATATTTGAGAATGACAACATTAACAAAATATTACAAGAACATACTATTAATAATAACAACTTTAATATTGGAAATTATCAATTTCATCAAATTATTTTGGAAGACTTACAAATTTTTATCTGAAACCAAGAAAATACGTACTTTAAGCAAAATGGTTGAATTTAAATTGATACCTCTTTTTACCCATGTATGTAGACTATAATTATTAATTACAGTTTTGGAAAGCAAAAGTTTATGAAATATGTTGAAAATTTGAAAATTTTATCTGAAATAAAAAAGCAAAAAACAAATTTTAATCAAAATAACAACTAAAAGCTTTAACTTGTGAGGATTTTATGGTTGTCTTATTGGAAATTTCTGATGAATTTTTTTAATTCTTCAGTTAATGATTGAATAAGAAGCTCATGATGAGTTCGCCGTCTCTAATATATCCGTGGAAATTTCCCAACTGCATCCTAAAATCTTTAAACTTAACAACTGTAACAGATTATTACAATAACTGATAATTCAGGTCATTATTTAAAGAAGTAAGAGGGTACAAATTAAAAGATTCAAAATTGTAAAGGTTTTCCATTTCATTGATGCAGACGTTAAACAAATGAGAGTGTTATCAGCTCCGCTCTCTCTTTTATTTCTTTCTTTCATCCTTTCTTTCTTTCTTCCTTTTTCTCAGTGAAACCAAACAGCTTATTTGATAAGTCTTTTCTGTAAACGTAACAGTTCTGGGCAAGAAGCTAAATGGAACTTCCTCCTTACAAACGGAATACGAAGGGAATGACTCTGTGTACGTGGTACGGTTGGTTATAGATATAAAGGTCTGAACTGGTGAAAGGAAAAAATGTAGATAATGTGAACATTTTCCATGGAAATAACGCAAAAGTAGCGATCAGCTTAAGACCTTTTGTCTGTGGGAAAAATGGCTCTAGGGAAGTGGTCTGCGTGTTTTACATTGTGATTTCTTGCTTTAGGGTTCAGTTTTACTGCTAGCTTGCTTTTTATATACAGTGAGGTTTTATATTAGAGTTAAATCTCATAAGGTACTGAACATTACGAAAATCGAGTATAAAGATTTTCCTCTCTATACTAAGCTAAAATAGGAGAGGGTCTCCCTCCTTTTACACTCAAGCAAAATTATCAGTCTGTGTCTCTCTACCTTGGGTAGATCTTGCGCGTTGAATTGGATAAAAAATACTATTATAATCAGTCTTCTTTTGGTCACTTAGTAAAAAAACACCTCTCACTCGTGTAGATGACTGTATCTTCATAGAACGTTCCACATATTTATCCCTGTGTCAGACTTATCGTCTTCAGTGTTTAATTTAGTTTACCCCTTCACTGCGCATCAACAGGGAGCAATTGGCTCGTTTGAACGACACATTAAAAGTAAGGAGTCTTTATGTTGCAGCTGCGACGCAGCACGTGAAGTTGAGATAGTAACCGCTTTTGTAAATAGAGTATTCTCCGTGCCTTCCTCTTTCAGGCTTTCGCTTGTTTACTGTCAGGAAACACTGCTCTTTCAACGAGTTAAAGCTATCGGAAAATTCATCGAAGAATTAACTGGATCAATGCCGGAATCATTCTTTCATTACTGAATACACTATTCAGCTGAAATTGTACAGGTCCGAGTGTTGTATATCCACTTCGTTCTAGGAATAGTCTTGGGGCGACGGTTTTGATTCACTATGTTGAATTCTTCTCTCTGGCATCTTCCGGCCGGGTGTCGAAATGATTTTTGGTTTGGAATTAAAGTGAAATCTTCAACAAAAGGGATTTTTAACTTGTCTATTTCATTAACACGTCGACGTGTACAGCCAATAGGTTCGATCTATCACCACCCACGCCCACTGGGGAGCAAGTTCCCGAGAGACGAAATAACCACATCTGATCGATTCGAAGCGTAAAACTTAAATCACTGAAAGTACCAATCAAAATCAAGATCCCTATTTTGTCAAACAGTTGACCCCAAGGTCAGCCTCAGAAGATCTGAGACAAAAACACTGCTACTAAAAAGAAATAATTGCCTGAAACTATTATTTAACAGAAGCAGCAGGGGGCACTTCGAGGTGGTGTAATGGTTAGCAAGCGTGTCTCGCTAGATCAATGAGTTCGATCCTCACTGGATGCTACAAAATTTACGACCTTCTGCCACATCTAAGCGACGCTTAGATAATCATTTGGACACTTCGACGTAGTGTAATGGTTAGCAAACTAGATTAATTACGACTACGTAATGAGTTTGATCCTCACTGGACGCTCAAAATGTACGACCTTCTGCCAAATCTACGCCACGCTTCGATAATCATTTGGACTCTTCAACGTAGTGTAATGGTTAGCAAGATAGATTAATTACGACTACGTAATGAGTTTGATCCTCACTGGGCGCTCAAAATGTACGACCTTCTGCCAAATCTACGACACGCTTAGATAATCATTTGGACTCTTCAATGTAGTGTAATGGTTAGGAAGATAGATTAATTACGACTACGTAATGAGTTTGATCCTCACTGGGCGCTCAAAATTTACGACCTTCTGCCACATCTACGCCACGCTTCGATAATCATTTGGACACTTCGACGTAGTGTAATGGTTAGCAAACTAGATTAATTACGACTGCGTAATGAATTCGATACTCACTGGGTGCTCCACATTTACGACCTTCTGCCAAATCTACGCCACTCTTAGAAAATCATTTGGACACTTCGACGTAGCGTAATGGTTAGCAAGAGAGATTAATTACGACTACGTAATGAGTTCGATCCTCACTGGGTGCTCCAAATTTACGATCTTCTGCCAAATCTACGCCACGCTTAGAAAATCATTTGGTCTCTTCGACGTAGTGTAATGTTTAGAAAACTAGATTAATTACGACTACGTAATGAGTTCGATCCTCGCTGGGTGGTCCATACTTAAGACATTTTGAAATATCTTGGCTATGCTTACAAAATCGACATGTATGTAGCTTGTTTCGTTTCCATATATATCATTAAAAGCGTTATGATCCGAAAGACATTTTCGTCTTTAACTCTCTAGCAGTTCCGACCGGGTGTCGAAATGATTTGGATTTGGAATTAAAATGAAAACTTCTCAAAAGGGATTTTAAACTTGTCTATTTTATTAAACTCGGCCCGATGTACATTTTTAACTAGACGCTGCGGTCGCTCCATCACACCCCACCACTTCTTGATGGTATCGGCTAGTATTATGCGATCCCAGCGTCCGGCACTTTCAGAAAGTGCCTGAAAACCATATCACGGGTTGACCTAAGCCCTGTGAGTGAAATTGGGTAAACGGAACCTTCTGTTCAGCTGAAATGGTGTAAGTCCGAGTGTTGTATATCCCCATCGTTCTGGAGATTGTCTTGGGTGGACGGTCACTCATATATTGCATTCTTTTCTCTGTCATCTTCTGGTCATCTCCTCCCAGCCAGATGATTGCTAGTTGGTTTGTTTGTACGTAAAATGAGAACTTCAACAAAAGGCATTTATAAAATATTTTATTAACACGTCGCCGTCTACATTTTTAACTAGACAGTGGTTTTGCTTTATCATCACCCCCCACTGTGGAGCAAGTTCCCCGAGACACGAAATAACCACGTCTAATCTGTATGATTTGTAAAAAAAATAACTCACTGAAAACACTTGTATCGCACTAATCTCCCCAAGCTAGTTTTAACCAATCAAACAGACTTCCTTTGTTTTGTCTACCATCTGAACTTAAGGTCAGCCTCTGAAGATATGAACCAAAATACACTGCCACTAAAAAAATAATAGTATGAAACTATTATTTAACACGGGTATTTATCACGTTCGCTATCCAACCATAAATGTCGGGTTCGAATCTGATTATGGTGGATTTGTCCGGATGGTGCCTTCTTGGTGGTATCGGCTAATAGTATGCGATCCCAGTGTGCAGAACTTTTGGAAAGTAGCTGAAAAACCTTAACGCGGGTTGACTCAAGCCTTGTGAGTGAAATTGGGTAGACGAAATTATCTGTTCAGCTGAAATGGTACAGGTCCGAGTGTTGTATATACCCATCGTTCTGGAGATAGTCTTGGTGCGACGGTAACTGATATGTTGCAATCATATGTTGTCAGGAAGGAGACTTCCTGGCGTTATCGGTCTGGAGGGGGGCGATCCCAGCGTGCGGCACCTTTGGAAAGTGCCTGAAAAACCATACCACGGGTTGACCCAATACTTGTGAGTGAAATTGGGTAGACGGATCTATTTATGGTGCCGTCGGTGGTTGGGCTAGCATGAAGTAGCATGTCATCGTGACCGAGCATACTGGCAATATTCAGGTTGTTGATTACGCCAGATAACACTCTCTCTTCCAGAAACTGTAAGTAAGATCATCTTCGCATAATTGCAGTATAAACAATAAGTGGGTTCTGTGGGTGTTGAACAAACACAAATGCGCCCAAGTAAGCTTCTGCGTTAGGGATTATGTAGTAGAAGGATGTTATTTTAGCGGTATTGACAGCGTAAATGAACCCGCACATTTTTTTTTTTTACTTTACGAATGTGTAAGCAAACGAAAAGCCAACAAGAGAAAGAACACAAGAAAATAACTTTTCATAACAGGTACAATATTTATATTTATATATGTAAACGGTTTTACATGAATTATTAATATGAGTTACTTCCCTTTGACTCAGTTAAAGTCTTTAGTACTAATATATTTTTTTTACCTGAGCTCTCAAAAAGTTGAATTAACTTGTGACTCAAAATGTTCATTGAAAGAGAGTTTAAAGAATCCTGTAAAGCTGAAAATATGTCGATAAACTTTTAGCTTTAAAGAAGTTGGAGAAGTGAATGTTCCGTAAATGTCTTATTTGTTTTCGTTGCTCGTAGTTGAATGTATTGTTCGTAATGTTTGTAATTAAGTTTCGTAAGATTTAATAGCGTGATTAAGTAGTAAGTTGCAGAAGACGTTAGTGAGTGAATTGTTTAGTAGAGATGTTAGCGTGAATTACAGTGAAGTTATTTCATGTTAAAGAACTTGAGATTCTAACTTTGTACTTCGCTGCAGTAATGATACAAGCGTCGTGAACTCGTTTAGCAAATGCTAATCGTCGTAAATCCTCACTGATTGTGTTCGCTCTTAAATTCTATTTATATGTTTTTAATCACGTGACAGGCTCCAAAAACATTGTTTTTTCGTCAGGTCAAAAACTAGGTTTATGTTATTCGAACGTAGTGGTGAACAGGTAAATTGTATTTTTAATATTTGCTAACCACTCAGAAAGCGCCTTACAAAACTCAGTCTGGAGCCTGATATGTTTTGTTTTCCTGATTGAGAACGATGTACGTGCAGATACACGAGATAATTATAACATTTATTGTCCAATGAGAAGTTAAGGTTTTCTGAAAACATGTATGAAGCTGTGATCCGCTTTTTGCACAAAAATCGATATTGATGAAAAAGTGGTAACGGAATGCTAAAGTATCGTGTAAGATTGTAGGAGTTACCTCCTCCTTAGTTCCCTAATTCTTCACCAGGGGTCTCTCTCCCCATACTATAAATACTGGTAAAACTTCTTTTCCTCTTTCTCTTTTTTCCTTCAGGCCTCGTGCCGAATCTCACCTTGCGTGGTGGTGAGGTAAATCTCTCTTTCTTCTTCATTTCAGCGACAAGATGTAAGCTCTTAGAAGATCAGCGTTTTCCCATTTCAAAGAAAACGTTATGAACATTACAAACATTCACCAAAATACGAACATTCACCAAAGAACAAACAATGTTCCCACACACGCAAATGTTATGTCTTTGTGACTTGTACTTTGTTTAATACATATTTGTTGATATATATATATATATCCTCGTCGAAAACACAACTATACTTAAACATGAAAACAATAAACAAAAACTAAAAATTCTTGAAGCTATATACATAAAACAGTTGAAACCTAACCTGAACAAAATAAACTATGAAATCTCCACAAATATCTTTAAATGCCTATAATTAGTAACAGAAGCCATTGGTTCATACCAACGGCTTTCCATACTCAATACTCATCGGATTCACTCTCGCGTGGTCATGTGTGACGTCATGAGCTGTGGTGCGATTTTCGCTTTCAGCGTCTTATATGCACGTGTTTATCGTTGCTTGGAAATCATTCATGTAAACAAAAACAGACTATCATCAATTTCTTGTTCGTGTATTGCTTAATATATTGTGTAATTGTCATCTTTGATAATGGCTTATGTAAGGCGAAAGCTTAGATTGGATTAAAAAAATATGTATCAATATTGTGATTTTCTTTCATTGTTTAATGATAATGTTATTAAGCTTATCAGACGATATGAAAAGAACTTACATAAAATATATAGACAACACTTATCTATATTATTTAATGAAACATGTATGAATATATATATATATATATATATTTAAAGACATTTATAATATGTTTAACGTTCTTTTTATAGATACAAATATTTAAGCAAATGTTCTGTTTTATAATAAACAGTATTAAATAAAAAACAGAAACAAAGCATTTGCTTAAATACTTGTATCTATAAAAAGAACGTTAAACATATCATAAATGTCTTTAAATAAATTGTCGGACTTTGTCCAATTCAAATATATATATATATATATATATATATATATATATATATATATATATATATATATATATATATATATATGTCTTGTTTGTCTTCTTTCATCTTCGGTTTGTACAAATTAAGTCCGCCAATTTTCATGGAGTTGGGCCTTTTAATTTTCTACTAGGAGTTACACACGTGTTTCTAATATAACAACACGTAAGTACACACACGGTCCTCTACAAGATAAATGATGCTATAGAAAGTCGGTTGATTTTTTTATAATGACTTTATGACTTTAGAGGAAACAAAGATTCTATCTAGAAAACGCTGCAAATTTTATTAATGGATAATGTGCCCGTGTGGTAAATGCTCGTTGCAAGGAGTGGGTGGCAAAGAACTCTTTTTATTTTCTCTTGTTCTTGATGGTGAGTCTACGGAAAACTACATTTTCTGTTATAATTGCAGATCGAACTTAGATAAGTTTTAATTTGTTGTAATATTTTCCTTCCCAAAAAAAGCAATTCCTTTATGTTTAGGCCTCAAGGAAGATCCGTCCGCTCGGCGTCCAATTCGCTCCAATTTCATTGAGTGACTCCGTAAAAATCGACTGCTCAGTTTTAAATACGTTGGAAATTTAGCATCTCTTTAATTAAATTTTCTCGGTGTGCAGGAAATCTATATTTCCTTTCTCAGGGCAACTGAATGTAAGAAAAAAAAACTTCGAGATTCGTTCATATACATGTCGATTTTGACTCTTCCTTTTTTTTTCTTTTTCTTTTTGTCTTCCATTTAAGACTATTTGAGAAATCGATGTTTTCTCGTTCTCATTTCATTCCGATAGGATGCTCTTTAATTGTGCCTATTTTCGGAATAGATTTATTTTACGAAATACATTCTTAAATCTGTAGAAAATTAAACTCAAATAATTGAACATTTACATTCTTTGGTAGACGTAAGCAACTCATGTAAATTGTGTTTTTGCTGGCAGCAAAAACATACTTGACCTCAAGTTTAGCGATTGTGATTAGTCAATATATATATATATATATATATATATATATATATATATATATATATATGAAAATATATAGAAAATAGGAAAGAACTCGTTAGATAA
Organism: Acanthosepion esculentum; assembly: GCA_964036315.1. Taxonomy (NCBI): domain Eukaryota; kingdom Metazoa; phylum Mollusca; class Cephalopoda; order Sepiida; family Sepiidae; genus Acanthosepion; species Acanthosepion esculentum. The sequence continues at coordinate 26,870,054 of OZ038503.1, read as the reverse complement.
ATAATCTGAAGTTGTTTAGTATTTTTGTTTTTATTTTTAAAATACAGTGCTCGATACAAAAGTAGTGCCCAAATTATAATTATTTTTAAAAAATATGATTCCTTCGCTATATAAGAGTTCTCATGTTTCAAAAACAAGAGCTGAAAACGTCAATATAATTATTAGAATTAATTAAATTAAAGTACCAAACTCTGATTCATCTTCAAGCAAAATCTTTCGAATAACTAATCTTGAAATTTATGCGTCTTTAATAATAGGAATCTGTTGAGCCATATTTAGTATTAAGTTTACTTACCGTCTTAGTTTCCCTGGTACGTCTCTTTTTTACGCGAGATTTTACGAGTTAATCATAGGAGTCCGTTGAGGCATTTTTAGATTAAAAGATAAAAATAAAAATAATAACAACAAAAATAATAATAATAACAATAATAATAATAACAATAATAACAATAATAATAATTATTATAACAATAATAACAATAAAAATAATAATAATAATCATATCAATATTAATAATAATATAAATAATAATGATGATAATAATAACAATAACAATAATAATAATAGTAACAATAATAATAATATTAACAATAATAATAATAACAATAAATTATAACAATAATAATAATAATAACAATAACAATAATAATAGTAACAATAATAATAACAGTAATAATAATAACAATAATAATAATAGTTACAATAAGAATAATAACAATAAGAATAATAACAGCAATAACAATAATAATAATAATAACAATAATAATAATAATGACAATAACAATAATAATAATAGTAATAATAATAACAATAATAATAATAATTACAATAACAATAATAATAACAATAACAATAATAACAATAATAATAATAACTATAATAATAATAATAACAATAACAGTAATAATAATAATAACAAAAATAATAATAATAACAATAACAGTAATAATAATAATAACAATAATTATAATTTTAGTAACAATAATAATAATAACAATAACAATAATAATAACAACAACAACAACAACAACAATAATAATAATAATACCACTAATAACAATAACAATAATAGTAATAGTAACAATAATAATAATAAATATGGCCGAATTTGCTTTAACTTGCACTGCCTTTTTTGGGAAAAAAATATGGCTGCAACGTGCCTGAGAAATAATAAGATGACCGAGCCTTGAGAGTAATGCAAGAAGACAACCTATAGATAGTCTGGGACTGTGACTTTTAAAGATCATGTTATTGAACACTGAAGCCTCTAGATATAGTCGTCCTGAAAACAACTGAAAATGAATGCCGAATAATTGATGTGCTCATAACCTGCTGACAATGAGATGGCCAGCTTGGGGAACATGTCGAGAAAAAAATGTTAACTTTATCCCGGTAGTGAGTGGAACACTTGGCTCCATTCCATCGAAGTTTAAAATATATGTCGACCAACCTGGTGTAATATACATTTTGCGAACGCTGCCAAAACACCTACCTTATTGGGTAAAAGAAGAATACTTGGAAAAGTATTTTCTGTCGGAAGTCCTCGTGACTTGACAGGTAATATCTTCCCTGGTATTCAAGACATCTACACAACAACATAACTTGATGCATTCAAAATAAAGAATTACAGCTCATGTCTTTGGTATCTCGACAACATTAATTTAAAAGTGTTACTAGATTGGCAACTAGGTTTCAACGTTATACTGTTCAAATGGCGACATGTAACCGTAAGATCTATTCTAATAAAATCCTTTTCTCGACTGTGGAATTCTATTTTGTTTTCTTGATTCCATGTTACCTACAATCTTTAAAAATTTAAATGCAATGCTAAACGCATTCTTCTGTCTTTCTGAATCCTGTTCTTTTATTGTCTTTTCTCTCGTCACTAATATTCTCATTCTCTTTCACTCTCAGTAACCCCTTGAATCCTACTGGCATCATCACTTTGCTATGGGTGAAATGATTAAAATAATAATAATAATAATAAAAATCTACATCTATAATTCTCAAAATGTGTGTGTATGTATGTGTGTATGTGTGTGTGTGATCGGATGTTGTTCCATTTGACAATTCATACTTGGCTAAGACATGGCACCAATGAAAAGAACTTACCTAGATTGCAGAACCGCTGCCGCCAGGTCCGCCATGCGAATAAGAGATAAAGAATAGTCTTTAGCACGTTCAGTTTGCCTGTCTCAAAATGCCTCTCGGAATGCTTCAATCAGAGCCACTGAGTCCGAAGATCAACGTAGCCATCGGCCTTCCAGAAGAGCATTCCTGAACGCTTCTGCGCGTGAGGTTGAAAATGATGATCAAAGGGCTCAACGGCTGAGGAGAAACGCCTTTTCAACTGCTGCTGTGCATGAGGCTGACAGAAGATTGGGAACACAAAAACGGCCCTTTTCAGGGCTACCCCCATTCAAATTGTTATGCACCTCTTGTTCTTCGGGAAGAGAGTGGATTTGTCTCCCTTCGGTTTTTCTAGTTTTAAATACAGACTTTTCCTTCTGGATTATTTGTCAGTCGAGGCTAAAATAAAAACCGCAGTGATGGGGTTAGGTCTTTCCAAAGAACATTTGGGTGAAATGTACGCAAACTGTCTCAGCCAGAACTTGAATTTCGTTTGCGAAATTCATTTTCCACGCTGTTAATATTTTTTGTTTGTTTTTTTAATCTGCACCTACCATTATCTAATACTTTTTTCTTAATATCATATCCCTTCAGGAAGTGGGCCCGATCATGGCCCACCACAGGTTCAGTTTCTTTATTACCTATGAAATGCCATGCGTTTTGGGCAAAGATGGTGAAGAGGATTCCTGTTGCTTTTTTCACGGTGTTTATTTGAATTTTCTTTCTCTTAGACTTATCCAAAGTTAGAAAGCCCAGTCTACACTTCGATTTAATTCAGAGCTGCAAGGATTTCGGTTGTTTTGTTTTGTTTTACACCATATCAACCTCAATTGGTTATTTAATGCCGACCAGACTTTTATTACTAGTAATATTATTTCCAAAAATATATTGCTGGCATTAAAACACATTTCTACACTTTCATAGTGTTTTGACCCCAGTTCGAGGGTTAATTACTCGCCCATAGTTGGGACCCTGATAGGTGCTACCACCCGAGTCAGAGTGAACCTGGGAAGACAGCAAATAAGAGGTGGTCCCATGCTCCTCAAAAGCGACTGATCCGGATGTAGTTTATTGTCACATCCAGGACGCAGTGCCGCAAGGAAAAAGAGAATGACTCATGCCTTTAGTGCGAAATTGAATGCAAAAGATTCGGGTGAAGTTTGAACTCGGGTCACTGATTTACCCTTATAGAGTAGATATCCGTAACTGTACATTGCTGAAAATATTTTTATGTGCTTTTGAATCAATGGCTGCTTGTTTGATTTACTTTCCCTAAAATAGTTTCTAATGTTGAAAATGTAGGAATTTTTCATTATCTTCCAGCTAGTTTCAATAAACATAAACACATCAAATTTTAAATTTCCCCAAAAATGCGTGTTCGGTTGACGAATTCCCAAAATAGAATCAAAAATAGATCCACAAAATACGATCAGAAATAGATCCCAAAAATACAATAAAAACAGATCCAGAAAATACAATAAAAAAGATCCACAAAACGCAATCAAAAATAGATCCACACAATACAATCAAATATAGATCCACACAATCCAATCCAAAATAGATCCACAAAATAAAACCAAATATAGATACACAAAACACAATCAAAAATAGATGAAAAAATACAATTAAAAATAGTTCCGAAAAATACGATCAAAAATAGATCCACAAAATATAATCAAAAATAGATCCACAAAATACAATCAAAAATGGATCCACAAAATACAATCAAAAATGGATCCACAAATTACGAGCAAAGACAGATCCAGAAAATACAAACAAAAAAGGTGCAGAAAATACAATCAAATATAGATTCACAAGATACAATCAAATATAGATCCAAAAAAATGCATTCAAAAATAAACCCGAAAAATACAATCAAAAATAGATACACAAAATACAATCAAATATAGATCGACAAAACAAACAAAAATAAATCGACAAAATACAATCAAAAATAGATCCACAAAACACAATCAAAAACAGATCCACAAAATGCAATCAAAAATAGTTTCACAAAACAATCAAAATAGATCCACAAAACACAATCAAAAATAGATCCACAAAATATAATCAAATATAGATCCACAAAATACAATCAATATAGATCCACAAAACACAATCAAAAATAGATCCACAATCGAGATTGAGATAAATGACAGGTCGTGTCTTTTCCCGAAGTTTCGAAAGGCTAGCTCTGAATTTGAACTCGTTTTGCTGAATACACTTTCCGAATTGATATCAAAAACAGTATCCCATCTCCTGATCCCCGACTTGTCATCAATTTTCTTTACCGGCTAATCATGTGTGCCTTAGGTCACAACACTTACAGAATACTAAGATATTCGTTGAAACATTTATACTAGATTTGAAACCAACCCGTTCAGCCTCTGCTTTTTATCACAAGCCCTAGATACTCCTGCCCTCCCGCGCTAAAGCAGCAGCCATTTATTTACCACTGCCAGATAACCAGTCATGTCTACGCCAGCCTACCGTAGCAAAGGCTTCATAAAAAGCGAAAACCTGCGCTGACAAGACGTAAATAATTGATTAGTTTAATGGCTTATTGATGAATATTTTATTACAGTTTCTATTAGCGACGGAGTGACGCCAACAACAGAAGAGAAATGTCAGTAACGAAAAGCTTTTAGCCGCTCAGCGACGGAAACAAAAACCGCGGGAAAACGACAAAATTAATCAAAGGACTGTGTTAGTGATATCTTTGCAAAGCTAACTTGGACAATCACAAAGCCAAATGGGAAGAAATGCAGAAAAAAAAATTATATTACGCTCATCTTTTAAGAGTCGAGGTTTTTGCTTACCTAGAAAGTCAGCATTCAAAAGCCTGGCTTTATATCCAGGTTCGAACCTCAAGATATTTAACTAACGTAGCGGTATACGATTATGCTCATTAAAACAGCTAGGAATAAGAGAATGATCCTTTAATTGGGTATGAGAGCTCAAACACGTGAGGACGACACACTGTTGCCGATCAGACTCGACCAAATTATTTCAATGTAGGACGAGTGTGGGCCGGGAGCTGTGATTTATGATTTTCTAAATTAACTGACTGGAGGGAGGAGTTCATTCTTCTTAACAGAAGATCTGTTTTTCCAAATAGCGACAGATCACACCTGGACAGCGCTATTGGTGGGTAACTTATTTAAAACTTTTCGCTTTCCCCCATTTCCTAAAATCTAGCTGCTACCGTCCCGTCACGGTTCGTTTTTGAAGCAACCAGAATGATTCCTTTTGTGGTTCGTAATTTTTCGATAATGGGGTCACTTTTCTTTTTTTCAATACAAGAATCGGTATCTAAAACCAAACCATGTGTCGGTCCAATGCTACACTACGTCACTGACAACGCAAAGTAGACTTAGGGTTATTGTTAATGGTCGCGGGTCATCCTTTACGGCGAGCCCCAAAACGCAGATTTAAAAACCAACTGAAAACTTACCACTGTGCAGCCGTGGAATCAGTCCAAACACCTGGGAAACAGAAACTTTCCACTTTCGAGGAGAGGAGAAAGACCGAAACGGAAAAAAGAAGACAGTGCAAGACCCAGCATTTCCTGTCAAGACCCTCACTCGCGCTACTATGCTAACACCGGCCGAAATTGTTCCATTTCCGAATTGGCCTCCTGAGTCATGTCGAGTTCAAGAATCTTGGAGGCACTGGATGAAAAAAAATCAGATACAGGTGCTACCGACAACAACGATGGTTAAATTCAGTTCGGTTGTCCCACTTTCGAGGTGAGAAGAAAGACTGAAGAGGAAAAAGAAGACAATGCAAGTCCCTGCAATCCAAGCGAAGAAGTTCACCCGCCCTACCATGCGAACAATGGTCGAGACTGTTCCATTCCCGAATTGGACAGTTCCAGGCATAGAGGGGGGGGAGGTCACCGGATGAACCAAATTCAGACAACAATGGTGGCGACAACAAGGATTTTTAATGAAAATACGCGTTTCGTTATAGGGAAATATTTGCATTCATTGACCAAATGCCGAGACTGTTCCATTTCCGAATTGAACCCCTGAGCCATGTCTATTCCAGGCATAGTGGAGGTACCAGATGAACCAAACTCAGACAACAGTGGTTCCGACAACGACGATTGTTAATTAAAATATTCGCATTCATTGGCCAAACACTATTACCCGTTGAAATTTATAAAATATTTCTTTTAAAAAATGTTTTCCCGAAAATAGGTTTCTTATCGACACTAACTGCATCTGAAATAACGGCATCTCAAACAAAACCAGGTGCTGGTCCAATGCTACGCTACCTCACTGACAACGCAAGTAGACTTAGGGTTATTGTTAAGTGTCGCGGACCATTCTTTACGGCAAGCTCATCAAATGACAAACGACATCGCGGTGCCCCAAAACGCAGATTTAAAGACAACTGAAGTCTTCCCACCATCCAGCCGTGGAATCAGCACGAACACCGGGGAGACAGAAATGTTCCACTTTTGCCCGTCCTGGGTATGACGATAAACTACGTCCAACAGCAAGGCCTCTGAACAGGAGGTTTTGAGAAGCATGGAACCACCACTTCATTGCTGGTGTTCCCAGGTTCACCCTGACCTGGGGTGATAGCACCTGTTAGGGTCCTAGCCATGGGAATATAGTTAACCCCCAAACTGGGGCTAAAACACTATGAAAGTGTAAAAATAGATTTTAATACCAGAAATAATTTGTAAAACATTACCAGCAAATAATTTTGGAAAAAAAATATTACCAGCAATACATTTTTGAAAAGAAAATATTACCAGCTAAACATATTTTGAAAAAAAATTACCAGCCCTGCTATATATTTTTGAAAAAAGATATTACCAGCGATACATTTTTTAATAAAAAATATTGCCTGAAATAGATTTTTGAAGGAAAAAATATTACCAGCAATGCATTTTTGAAAAAAAAATATTATCAGCAATAAAAATTTGTGTGCATTAAATAACTCATTGAGGTGGATAAGCCGTAAAACAAAACAAGCAAAATCTTCTTTCGAGAAGACTCAAGAGGAAAAAGAAGGCAATTCCAGCCAAGACCGTAACCCGCCCTACCACGCCGAGACTGTTCCATTCCCGAATTGAACCCCTGAGCCATGTCTATTCCAGGCATAGTGGAGGTACCAGATGAACCAAACTCAGACAACAGTGGTTCCGACAACGATGATTGTTAATTAAAATATTCGCATTCATTGGCCAAACACTATTACCGGTTGAAATTTATAAAATATTTCTGTTAAAACAATCTTTCCCGAAAATAAGTTTCTTAAGTCCACTGTTATTGTTCTTTGCAGTATTCCAGTAAGTATGCACTTACTTTGTTTTAAAGCCCCTGACATTATACCTGTGAATACAAACCACTGTTGGTTTTTAATTGGTTGATTCATTTTCTACGGCTTATTAACCCTTGGAATATTATTTAAAGCCAGGATTTTATCTGCGTTTGTTGAAGTTTTTGGGTACCCTGCTGACTCATTTTATAGTTCACCAATAGAAGAGTTAACCAACCAGAAGGCTCAAAATATTCAATCCGATGTGTATAAAGGCGGTCATGTATTTTTACGGAATATTCACTGCCAGCCTTTGATATCGAAAACTGAAGAATTACGGAACAGCTGCTGCTAGTGGTATTGGCGATATAGTCAGATTCAGTAGCGTGTCTGACTCGTGAGTGTTAATCTTTAACGTTGTTTCATTGAACAGATTACGTACTGCGCTGGATTCTATATTCATAGACTATGGTGAACATGGTCAACGGCGTTTGAGATCTGTTTTTCCACTTTCAACTATACCGGTTGTCAACTCAAGCTAGAAGTCACATCCTATTCGGTTATTAACCAACAGCTGAGAGCATGAAAGAGATGCATTTGTGTCTTACTTAATGTCCTTTCAGCAAGTTGGTGGACACGGCTCTGCGAGGATGGCTTTTTCTTTCAGACATGCCGTCGATTCCCTCTGTCTTTTTAACTAATACCTTCACGGTAACTGTTCCGACGAGCTACTTTCGCTGGTTCCCAAACTGCATGAATTTAAGAGTGCGACTAGATTGGCATCTCGGTCTCACCCTTTCGTGTCGAAAAGAGTTAAATGTAGCCGTCTCTTCTACTCCAATAGCTTCATGTCTCGCACTTCCCGTCTGTGAAACTCCCTTCCTCTTACTTGCTTCCCTGATAGCTATAATCTTCAATTATTCAAATGCAATGTCAATCGATATTTTCAGATACCTTGTTCTTTTCTCCGTCCTTCTCTTCATCCTTTCCTCTATCAGGCGTCTTTAGTCCTGCTCCCACTCTCTGTAACCCCTTGTGTGCGAGTGGCACTCCCGCCATGCTTGGGGTGAAATGCTTAAAAGAAAATACGATGATTTCTTTGTAAAGATAATAGAATGGTTTCCCATTGTTCTCTCCACTTTCGAATTGAGTTTTTCTTCTGTTAAAATGACTGTCACCTAAGGCCCGAGAGCCTAGTCTACTATGCTATTTTATCGATAACTGAAAGATGGATCCGTGTCTTTCCCAAGCTATGAAATTAAGATACGGTTTTTACTGGAATTTGAACTCGGCTTTCCGAATCCATTTTTCGAGCTATTGGCCGTTATGCTATTCGCGCCTTCCATCCCATACGGAATAAAAAGTTCGTTCATATTTCAGACAATAAGTTCCTAACTTTTTTAAGTTTATAGTTTTTTTGTGTTATCTTATGTTGCCTTTGCTATTATACATTGTTGGTTTAAACCATTTTGTTTCTATTTGATATTAGTATTCTTCACTGCTATCCTCCTGTTCACTGGCGTAAAATAGACTTCTGAAGCGATGGGCTACTAGGCTTTACGCCGATTTGCTCAATGTAGGTCTTTAATTTCAGTGATATATAGACACAATGTCTGAGTGATACTTAGAACAAAAGTAGCTTAAACGTCCCACATTCTAGAAAACTCAATGTAATATCTTTTTGTTTCTCTTGAGAATAAGGATACCTTTGTTTTCAACGACATTGATATCTGGTTTGTTGGCCTGAAGAACGCGGTGTGTTTGGATGTTGGAATCTCATAAGAACTTGACTCGGTCGTTTTCGATAACCTTCCATGGCTTTTTTCGGTAACATTTTCCCGCAGTTTCAACTCTATATTTCCTACATAGACACCAATGTAGATGGGAGACCACTTTATCCTGACGGCGCTTGTATCCGTTCTACGCAAGTATGCAACAAGCGCCATTGGTGTGAGATATATATTACATTTCCATTCCATACAATCTGTACTTGTTCGAATCTACTTGTTGATACATGTTCTTCCGGACAGAATTAGTATTCACGGATTGAACTTTATTATTATTATTATTATTATTATTATTATTATTATTATTATGATTATTTTATTTCCTTTGATTTCTGGTGTGCACACATTTCTTTCCGGGTCCCGCCCAAAGACCTAAGGTTAGAAATGGCATCATGACATTTTCCACAGTCAAGAAAAAAAACAAAAAAAAATATATTTTACGTAGACATAAGTAAGGTGTGGGCTATACTTGTGAGAACAATTTTTTGTATTTCTTTGAGGCATGTACTTCCAGGAAACACATTAATTAGTCTACTGGAATCTTTTCCAACCAATCCTAGGGCTCCAACTACAACAGGGATTGTTGATGTTCCCATGTGCCACATTTTTGAGATTTCAAGATCCTTGCATTTTAATAGCTTTTTGAATATCTTCAAAAATATATTGCAGTCTGCAGGGACTGCCATATCAATAAAGAGGCACTTTTTTGTTTGCGGTCTCTAATAACAATGTCTGAGCGGTTAGCTATGATTGTTCTGTCTGTGTGTATTGTGTAGGCCGATAAGATTGTAACAAGTCATATCTCCGTAACAAGTCAAACAGCAGACAGTTTTCTCAATTCTTCAATCAATCTTTTCATATCCTCAACGGGCTTAACATTAGTATGATTTGCTGAAGGGCCATGTCATAATTATATATATATATATATATATATATATATATATACATATATATAGGTAGAACAACAAAATTGGACAAATCGTGTAACAAAATTGGACAATTCGTGTTCAAGCAAAATTGTCCAATTTTTAGATTAAGCTATGAACCGTTGTATTTTAAAGATGATTAAAGATATCTCCATGGAATTCTCCGACGTTGTTATAACAATATATGGGCTTTTCGGACATATTGTTTTATAAAGAATTAAGTAGCATATATATATATATATATATATATATATATATATATATATATATATAAATGTAAAAGTGAACATAGAAGTCAACACTTAGAGGCGACAGTCTGTTTCATGCTAGATGCAATCGTCAGGCAACTAGTTGCCTGCGAGTTGTTAGTTGCCAGACGATTACATCTAGCATGAAACAGACTGTCGCCTCTAAGTGTTGACTTCTATGTTCACTTTTATATTTACACACGCTCTATCTCTGATATTGAACACTTTATCCCATAAATATAGCACACTCTAAGACTATATTTCTTCATATATATATATATATATATATATATATATATATATATATATATATATATATATATGTATTTATTAATATAGTTTTCAATGTCATCGGTAACTTCAAACAGTTCACAAGCATCTTGATATAATTATTTTTTAGGAAAAGAAAGCATTTCCTTCAATAAGTTCCTGTGAGTGTTGAATTTTCCAAGCCCTAAACAATAATAATGAAACTTACCGGCCTATCTTACGAAGAAGCAAAGAATGTATTGCATACCCCAGAGGTTCCCAAAGTTTGCGCCGTGGTGTTAGCTCCTAGCCTTCTGGGCGATAGTCGACCATTTTAATATACTCACATTAAATAATCGTTTATAGAGGAAGCGAATAAATTGGCTCTGAAATGGATGATCGATTTACAACGTAACTGTAATGCAAAACCGAACCCTTATCTTATATCTGTCTTCGCGACACCCGATAACCAATTTACAATGTAATTATCTGCCTGGACTACACATTTAGATTGTGAATCGATTATCCAGTTCACACGCTTACACTCTGAAGGACATTTTTCATTGGAAAACATAATATTTCATAATATTATAATCAATCATTTAAAAATACATATGGAAATATTTTTCATTATTTTCTTTAGTTACATTTGCTAAACTGAAATTTGACCATTTTATTATTATTAGTAGTAGTAGTACTAGTAGTAGTAGTAGTAGTAGTAGTAGTATTTTGCTTTGATTTCTGGTGTATACTCATTTCTTTCGGGGTCCCAACCAGAGACCTAAGGTCAGAAATGTCATCATAACATTTTCTACTGAGCAGTTTTGAAAAAAGAAATCTCACATATTTTTACATTTCGTAAGGTGTTGACTGTACTTGTGAGTACAATTTTTTGTATTTCTTTAAGGCATGGGCTTCCAGGAATCCATTCAATGAGTCTATTGTAATATTTTTCCAATCAATCCGAGGGCTCCAACTACAACTGGAAATGTCCTCATGTGTCACATTTTTGAGAATTCGATTTCAAGATCTTCAAAGATATATTGCAGCCTGCGGGAACTGCCATGTCAATAAGGAGGCACCTTTTTGTCCTATCGATCACTACTCACGATCCCTGGGCGATTAGCTTTCATTATTCTTTCTGTATCTATTGTAAAGTCCCATACATTTATTACAGGTCCTATCTCCGTAACAGGGTCTGGGTGTTCATGCCTATTTCTTGCATTCTCCTTTCTGTAAAAGTTGCATATTGTGCAGATATTGGCCGACTCTGTCATGCCGGGTTTTATATCCATTAGGTGCTAATACCGGGGAACCTGATACTAGATGGTCAATTGTATCTGGATATTCCTCACCAAATCTGCATTTGGGGTCAACATGATTTTTCAGTATGCGTGCTTGGTAATTTCTAGTTAGCAAACATTGGTCCTGTGCAGCAAGAATAAAACCTTCGGTTTCAGCTTTTAAATCCTCGTCGCCACAAATGGGTACGGAGTTTGTCTACATCGGCTTGTATGGTACTGGCTTAGTATTGATCGTGAAGCGGTTTATCTTGCCATAGTTTCTGGAACTGGTCGGCTGCATTTGCCTTTGCTTTCTTTTTTAAGTATTTTGCAATTGCAGTCGGTTTATTATGATTTACTTGTATTTCTTCACCCATTTGAAACACCATTTTGAACTTGTTGGCTTCCTTTTTTTTAACATGTTGGATAATTATTATTATTGTTTTTTATTTCCTTTGATTTCTGGCGTGTATACATTTCTTTCCGGGTCCCGCCCAGGGACCTAAGGTTAGAAAATGAATCATGACACTTTCGACTGACAGACAAAAAAAAACAAAAAGAAAACATATTTTACATAGATAAAGCCCTTCGTAAAGTGTGGGCTGTACTTGTGAGAACAATTCATTATTATCATTATTATTATTATTTTCTTTTGATTTCTGTTGTGTACACATTTCCTTCGGAGTTCCAATCAGAGACCTAAGATCAGAAATGGCTTCATGATATCAGATCACACATATTTTACATAGATAAACCACTCCGTAATGTTTGAGCTGTACTTGTGAGTACAATTTTTGGTATTTCCTTAACGCATTGGCTACCAGGAATCACTTCAATGAGTTTATCGGAAATTTTTCCAACCGATACGAGGAATCCAACTGGAAATATTGAAGTCATCATGTGCCATTTTAGACTTCCACTACAAGATCTTTGTATTTTGTTATTTTCTTTTTTGAAGATCTTCAAAAATGCATTACAATCTGCAGGGATTGCGATGTCAATAAGAAAGCACATTCTGTTTTTGTGGTCTTTGATCACGATGTCTTGGCGATTAGCATTGCTTATTCCGTCTCTATCTATTGTAAAGTTCCATAAAATATATTAAAGGTCCTATCTCTGTAACCGTGTCTGGGTGATATCCATACGAGTTTCTTGCAGTTTCTTTCCCGTAAAAGTTGCATATTTTCCAGTGCAGATATTAGCCCACTCTATCATGCCGAGTTTTATATTCAGTGGCTGCTAACGCTATCCAACCTGATACAAGATGAGCAATTGTTTCTGGATATTTTTATCAGCATTTTTCAGTAACTATGCTAGGTAAATTTTAGTTAGCAAGCATTTGTCCTGAGCGGCAAGTATGAAACCTTATTATTATCATTAGTAACATCATCAGCATCAGCATCATCATCATCATCATTATTGTTATTATTATTATTAATATTATTATTATTATTATTATTATCATTTATGTGGTCTCTAATCACGATCTCTGAGCGATTAGCTTTGATTGTTCTGTCTGTGTGCATTGTAAAGTCCCATGAAATTGTTACAGGTCCTAACTCTGTAACCGGGTCTGGATGATATCCATACTAATTTCTTTCAGTTTCCTTTCGTAAATGTTGCAGCGTCTATTCTGTATGAAAGGGAATATTCATAGCTACTGACAATACAGTAGATGAAATTGCAAAAAGCTGTTATACTCATTATCAACCATGACAGGTATCAGTCATTTTTTTTCTCTTTACTTTCGATTTTCTTTCTAAAATTTTTCCTTCCTCTTTTACATTTCTTTTTTCTGTTCATTACTTTCTTTTCTTTCTTTCTATATTTCTTTTTTTTCTTTCCTAATTTTTTTCTTTCTTTATTTTTCTTTTCTTTTTCTTTCTTTATTTTTCTTTACTTTCTTTATTTTTCTTTTCTTTTTCTTTCTTTAGTTTTCTTTTCTTTATTTATTTTTCTTTTCTTTTTCTTTCTTTATTTTTCTTTTCTTTCTTTATTTTTCTTTTCTTTTTCTTTCTTTATTTTTCTTTTCTTTATCTTTCTTTATTTTTCTTTCTTTATTTTTCTCTTCTATTCCTTCTTTATTTTTCTTTTCTTTATTTATTATTCTTTTTCTTTTGTTATTTTTCTTTTCTTTCTTTTCTTGTTTTTCTTTTCTTTTCTTTCTGTCTTTATTTTTCTTTTCTTTTTCTTTCTTTCTTTTTTTTTCTTTATTTTTCTTATCGTTTTCCTGTATTTTTCTTTTCTTTCTTTATTTTTCTTTCCTTTTTCTTTCTATATTTTTCTTTTCTTTTCTTACTTTATTTTTCATTTCTTTTTCTTTCGTTATTTTTCTTTTCTTTTTCTTTTTTATTTTTCTTTTCTTTTTTCTTTGTTTTTCATTTCTTTCTTTCTTTATTTTTCTTTTCTTTTTCTTTCTTTATTTTTCTTTCCTTTTCTTTCTTTCTTTTTCTTTTCTTTTCTTTATTCATTTTTCATTTCTTTTTCTTTATTTCTTTTTCTTTTTTCTTTCTTTTCCTTTTTCTTTATTTCTTTTTCTTTATTTTTCTTTTCTTTCTCTATTTTTTCATTTTCTTTCTTTATTTTTCTTCTCGTTTTTCTTTATTTTTCTTTTCTTTCTTTTTTTTCTTTCTTTATTTTTCTTTTCTTTTTCTTTCTTTATTTTTCTTTTCTTTCTTTATTTTTATTTTTCTTTCTTTATTTTCTTCCGTGTTTGTATTTGGGAATTGGAGTGATAGCTGCTTAAACATGTTTTTTTTTGTTTCTTCGGGTTTCCATGAATCTGAAGAAAAAATAACAGCCATAGTGCGAATCTAATATGCGGCAAGTATTTCTTGTACAAAAAGTCATGCAATAAATCGCATGTATACACACAAAAGACAGGCAAAGCAAGCGTGCGCTGCCAAGCCAAGGGCAATTAACCCATTTTTCCCGCTACATCCGGGTCTTGAATTACGGATGACTTTCATTTCCTCCATCTTTACCATTTCACTCCACACTAATCAATTACGTCTACAAATTGATTTCTGTTTCCTCATTAAATGCGTCGTTCGAATTGATCGTCGTACTGCTCGTGGATCAACACTGAGGAATGCAATTGATAACAAAAGCAAATGGCACCCGAAGCAAAGATCAACACAACATTGGCCAATTAATTGCTTTTTCGTCAACGAGACGCTAACACCATAACATTCCGGTATATTCTGATATATAAGACTTAAAAGAAAGAAATTGGATACCTGAAAAAATAATTGTTTACGTTAAGATCTCTCTCTCTCTTTCTCTCTCTCTCTCTCTCTCTCTCTCTCTCTTTCTCTCTCTCTCTCTCTCTCTCTCTCTCTCTCTCTATATATATATATATATATATATATATATATATATATATATATATACATATATATATATATATATATATATATATATATATATATATATATATATATATGTAGGGCGTCCATATAGTTCGTGTGCACTTTTAAATAGTTATAACTTTATTTGTATTTGCGATAGAAATAATTTGTAAAAAGGATTAGAAAAAAAGTAAATCTATATTTTTTAGGGTTTTATTGAAATTTTATTTAAGTTTCCACATGTTCTCCATCATTAGCAATACAAAGGGTAATACGATTTTACAGTTCACGGAAAATATTTGCCAACTGATTTACAGTAATGCCTGAAATCACATTAGTTATTTTAGCTATACTTAAAACTAGGTACATTAAACTTTATAACATTTTTACAGATTATTTCTATCGCAAATACAAATAAGTTACAATTTTTTAAAGTGCACACGAACATTATGGACACTCTGTGTATTTTATTATAAACAGAGCATTTACTTAAATACTTGTATCTATAAAAAGAATGTTAAACATAAAAATATCTTTAAATAATTGTCGGACTTTGTCTATTTTATGTGTGACGTCATTTGTTTACATTTGATACGCCATGAGTAGTTATGAATGTACGTGAGAGATTCATGGAATATTGAAGTTTATAATTCGACCTTGCAAACCGAACAATCCTCAGTGGCCGAATCGGTTGAGGCACGTCAGGCTATATGACGGTTCCGTATAGGATAGGGGTTCGAATCCTATCGGAGGACGAACATTTTCTATGAAAATTTCTCGTACATTTTATTTTTACATTCTCGTACTGTTTATTATAAACAGAGCATTTACTTAAATACTTGTATCTATAAAAATAATGTTAAACATAAAAATGTCTTTAAATAATTGTAGGACTTTGTCCATTTCATAATATATATATATATATATTGCGTATTTATGTATATATATGTGTTTGTATATGTGTGTGTGTGAATAGCATATAACTTGCTGGTGTTATTGAAACATTGCTCGATGTTATATAACAGAGCTACAAAGTCTATATATTAATATTTGAATTTGGAAGTATATCAGTTTATCTTAATGTTAAGCACTATTTATATAGTAATGTAATCATTTCCCCCAAAAATTATATTAAAAAATAATATTTTATTCCTCATGACATTAACTGTAGTAACTAAACCACGGTACAATTGATGCTGAATGTGGTATATATATATATATATATATATATATATATATATATATATATATATATATATATATATATATATATATATATATATATATATATATATATATATATATATATACTCGTTCAGTATCTGGTGGTTTTTCACTGAAGATGAAGTGACAAGTACTCGTTTTTTCTTGACTGAATAATAATAACTTGAACTAATGGAACTAATAAAAAAACATTATTTTAGCATTCTTGGAAGGTTAACGAATACAAAAGTTATCTGAGATTAGCCGGAAAATAGACCGGCTACAGATAGATAGATAGATAGATAGATAGATAGATAGATAGATAGATAGATAGATAGAGTTGTGGGGCAGACTCCTTTTTCACAAGGTGGACTCGTCAAAGTATACTTATACCGACAGAGAGAATACCTGTGTGTTGAGATACGTTGAGTCAGGGTGAGAGATGCGGAGACAGTACACAGGGTGTTCACAGAGAGTTATACGAGAGTCCAGCGAGAGAAATAATTACGGCTTCACTTACAGAGACTTGTAGATATACTTTCTACTAACCCGAATTCCTGGACTACTAATCTTCACTTCAAGTCTGTATTCTTACGTTTAATACACTTATTTTTCTACCTCAATTACTGGCGTTGTTTATTTATTTGTGCAGGATTCCATTCCCGGAATCCACAACAACTTGGCGACGAGGATTTCGGACTCACACGAAAAAAAAATTCTGTCTCGTCAAGACAACAACTTGACGACGAAGAGTACGGACACGTACGAAAAAAATTTTTGCTCGCCAACACAATAACTGGCGACGGAAATTGACCACAACAACTTGGCGACAAAACTCGAAGGAACTGACACTGAGAACAACAAATTAACGACGAACATAAAAGAACGTACATAAGAGACAGAAAGAAAAATTTGGTCATTCCCTAAAAAATGCAAGATTTTCAAAAAGCAGTGCTTGAGTTTATAAGAAGAAGTGAAGAAAGACAAATGCAACTTCAGGAATTAATATTAAAAGTAACGGTTAACGCAAAACAAAAGAATATCGAAAAAGAGGCGACTTTTTCTCAAGACGCAGTTTGAAACACAATAGAAACATTTAAATACTCTCTAGAAGATGATAAAAATTTCGGAGACTATTACGGACGTTATGAAGACATTTTCATCATTGATTGCTAAAATTGGACGGAATCTAAGAAGCTACGTTTATTACTGAGGAAATTGGGAACAGGAGAGTACACAAAATTTGTGGAATATATTCTACCGAAAAAGACAAACGATTTGACGTTTGACGAGGCAGTTACACGCTTTACGCAGCTCTTCAGTTCAAAGACTTCACTTTTTCACAAAAGGTGGAAATGTCTCAACCTCGTAAAAAGCGAAAATGAGGACTACTCCACGTTGGCCGCAATTATGAACAAACATTGCGATAATTTTAAATTGGCAGAATTGACTCCGGACAATTTTAAGTGTCTTATTTTCGTACAGGGATTAGTCTCAGCCAAGGACAGTGAAATGCGAAAAAGAATGCTCACGAAGCTTCAAAACGAGCCTGGATTAACGCTACAAAAATGCTTGAGCATAAAAAAGACTCTAAGGATATCGAGGAATCGGGAGTAGCACACATACGTAAGTTGAACAAAAAGTTACGTATTTCACCCCACCTCCCGAAAGAAAAACAAAAATTTTATGATAAAGAAAAAATTACGAGGTATAAAGCGATTACTGACAGAGATCAAAGCAAATATAAGCCTCCCACCAACTGCATGTTACAGATGTGGTGGATTCCACTGGAATAAAGATTGTCGATTTAAATACAAGAACTGTTTAGCTTATGGAAAAATGGGACATAAGGCATCTCAATGCAGAAACAAATAACGCACTAGTAGGGTAAGAACTACTAGAATGGACTACGAAGACAAACTAAACACAAGAAAATACGTGGAACACGAGATCTTAAATAAGAAGGTAAAATTAGTTAGACTCAGGACCGGATCTAACTATAATTAATTTACAAACATGGAGGAAGCTAAATAGACCTACCATGATGCATACACAGAAAATAGCCAAGTCTGTTACAGGGAAGCGTATCAATTTTGTAGGAGAAGAAATTCTAAACGTAAAATCCTATGGAAAAACGAAAAAATTGAAGATATTTCTAATAAAAGACACAGAAAATTTGGTGGGCACAGACTGGATGCAAAAATTTGACGTATGGGATTTACCCATTACTTCATTTTGTAACAAAATAGAGTGCGTGCCGTCAGAAGCTACAAAATTAAAAGAAGAACTACACAGTCAATTTCCCGGACTATTCTCGAGCGGTTTTGCACAATGTAATAAGGTTGCAGCTAAAATTGTATTAAAAGAAAATGTTCAACCAGTATTCAAGAAAAGACGAAACGTGCCTTTCGCAACCATAGAAAAAACTGACAAGGAGTTAGATAGATTGGTACACACTGGAATCCTTTCACAAATCGAATTCAGTGAATGGGCGGCACCAGTGGTCTACGTAAAGAAAAAATCCGGAGAAACCCGTGTTTGCGCAGATTTCTCGACTGGGTTAAACAAGGCTATCAAGGATTATCACTACCCATTGCCAAGCCCGGAGGAAATATTTACCAAGCTTAATGGTGGTAAGGTATTTTCTAAGATTGATTTAAGTGAAGCTTATCTTTAGATTCCAGTAGAAGAAGAAAGTACAAAAATTTTATGTATCAATATTCACAAAGGACTTTACAAATTTAACAGATTGCCATTTGGGATAAAAGTAGCACCATCAATCTTCCAACAGACTATGGACACCATGCTCATGGGACAGAACTTTGCTACTGCTTACTTAGACGACATTTTAATCAAAAGCGATAATGTAGAAGTACACGCAACGCACATTACAGAAGTTTTAAAAAGAATTCAGGATTTTGGTTTTAAGGTGAAAGAGAAAAATGCGATTTTTTTTCTAAAAGAAATCAAGTATCTAGGCCATATAATCAATGAAAGTGGCAGAAAACCAAATCCAGATAGGGCATCTGCAATAAAAAATATGCCTGAGCCGAAAAATGTCGCTGAGTTGCAAAGCTTTCTTGGTCTAGCCAACTATTATTGTGAATTCATTGAAAACATGCACAAATTGAGGGCTCCTCTCAATGAATTATTGAAAAAAGATAACAAATGTAACTGGAGGGAAGATTGTCAGAAAGCTTTTAAGGAGATCATAAAGAAATTAACGTCTGATCAAGCACTGACGCATTTTGATCCTAAACTGGAAATTATCATTGCTAGTGACGCAAGCTCACACGGTGTGGGAGCTTGTATATTACAAAAGATGCAGGATGGCACAAGGAAACCTATAGCCCACGCATCCAGATCGTTGTTACCAGTAGGGAGGAATTATTCGCAAATTGAGAAAGAAGCGTTAGGCATAATATTCGCCATAACTCGCTTCCACAGATATATATATGGAAGAGAGTTTACTCTTCAAACTGATCATAGAACTCTTCTCACTATATTCGGATCGAAAAAGGACTACCAATTTACACAGACAACAGACTTCTGAGATTGGGAACTATATTATTGAATTATAATTTCAAACTAGAGTTTCTACCTTCGAGGAAAATTGGTCATGCGGATGGATTATCTTGATTGGTACCTGCGAAAATGCAAACCTCTGGAAGACTCTGTAATAGCGTCTTTGCAAGCCGAAAACGAAATTAGTAAAGTTCTAAACAATACAGTAAGGGAATTACCAGTGACCTTGTTAGAAATCAGAAGAGAAGCTGAAATGGATGAATTCATACGAAGTACAAAGAGAAAAATAGAAGAAAAAGAAAGAAATCTAGCGGAATGTGTTTCAATTTGTGATCACGTATTACTGTATAATGAGAGAGTGGTCATAACCAAATCTTTACAAAGACGAATTATGAAGGACTTTTATCTAGGATACCCAGGGAAAAATCGTATGAAAGCGTTAATGAGAAGTTTTGTGTACTGGCCTAATATGGATAACAACATTATACACATGGTAGGAAAATGTAGAGGATGTGCTGCGGCAGAAAAGGCACCACCTATTATACAAAAACCATGGCCTAAGGGGGACAGACCTTGGTCTAGAATCCATGCGGACTATGCAGGACCCATAGATGGATATTACTACTTGATAACGGTAGATAGCTTTAGCAAATGGCCAGAAGTTTTCAGATACAAAAACCCTACGACGGAAAACACTATTAATTGTCTACACGAGTTATTCGCAAGATTTGGCGTTGTAGATTGCATTGTAACGGATAATGGTACCCAATTCACCTCGAGAGATTTTCAAGAATTCTGTGCGACTTATCAAGTCAAACATATTAAAATAGCACCATACCATCCACGATCTAACGGGAAAGCCTAAAGGTTTGTGGACACGCTTAAGAGAGCTTTGAAAAAAGCAGAGGACGTACCAACAGAAAGAGCCATACAACAGTTCCTACAAGTCTACAGAATCACCCCGAACGGAAACACACCATCTGGACTTTCGCCAGCTGAAGTGATGTTTGTCCGAAAAAAACTATTACCCAGAAAGAATAAAAACCGGCATACACCGATAGTGCCTAAAAGATCCTTCAAACCAGGCGAACGGGTCTATTTCAGAATGTTCAAGAATAATATGGCATACGGGGAACCAGGTCCGATAATAAACAGACTGGGAAATGTTCTATACACGATCCAAGGTGAAAAGTTCACTCACAGGAGACATAAATCAGATACAGAAAAGAAGGGTAGAGGAACCAAACTCGTCACCTTCCGAAAATGAAGACGCGATGGAGGCGATTTTCGAAGCCTTCGAAATCCAAAAACCACAAGTAGCCACGGAGATCAGAAGAACAATCCGTAAAAGAAAATTCACGGAACCATTAATAATAGACCATAAGCGAAAAAATATTAACTCCCACCAAAAAAGAAGCTAGGGAGGGGGTGTTGTGGGGAAGACCCCTTTTTCACAAGATGGACTCGTCCAAAGTATACTTATACTAACAGAGAGAATACCTGCGTATTGAGATACGTTGAGCCAAGGTGAGAGTTATGGAGACAGTACACAGGGTGTTCACAGAGAGTTATACGAGAGTCCAGAGAGAGATAGAGAGATAATTACGGCTTCACTTACAGAGACTTGTACATATACTTTCTACTAACCCGAATTCCTGGACTACTAATCTTCACTTCAAGTCTGTATTCTTACGTTTAATACACTTACTTTTCTATCTCAATTACTGGCGTTGTTTATTTATTTGTGCAGGATTCCATTCACGGAATCCACAACAGATAAATATATAGATAGATAGATAGATAGATAGATAGATAGATAGAATAGATAGATAGATAGATAAGTATGAATACATAACATAGGCGATGATGGTTCTCCACTGTTTCCTATCTCTTGGTGTTCTTCGCTGTTTTTCTACCTTTGCTATGACCACCCCAGTTACGTCCTTTATTCACATATGCTGGTCAGGTAAGTGGCCCACTGCTCTCTCCTATTTCTCTTACCCTCAATGAGTCCCTTGAGGGTTAAATTTAGTCCTCCCTCCTCAATATGTGTCCAAAGAATTTTCTTGATTCTGTTGCAATTTTCTTTAAGATTTTCTTTTTGCTTTCTTCCACCTTCAAAATATATTGCTGATCAAATATTTAGTCTGTCGTCCAATGTTGGTCTTTCCGTTTTCTTTCATCAATTATGCTTTTAGATTTTGGGATCTATAAAAAGATTTTGCTGTGTCAACCACAAAAACAAACCATCCGATTTTTCGACGAATAAAAAATATTCGCTAGTTTTTATCCACGATAAAATGTTTCGATTTTTTTTCGACAAAATAAACACAGACCAGCAGGAAATTTTTTCTTATCATTCTTTTTGGCCCAATTAAAATGTTGAGGAGCAAATATAAAATGTACTAAAATTTTTCGATATATTTTTTTTTTTACTTGAGCACTGTTTATTTATTTTCTAATGTATTATCTGGAGTCAAATTTTTAAGCTCATAGGCTGTCTTTTCAGGAAGTTCTGTAGAACTTTTTAGCGTAATGTAAGCCTTAAAATGCGACAATTTCCTACAATATATGAACCAATGATTCTAGTCTAAACTAATCCTGTCTCGACAGTAAATCCAATCTGTTCAATAAGATGAAATTCAGAGCTGATCTCAAAAGTGACCTGAATCTGCCATTTAGGAATGGCTTCTTTCCTTTCTACATCTCCCAAACAAAATTGATTTCTAGTAATCATCTGATATACTACTTTGAGGCTTCCATCAGCATGTCTGTTGCTAACCTCGAGGAGAGTGACCTTTTGCGCTTTCTAGGACTAACGTTCTCTGTTAACATGAGGTGGAAATATGATATTGAATCCATTGGTAGGTCTCCTGCAAGCAAATTTGGTTCAGTTTTTCTCTCCAGAATCTATCTTACATATTTATAAGTCTACCATTCGACCATGCTTCAGATATTGTGCCACATATGGTCTGGTGTTTCTCCTATATATTTAGAAATTCTTGATAAAATCCAAAGATGAATATGCTATGTTATTGGTACTGACCTGGCATCTCGTCTTCAGTCACATCCCGACGGCCGTAATGTAGCTTCCCTCTGCCTTTTCTATAAATACTTTGTTCTAGTGAACTTTGCTCTGTGGTGCTTTATGAATTTAAGTGCAGTGCTAGATTGGCGGCAAGGTTTCATTATTTTATAATGTGCGTTGTGGTGTAATGGATATCGGCTCGGAGCGAGAAATTGGAGAGCCGAGTTCGAATCCCAGTTGAGTTCGTTCTTTTCACTTACGCACAAATAGCCTCGGGAAAGGTATGAATCAATCTCTTCTCCTCCCAGCTACGGGTTGAGTAACAGGACAGATTGGTTTCTTTAGCCTTGGTTGGCAACCAGTTTACCGCAGAAACAAATAGCAACCATACTGCGGGAAAAAATCTGCCTCGTCAGTCATGTATCGTATGATACATGATCGCCCATGCTCGGCTGCATCTCTCTCTTCGGGAAGTGTGCGACTCGGTTGCGGCTCCGTCGGAGGACAGAGGGGCAACTGAGGAAAATCACACTGTGAGGTGCCCAGCCCTGGGGAACAGATGCCCGAGGCTGCACCTTCTCATTGCACCGAGGCTCAGGGAAGTTTTTGTTCTTAGCGCGAGTGTACGCCCTATGGGTTCCCCCATTAAACACGACCTTGTGTCACAAGCTGACTCCGTGAGGTGGTGGTGGGGGGCAAGTAAATCGCCTTAACTGACTGACTAGATTAGCGGCAAAAGTTTCATTATTTTACAGTTGAATTAGCTAGATGTAACTGTATGTCCTTTGCTAAAAGTTTATTTTCTCACACTTCTCACATGTGGAACTCTCTTCCGGATTTCTTGCTCCCCTGCCAAATTTGATCTTTAAATGTAATATCAGTCGTTATCTACAGTCTTCTTGATATCTCTTCTTGCATTTTTCTTGCTTCTTAATAATGTTTTTTTTTTTTCTAATTCTTTTATCCTCAGTAACCCCTTGTGTCTTGCTATTGCTTGTGTCTTATTAGAATGCTTGCCGTGAAATGATAAAAAGGGGCCACATTATGCTTTAGTCTCAGCCACATTCTGGCTAATTTGTGTTGCCATTGACAAGAGATAGTGATAATGATGTTGGAATTTCCCTTCTTTCTTCTCATGACAAAACAGTCTTGAAACAATCACCAGATACTTTTCCACTTTGTGAAACCGATTTAAATTTTTCCTAGAATTGGTTTCTTGATAAAATCAGCCAGCCTCCTGTGCTGTAAAAAAATTCATAGGAGTAGATAGACTCACCTATCACCCAGCCTGCACTCCTTCCGTGTTTATTGAACAAGAGTAGAGGATTATTCCTTCTTCCCTGTTTAGGATACGGTTCACCAGTTCTTTCTTTCAAGGCCATAATGATTTAACTATCTTTTTGGTGAGCTGACTAATCAGTCACTAAGACTTTTCATTATGAATGGTACCATATTGGTAGTTTGCTGGCTGCTGCATCTGGCTGGTAGCAAGGTACCCGACCTCTTTGGTAGCATTTACAGAGGCTGTTCTGAAAATTTGTATTTGTAGTGCCATTTCATGTATGGTCAGGTGTCCTTGCAAGCATTTCTGGTGGGCAACCCTGATGCCTCATTATGCTTTAAACTCAGCCACATTCTGGCTAGTTTGCCATTGACAAGAGATAGTGATAATTATGTTGGAATTCTCCTTCTTTCTTCTCATGAAAAATACAATGAAAAGAGGATAAAACCAGTAAACAAAAAATCACCTACCACCACTCAAACTTTCTTTCTCCAATATTCATGGTATCTTTCCAAATTCTGCAGTGGAGAATCCCATCTT
This sequence comes from Acanthosepion esculentum, assembly GCA_964036315.1. Classification (NCBI taxonomy): domain Eukaryota; kingdom Metazoa; phylum Mollusca; class Cephalopoda; order Sepiida; family Sepiidae; genus Acanthosepion; species Acanthosepion esculentum. The sequence continues at coordinate 26,845,229 of OZ038503.1, read as the reverse complement.
GAAACAGTCACCAGATACTTTTGCACTTTGTGAAACCAGTTTAAATTCTTCCATTGCTAACAATGAATTCTCTGCTCCAGGTTATCTTTCTCTTTTCTAAATAGATTCTACCTTTCATGTGCATCAGCTCTGTGTTTATACCTGGGATAATCTGCGAATGGTGAAAGAATTGTCACTCTTTCATATGCTCTCAACTTTCATCTTTAAATTTAAACGCAATGTCAATCGTATCTACAATCTTCTTGATTCCCCTTTTGGCACTGGTCTCGCTCATCGATCGTTCAACGATAATTTTCTGCTGCCACTTAAATTAATATATTATATTTCATAATATAGGTTTTACTTAATTAGCTATTATGTTTCTCTAACTCTTCAAATGTTGAATGTATAACTAATTCTAATTTCTATGTTCACATCTTTATACTATGTTAATTTTATCTTAGAAATTGTCACCCTGTTCTGTCACCCATGAAATAAAAATAATTGTTTGTACGGAAAGTAAGGAACTACGTACATCAAATCGTCTTTAAATTAAATGGCAGCAGAAGAATTATCGTTGAAATTTTAAAAGGTAAACTTAAACATTAATTCAATACTTAAATGCAGCGATCAATTTTGAGTTCTTCTGTAGTTTATTGATGCCTATCGCATCTATTCCTCCCTAGCTATTGTGATGACGGCCAAGAGTCCTCCACAAGCTAGTTTATAATAAAACGTGCACTGCAATTTTGGATACAAAAGGAAAATAAGAGTTGCTTTCATGGCTCCCCTGGAGCCATGAAAGCAACGATAATGGCTAATATAATATATTAATATATATTTTTAACCTCGAATAATCTGGAAACCCTGAATCTGCGCCTAACTTTTCTAGGGCTTTTGAATGAGCTATGAATCATTGAAATCGGACCAGTGGGAACGGAGAAGTTGCTTGGACACACATACGCACAGGCACACACACATACATTGTACTTTATATATAAGATGTTTGTTTTTAAAATTCCTTCATGGTACCTAGACTTTATGAATTTAAGCGTAGTAGCAGATTGGCAGCAAGGTCTCATCCTTTTACAGTTGAAATGGTTAGATGCAACCATAAGATCTATGATGACTGTTTGTTCTCTCGCATTTCTCGCTTCTGGAGCTCTCTTCCGGCTTCTTGCTAGCCAGTCATGTTTGATCTTCAAAAGTTTAAATGCAATGTCAATCGTTATTTTCTGCCTTCTTAATTCCTGTTCTTTTGTTGTACTCGCTCCTTAACAATGTTTTTTTCTTTCTTTTTTTCATATTCTTTCACATCCAGTAACCACCCCCGCTACGTCTTAGTAGCTTTATTGCCTAGTATGGATTGAAAAGATTTTTCTTTAAATGATTGCTTCCGTGATAACAATGTTTTGGTCTTTTTAAGTCCAGGTTCAACCAATATCTATCCTACTCGTTCTCATAACACTCTGTTACTTCCCGCTTCCCTTACACTCTCACTCAGTAGCCTTGAGTGACCCCTGAGCTTTATATTAGGGGATCTATCAGTTGTTTGCAGGGAAAATAAAATATAATGTTTCTACTGAAACTATATTAAAACGATAAGCAAGATCACGATTAAAGGTAATTAAGATAAAGGAAATAGCACATATGTTTATAAACTCTTGTCAATCTGATATAATATTTCCTCAATAATAACTACTTACATTCTACTCCAAACATTCAGGCTGGAATCGCTACACTTGAGGTATTCATAAAGCCATCAATAATGTTAAGATGCAGTGTTTTATTTATTTAATTGGTATCTCCTGAAGTTTACATTTTAATAATCTCAAGCACAACAACATATTCGACATGCAGACAATGTTTTCAGGAGAAAAGAAAGCACAAAGCTGGAATTTATCAAAATAATAAATAGGTAATCACGATGAAACGTAAGATAAAAGAAGCAGAACATATGATTATAACATATTTATTCCAAACTTGAATTATTATCTTGCAATTCTGACATAATCCTTACGTAACAGTAACTACTGAGTGACTCCAGGCAGACAGGAATCGTTATATTTGAATTTTTCAAAAATGCATCAATGATTCTTACATGTTCGATTTCTATTCTTTATTTATTTACAAAATGAATAATATACAATGATCTATGATGAAGTCTATAGTTTTAAAAAAATGCTTTTGGTAATAATTTCATTAGGTCAAAACATTACAATCAATAAAACGTTTCTTTTCTAAGTTTCTGACACATTTTCGATCTTTGGATTACATTGTTTGAGAAATCATTATCCTTTCATATAACGAAGCTTACATTCAGCCTCTTCAAAAAACATTTATATTAGCAATATTGTTGGAGGCAAGAAAATAAAATAAAATAAATTCCAATGCTTCACCACGGAAAACTTTTTCAACAAGTCTAAACTGTCATAATTAATAATATAGGTCGATGTTCTCACAATAAGTTTGGTATTAACCAACCAATACTGTTTAAACTTTTAGGATATAGTATTGGTATAATAAAACTGTTGTGGTGTGGGGGTCTGGCAAGACACAAAATTTAGCTCGACAGAATCGGTCTTCATAGTAGTTGTTGTGTCGGAAACCTACCACCCCTCTTGAAGATGAACTTGTCTGCGTCTGTGAACAAAGACTTTAAATAGTGGCATGTCAGTCGACATGAGGGAGACAGGGAGACAGGGAGTTCTTGGCTGAGCTAGTTATTGACTACTCAGGCGATTTCTGTACCTTTTTACCAACCTATTAAAACCCTTTTTATTGTTACGTATTATTTGGCGTTTGCCTCTACAAACCCCAAATCAACATCATAACAGTAGTATTTAATACTCAGCTAGACAAGTATTATCTTATTTCTCGTAGACACTTCCCTAGGAGTACTTATCATGAATGAAACAATCCACTCATGATAGTAAAGAGGGTAACTGGATCTTACCACAACAGAAACATCCAGCATTCACTGCCCGGGCACTTGGTGCTATCATCGGTTGAGATTCATAAAATCTTTGTATTAAAACAATGTTTCAGGTCCAGTCACTGTTATTTGTTTTTCTAGTACAGATAGGGGTTCACCTCCTATGATCGTCAGTAAATAGTACTTTCATCACCATAAATCGCTCGACTTCTTCAATCGCCGGTGGGTGGGGACCTACCTAAGGGCAAAAGGAACAAACAACCTCCTCCAGTGTGATCTGTTGGCGGTGGCTCGCAAAAGTTCCAACATTGTGATGTCTGTCCACTCTTTGAAGATATCTGACCAGCTCTTGCTATGCCGTCCTCGCTTGCGTCCGCTTTCAACAATCATTGTGCATGACATTCTTGCAGAGGTTCTTATGCCGTGTAACGTAGCAAAGCCATGCCATCTTCCGACGGTTAATATAGGCGACGAGCGGTTCCCGTCGGCCCACGTAAATAGTAATTTATCTTGTTGAAAACAAAATTCCTTCCTAACCTTTTGTTCGAAGTCGTGTGGAACGTCGATATCTTTATGTCATTATTTTTTTTTCAAGTTATATGTGATATACATTTTAGTTGTTGCTGTTGTGGTAAGTCTTCAGACTTCTGTTATTTGGTTAAGTTTTTGAGATGCTGTGGCGCCATTCCACGTGGTTCAAAAAAGAACGGTTCTCGTTAAGACCTACAGGTTTCATTTGCTTGTAGCCATTTTTAAATCATTAATCTGAGGAAATGGTTGTATACAGCCTACAGTTTATTTAATCATTTCACCCCATGTAACGGCGGGAATGCTACTCGTATGCAGGGGGTTACAGAGAGTGATAGTGAGAGAAAATACTGAGTATAGGGAGGATTCAGGAAAGGGCAAAAGATGAAAAGGATTCAAGAAAATAGAAGATGGCGATTGACGTTGCATTTAATCTTTTGAAGATTGTTGCTATCAGGGAAGCAAGTAAGCGGAAGAGAGCTCCACGGGCGAGAAGTGCGGGAAAAGTGTTGGAGTAGAAATGGCGGTTGCATTTAGCTATTTTAGTAACAGTAAACGGGTGGGACCTACATGTCAATCTAGTAGCACGCTTAAATTTATGTTTTCGGGGCACCAGAGAACACAGCTCATCAGAGCAGTTACCATGAAAATATTTGTAGAAAAAAGACAGAGGGAAGGCAGAGCAGGTATGATGGCAGGCTGAAAATTTTCTCTATGGTTAATTGAGAGTAATTTTTTTTTTGAGGTGTTAAAACTTACAAACAATTTTTCTACCTCAGTTAAGCACTGATTATAGGTCTTTTTCAACAGCAGCAGACAGCTTTTCTTTTGTCGGCTCTGACGGATTTGCTGTTGAGACAGGCCTGACTAATAATATATTTGACCTAGGCAGCAATTTATATAAAAAAAGATTTTAATGTTTGATAGTAATTTAATTTTTTTAAATCAACGAAGCTCTCAGAATTTCATCCTCCTTGGGACTACCTATACGGATTACCAAACTTAATTACATATATATATATATATATATATATATATATATATATATATATATATATATATATATATATATATATGAAGAAATATAGTCTTAAAGTGTGATATATTTATGGGATAAAGTGCTCAATATCAGAGATAGAGCGTGTGTAAATATAAAAGTGAACATAGAAGTCAACACTTAGAGGCGACAGTCTGTTTCATGCTAGATGCGATCGTTGGCCCGACAGTTGCATCTAGCATGAAACAGACTGTCGCCTCTAAGTGTTGACTTCTATGTTCACTTTTATATTTACACACGCTCTATCTCTGATACTGAGCACTTTATCCCATAAATATATCACACTTTAAGACTATATTTCTTCATATATATATATATATATATATATATATATATATATATATATATAAAAGTGAACATAGAAGTCAACACTTAGAGGCGACAGTCTGTTTCATGCAAGTGCAATCGTCAGGCAGCTAGTGCTTTTTATTTTTCTCGGTTATTTATATATAAGGGTCAGTGGTGCATTGTGGGTAATCTATTTTGGCGGTTACTTTTACCGGAAGTCGCTTATTTGTTTGTTTATTTATTTATTTATGTCAAATTATTTTGCTTGTTTTTTTGTTTTGTTTTTTTATTTTTTTTTTATTTTTTATCTTATATATTTATTTATTTATTTTTTGTTTTGATCGGTGTTTTTTATTAACGTAGTAAAAATTTGTTTATATAGCTTATTGTTGGTAGTCTATTATGGCGTTCATTTACCGGAAGTCGTTTATTTGCTTATTTATTTGGGACAAATATATATATATATATATATATATATATATATATATAAACTGTCCCTTATCTCTCTATCATAGTCTCATCATATCTACAGGATGATTAAAAATTAACTCCCTATTTTATCTTTGATAGACTCTCTTGTCTAACGATAATTTTTACAAGACGGGAGAGTCCACCATACATAAAATAGGGAATTACTTTTCAATCACCCTGTATATATCTATCTATCTGTCTATCTATCTATCTATCTATCTATCTATCTTAGTCTCATCATATCTAACTATTTTAGTTTATTTATTATCTATCTCAGTGTGTTCGTTATCTATCACTGTCCATTATGTATTTATTGATCTATCTATCCTAATCTCGTCATATCTATCTCTCTATCTACCTCTCTCTATCGATCTATCCATCCTAGTCTCCATATCTACCTCAGTTTATTAATTATCTATCTATCTATCTATCTATATATATATATATCCTAGTCTCGTCATATCTACCTCAGGTTATTAATTATCTATCTATCTATCTATCTATCTATCTATCTATCTATCCTAGTCTCATCACATCTACGTCAGTTTATTAATTATCTATCTATCTATCTATCTATCTATATATATATCCTAGTCTCGTCATATCTACCTCAGGTTATTAATTATCTATCTATCTATCTATCTATCTATCTATCTATCTATCTATCTATCTATCTATCCTAGTCTCATCACATCTACCTCAGTTTATTAATTATCTATCTATCTATCTATCTATCTATCTATCTATCTATCTATCTATCTATCTATCTATCTATATATATATATATCCTAGTCTCGTCATATCTACCTCAGGTTATTAATTATCTATCTATCTATCTATCTATCTATCTATCTATCTATCTATCCTAGTCTCATCACATCTACCTCAGTTTATTAATTATCTATCTATCTATCCTAGTCTCATCATATCTACCTCAGGTTATTAATTATCTATCTATGTATCTATCTATCTATCTATCTATCCTAGTCTCATCACATCTACCTCAGTTTATTAATTATCTATCTATCTATCTATCCTAGTCTCATTATATCTACCTCAGTTCATTATCTATCTCTCTCTCTCTCTCTATATATATATATATATATATATATATATATATATATATATATATATATATAACTTTGTTCGTTATCTTTCTATGACTGTTCATTATCTATCTATCGTTCTGTCTATAATAGTATCATCATTATCTCTCTCTCTTTCTTTCTCTCTCTCTCTCTCTCTCTCTCTATCTATCTATCTAGGTAGCTAGCTAGCTATCTAGCTATCTGTCCTACTTTGTTCACATGTCTATTCCCCGATCTATTACAAGTGTTTGGTGCCTGTAATTATTTTGTGTTTAACTGCGGAACAATAAATTAGTGTTCGATGCGGATAAAACTTGAATGGATTTCACTGAAGATGCGTTGCGTTGCTTGTGTCGAATGTGTCGACAACCGAGACAAGAAATAATTCGAAATGTGTGCAAATGATTAGCAGAGTTGTTTTTAATAAGATTTGCGAGTTTTTCCTTTTTCTTTATTCGTCACGAATTGCGTTGTTTATTTGATATGTTGTCAGTTGCAAAAGAGAACGATTCTTTTATTTAAAGTTTCGCAATTGATGTCTGGTGTTAATTAGCAGCCATCTATTTCTTATGTATCGTTGTTTGTGAACGAAAGCCAAATGTGTGAAAATATGACAAGAATCATTTTATTATTTCTTCGTACATCATTAATAAGATGAAGAATCAATTCCTAATAAGGAAAAAATGTCCATGCCATAGATCTGGAAGAAATAATAATAATAATAATTTCAAATGGGCGCCGAAATACAAGTACAGCACGGTAAACCGGCTGAAGTTGCAAAATACTTATCAGGTCGTCCCATAAGTTCTGTCCGAATGTTGAATAAAGAAAACAAGTGACCAAATGTTACATTTAATTACAGATTCAATCAACAATGTATTTTCCCTGATTATCTATGACTTCCTTCCATCTATTAACAAGCTTACTAATTCCATTACTGTAAAATTCTTTTGGCTTTGATTCGAAGAACTCACAAATATTAGTTTTAACCTCTTCCCGTGTTACAAAAGCCATTTTCGATTCACTAGAACAGGCCTTTTTTTCCTCAAACCTTGGTTCAAACGCTCTAATTGCTGATAATATATTTGAGCATTAATTATTGCATTAGGTGGTAAGAATTCAAAGTGGATTATTCCTTGGCAATCCCACCAGATTGAAAGAAGAACCTTTTGCCCATGAAGTTCCTTTCTCGGCTGTGGCTGGGGTCCTTCCCCTTTACCAAGCCACTGTCTACAACGCTTAACATTTCGATAAAAGATCCATTTTTCGTCGCCAGTCCCAAGTCTATCCAAAAAAGGTGAAACAAGTTGGCGAGAATGGAGAGAAGAGCAGATGTCAACTCGGGATTTGAGGTTGTTTTCAGACAATTCATGAGGCACCCATTTTCCAAGTTTAGGAACTTTTCCAAGTTGTTGAAGATGACGATGAACAGTTGTATGGTTTGAACTGAGAACCACTGCCAATTCCTCGTCTGATAAAGCAGGATTTTCTTCAAGGGCTGCTTCGAGAAGCTTTTAATCAAACTCAACTGGACGCCCGGTTCTATCTTCATCTTCAAGGGTGAAATCTCCACCTCTGAATATTGCAAACCATCTTCTGCAAGTTCTTTCATTCACACATTCCTCTCCATAAACTGAGTGAATTTTCCTTTCTTGAACCCATAAAGCATTATGTGCCTCAAATGATTCTTGGGTACTTCCATATTAGCAGGGTTTTAATCAAACAAAATTTTATTTTATTGTTCTCTGAAATAAAATTTGATCAGTTTAAATGCATCTAAACATAAAAATAATGTTTAGCTCCATTAGACATTATAAAATACTCTTTAAATTTCGTTCATTTTAACAAAAAGTTAAAATTCGGACAGAACTTATGGGATGACCTAATAAAAAAGAAAGCAAAGACAGATGCAACCAACAAGATACAGAAACAAAGCATGATAAACCGCTTCATGGCCAATACTCTACCCGTACCAAACAAGCTGACGTAGACAAAAACCTTACCCATCAGTGGCTACGTAGTGCAGGGTTGAAAGCTGAAACTGAAGGTTTTATACTGCACAGGACTAATGCTTGTTAACTAGGAATTATCAAGCACATATACTAAAATACTGTGTTAGCCCAAAATGCAGATTCTGTGATAAATATCCAGAAACCATTGATCATCTTGTACAGGTTGCACGGTATTGGCACTCACTGAATATAAAACCCGGCATGACAGAGTGGGCCAATATCTGCACTGGAAAATTTGCAACTTCTAGGGGAAGGAAACAGAAAGAAACTGGTACGAACACCAACCAGACCCGGTTACGGAGATAGGACCTGTTACAATTCTATGGGACTACACAATGCACACTGACAGAACAATCAAAGCCAACCGCACAGACATTGTTATTAAAGACCACAAAAAGTGTCTCCTTATTGATATGGCAGTCCCTGCAGACTGCAATATATCTTTGAAGATATTCCAAAAGCTGTCAAAATACAAGGACCTTGAAATAGAAATCTCAAAAATGTTGCACATGAGAACATAAACAATCCCTGTTGTAGTTGGAGCCTTAGTAATGATTGGAAAAGATTCCAGTAGACTAATTGAAGGGATCCCTGGAAGTCCATGTCTCAAAGAGATACAAAAAATTATTCTGACAAGTACAGCCCACACTTTACGAAGGGCTTTATCTATTTAATTTTTTTTTTTTTGCAGTGGAAAGTGTCATGATGCCATTTATAACCTTAGGTCCCTGGGCGGGACCCGGAAAGAAATGTGTAAACGCCAGATATCAAAGGAAATAATAATAATAATAATAATAATAATAATAATAATAATAATAATAATAATAATAATAATCCCTCCGTTCCGAAATAGTTGTTCCAAAATAATTATTCCAGTAGATAAAAAAAATATCATTTATTCCCATACTCAACAGTAAATGAGTAATATTAGTGAATTGTCATATAAATAAGTGTGAAATATATCGAAACTGATATACATAAACAGTTAAATTAATAACAAAAATAACTGGGAAAGGATTACTTTAACAAAAGCAGTTTTTGTTGCAACTCGTCAGAAATAGAAATGAATACTTCAAGTTTTCCTTCTCTTTAAAGATTCTCTTTAGACATGTGCCAGAGTTTATAGTTGTTATCGCCGTCAACTAAAATAACTTGTTCCATTGCTAACTGCAAACTTAGAAAAGTATTGTTAAGCTTCAACTTCTGAAGTTTATTGAAGCTTTCTTCCACTGTTTCAATGAGCTGGTCAACATTATTTGGAGTTTGCTAGTGTCCTGAAGCGTGGTGCAATAAAACAGGTTGCAGATGAATTAAACGTAGCTGCAGAACGTCTGGGCTTGCAAATTGAATTAGTTTGCCAGCCTCCAAATAGTTCTGATCTCAATGTCCTTGATCTGGGTTATTTTCATGCAATTCAATCAATTCAGCACCAGCAAGCTCCAAATAATGTTGACCAGCTCATTTGGAAGTAAAATCTGATGATCCGCGGTCCTTTAAAAGGGCTGTGGTGAAATAATTTATTATATGGAACCTTAAAGTGGTCTGTTTTTATTTAAATTATTAGCTCTGATTTACATTGAGCTCTCTGGATTTTATCCTCCTTGGGTCTACCCATACGGATTACCTAGTTTTTCGTAAACTAAATATATATATATATATATATATATATATTGAACAATAAAAAATATTAAAAAATTAAAATCTTCAGACACACTGGGTTGTATATTAATAATCTTTCGTTTTTATTATTATTTCATTTAGATTCCTTCACTAGTTTCGGCCAACTTGGCCATCATCAGGAGAAAAACAATTCTGCTTGCTGGTAGCAGTGAACTACAGAAATGAATGTCTTGATGGAGAAAATGAACTTTTGTCTGTAGTTTTCATTTGTTTTGGGGCGGGGATATGAATTTTGGTCAGTCCTTGTGTTTTTTTTGTTTTTTTTTAACATGAATTATGGTCAGTTCTTGTGTTGATCAAACAGTCTCTTTTAAGCTGTTATTTAAGATAAGAGCTGGATGGATTCATGCTGCTCTCAATTCCTAATTTATATATATATATATATATATATATATATATATATATATATATATATATATATATATATATATACATATATATATATATATATATATACATATATATATATATATATATATATATATATATATATATATATATATATATATATAAAGGCAAAAGGAAAAACGCGTTTCGTCCTCTGATAGATTTTTTCTATGTAAATGTAAGGATTTTATTTTTCAAGAAGAATTTACAAACAGAACTAAAACTTTCGTTAGTTTTTCAATCTTTTATTTTATCTAAGAACGGTCATAAATATATTTACTAAAAGTCATATTAAAATATGGCGGACGCAAAGTGATTTAATCAAATGCGTCTAATAAACGAAAATAAGTAAATAATATGACTGGTGTTGTTGAATTCTTTTTAACGGATTTATTATTTTATTTTCGTTTCAGAACATAATTTTTATTTATTTATTTATATATTTTATATATTTTTATATTTATATATTTTATTTATTTATTTATATATTTTATATGTTTTTATATTTATTTATTTATTTACATATTTATTTATTTATATATTTTATATATTTTTATATTTATATATTTTATTTATTTATTTATATATTTTATATATTATTATATTTTATTTATTTATTTATTTATATATTTATTTATTTATATATTTTATATATTTTTATATTTTATTTATTTATTTATTTATATATTTATTTATTTATATATTTTTATATTTATATATTTTATTTATTTATATATTTGGTTTTAAATTTAACCGTTTTTTGTTTTTTTTTTATTTTTATGGTTTTGTATGTTGACTTGGGAAGGAAGAATATATTTTAGGAAAGGAGATATTTGAAAAATCCAGGGTGCACATTTATATTTTGGTAAGATTCGATAACAGCACTCTCAAGAATTTTTTCTAAGTTACCTACTCTCTTTTAACAATTGTGGCATTCTTCTGATCGAAGTTGTTGAACATATTTCTATGTATGACTAATGCAACTGATCAATTGTTGTAACTTAGAAAAAATTCTTGAGAGTGCTGTTATCGTATCTTACCAAAATATAAATCTGCACCCTGGATTTTTCAAATATCTCCTTTCCTAAAATATATCCTTCCTTCCCAAGTCAACATACATGACCATAAAAATAAAAAAGAAACAAAAAAACGGTTAAATTTAAAATCAAATATATAAATAAAATATATAAATAGGGTCCCATTTGTGTTAATATAAATTATATTGACTTTTGAGAATAATATTTGGACGAAATTGTCAGCTTCAGTTTAAATTTATATTCAAGTTCTTTCGAATTGAAACGATTTGTTTAATCAGTGTAAAAAGTTGAAATTTCCATCTTTTAGTGGAAATAATTTTTATTTAAAGAAAACTATGTTGATGATAATGATAACGAGATGTTTTTGTTCACGAACTACAAGGCTGAAGAGCCCCTCAAGTTAGAGAGTTACGGAATGAGTTGTATGCTAAGAATATATATATATATATAAGAATTTCTCTACCACCGGTAAAGCGGTGGTCAGAGCTCAAATGGTTAAGAAATCACGTGGTATAAACATTTTTTTTAAAACTTTATTATTTTTGGTCGCAAAGCCTATTGTACAACCCCCCCTAACATTCATCGCTCTCCATAACTTCCTGTCTTTTTATGCTCTAAGAAATGGCTGATCCTCTACGAGCCATCTTTGCCTTTGTGGTCTTTGCTCTGACATCTATTAACTCAAATACATGAAGTAGTTTACTCGCAGTTTTCCCCTACTTGTCTTTTGAAACAAAACGGAAGCTTCTCTCTATCTATTTGGATTTGTTTATACACTATCGGTTATTAGGTGTTTGCAAACTAGACAACGAGTTTTATTACATTTATAATTTCCTGTTTGGTTTGTATTATTTAGATATTTGGTGGAGGTGAGGATAGCTGATAAGTTAGGTGTTTGTTTTTTGCGTTGATGGGTGGTTTAGCGAAAATGTCTTTGAATTTTTTGTTTAATTTGAGGTTCTTGTAATCATTTATTAAATTGTGAAAAAGTGTGTGGGAATATTGATTGTGGTTAAAAACCATGGGAATCCGATTGTTGTTTTTACTTTTCTTGTATGTGAGAAGTGTGTCACGATTTATATGGATAGTTTTATTTAGTGCTTCTTTTATTATATTTATTGGGTATTTACATTTTAGGAATTGTTCTGTTAAATTATTAATGTTGTGTAGAAAATCTAGATGGTCTGAGCATATGTGTTTGATTCTTAGAAATGAGCTGTATACGATAGATTTTTTTAATTTAAGAGGATGACAGCTTTTGAAGTGTAGGAATTTATGCTGGTTTGTGGGTTTGTTGTATAGACTGGTAGAAAGTGTATGTTTGTTTAATTTTATTATTTTTTTCTGTACCCAACTCCAAAATCAAAATACATCCACCTCGCCTCATCTGTGATAGCCATAATATAATTTACTACCTATTCTGCACAATATGTCCTAATAGTGGATATATTGGCGAATCTGGAACTAATTTTAGATTTCGTTTCAACAACCACAAACTAGCCATACGTCAAAACAATCCTTATTCCCCCATAGCTGAACACTTTAATCGATCAGGACACTCATTAGACAACTGTAAATGTATATTGATAGACTCAGGTTTTAGTACAACATACAGACGAAGAAAAAAAGAGAAATACTGGATTTTAAAATTAGACACATATAAACTAGGGTTAAACAAAGACTTGGGTATTTTAAATCTGTATAAATATTTCAATAGTTAAAAAATTCCTTTAGATATAGTTAAAAAAAACTTTTTAAACAACATCTAAAATACTATCGTTAGATTTCCGTTAAAAAATTCAAACACAGTCGCATTCCACATCACGTGACGTCCGCGTCCCACGACGGACGCTACTTGTAAAAACAAACTCCCAAATACAGTTATTCAATTAATTTCTGAGGAAGGACCGAGGTGGTCTGAAATATCAAATATATAAAAACATATAAATAAATACTTTCACAAAAAAACACCCAATTTTTTTCTTTTAATTTCCAACTTTTCTGTTGTTTTATCCATATTATATATATATATATATATATATATATATATATATATATATATATATATATATATATGAAATGTGTGTATTTCGGCAGCATGTTTTCATTCGGACAGGTTTCGTTAAATTATTTAGACACGTTCTCTCTACTTATTTTCGATAAGATCCTTTCATATTCGCGATTAAACTTTTTTGTGCGGTTGTTAAAAGACAAGAGGAAAACACCGTGTTGGCTCATATTGTATTTATTGCGAGTACTTTCGACATACCACAATGTCATCATCAGGTTATTATTAAATATGGAGTAAATATTTAATGTTCATGGTTGTGAAAAACAAAAATTGTTGTGGTCATCTGAAGATTACTATTTTTATATGTGGAGTCACGAACGCTGTGTCATAGCTGGTTGAGAGAAACCGTTTTAAGGGGAGTTAACTGGGTATGCTGCAAAAACGTTTGTGACTTGAGTAGTTGCTAGATGAAGGAAATACTATTAATGACAAGCTCTGACATTTAAAGACTATCTATTATACACATTTGAAAATGTATGTGGAGTGTCCGTAATTAATTTTATTGATGTTTGGTTATAATACTTTGATATAAATAGCTTTCAGAATTTTTAGTTTGTGTTTATTCTTTTCGTGGAAAATTATGGAGGCATTTTCGACGAGGATTTGTCTGAATTGCGAATGTGGACAAGTATGTTGTTGTACGTGTTTAGAAATATTAGAAGTATTATTCAGGTGAAGACTTAACCGAAGTGAAAGCGTTGTTGCCATGTGTCCAACATAGATATTATTTGTATCGTTGGAGATGCAGTCTCCCGGAGGACATTTAAATTTATAAACGATGTTGGTATTCTGAAGCACGAAAGTGGCCGTGGAAGAGTCATTACGAATGAATTTATTAGATATATTGGATTTAGTGAAGTATATAATAAGTTTTTTTGTTTGTTTGTTTTTTTACTAGGATCTGTGGTGGATGTATTGATTTTTATTAATTTTTCTATGATATGTTCGTCTTGTTTATAATTAGCATGCATCTGGTTAAGGAATAAAAAGTCAATATGCTTGGGGTTAGTTGGAGGAGTATTATATGCTATATGTTTCGTATAGAGGTCTCTAATGAAACACCTTATTTGCTCGTCAACGATGTAGTTGGGGAAGTTATTATTGATGAGTGTTTGTTTTATATTTTTAAGTTCGCTGTAGAAGATCTGTTTTGGAAATGAATTAGTTTTTGTACGGTTTATTAGGTTTTTTATAATAGCTATTTTCTAGTAATTTGGACATTCGCTTTTATAGTTAAGAGTACAAGAATTTATACAGGTAGGTTTTTTATATGGGGAGATGGTGATTTAATCGGCCTGTTAATGATATTTGAGGAATAAAAAACAAAATACACTATTTACATTATTCGGACTATTGTCCTCATCTTTGTCGCCATATTTATCACAACGCTTCGGCCGTTGTACGTTCAGGCCTTCTTCAAGTGGTTGGAATGTCGAACTAAACCCTTTATTTTGCTCGCTGGGGTAGACTGTTCTAGTTCCACGTGCCATGTCTAATGGATGTCAGTTATCAGTTATCTCCAGTGAATTAACCTCTGAAAGTTCTCAACCGCCTTAACCAGGTATTGAATTCACACTCTTTGGGTCCTGTCACTGGATCTAACTAACGCCTTTATCCACTGTGTCTTGGGTCCTTGGCGACAAAGATGAGGACAGTCGTCCGAATAATGTAAATAGTGTACATAATACCTCATCTCAGAAATATAGAAACAAAATGATAACAATACTACAATAAGATTAACAATAATAATTCTCTTTGTGCTTCAATTTAGTCAAAAGACCTACTAATATATAACTTATATATATATGAGGAGGCACGGTGGAGTAATGGATATCGACTTGTATTGAGGAATCGGAGCGCCGAGTTCGAATTCGAGTCGAATCCATTACATTCACTTACGTGCTAATACCCTTGGGAAAGGTGTGAATCCTCTTCTTCTCCCTCCAGCTATGGGTAAATAGCAGGACAGACAGGTTTCTATGATGGCAACTGGTCTAGTAAAGGCAATTCGGAATTCAAACCCGGAGTGGAGCCCCGAAGGCGGATGGACGGCACTTTGTGCTACCTTCCGGCAACCTCTGAGGCCGCGTTGGTACCAAAGTGTATTGGTTTATCCTTTCCTTTGGACTCTGCTAGCATATATATCGCACCCAGGCTCGTAGTGCACCGCGCTACTCCATCGACTATATATATATATATATATATATATATATATATATATATATATATATATATATATATATATATATATAAAAGTGAACATAGAAGTCAACACTTAGCGACAGTCTGTTTCATGCTAGATGCAATCTTCGTGGCCTGACGATTGTATCTAGATGCAATCTTCGTGGCCTGACGATTGCATCTAGCATGAAACAGACTGTCGCCTCTAAGTTTTGACTTCTATGTTCACTTTTATATTTACACACGCTCTATCTCTGATATTGAGCACTTTATCCCATAAATATAGCACACTTTAAGACTATATTTCTTCATACATATATATATATATATATATAATATCATCAATCTTATCATCATTTTGTCTCATTATTCCTCAAATTTCATTAACAGATCTATTAAATCTACACACGCACACACACACACACACACACACACACACATATGATTATATCGATCTGCCTATCTATCTGTTTATATCTAGTTATTTATCTATCTCAATTCATTATCTATCTTAATCTGTTCATATCTATCGATATATGCCAGGATGTTCATACCTGTATATTTGTCTAAATTAGTTCATATCTATAGAGGCACTGATATTCAATTCTAGTGATGTAATGGAATAACCTGTCACCCCCATGAGTGACTACACTATAGGTAGTAACTACCTATAAGTAGCTGTAAGTCAACAGACCCGATCCCGTTTATGCGGGGGTCTACGGGGATTTTTAGGCCGAGACTACGGGCTCGGGAACCCCACATTAAATTTCGGCCTTGTGCCACATGTGACTGCGTGGGCAGTTGCTAGATACCATCTAGCTGGAATCTGTTCCAGATGTGCTGTCGAACTCTCTGCCTTCGGGCAGATAGGAAGCCGGACGAGGCAGTGCCGAAGGGCAGAGTCTCGTCCGCGGAGGTAGACAGACCCAAACCCGTTTATGCGGGTTCTACGGGGAATTTTTGGCCAAGCCTACAGGCTCAGATGACCCACGTTAAATTCGACCTTGTGCCACATCCTACCTCGTGGGGAGGCTGGTAAATATTACTAGCTGGGATCTGTTGGGTACGACTCAGACTTATATTATTGTCTAGCTGGTATCTTTTGAGTAAGACTCAGACTTACGTGAGAACTACTGACCTTCCAATAGTAGCAGTCACTAATGGATTGACTTATGACGACCTTGTGCATAACAGTTGCCTTTATTCTTATTGTACTGTTTTTTTGCAATAAAACTTTACTTATTTTATCCACCTTGTTTCTCAAGTATATATTCCTATTAGCACGGAATATAACACCTAGTAAATAAATTTTATAATAAATAAACTTTCAATAATTGCAATAAAATTAATAACAGCAATTTATCAGCGTTCTCACAAGTAGCTTTTTGTATGGAAAGGTGTGTAACTTTTATGGATGCATCTTTTCATAGAAACCAGTGTTATCATTTGAAATGTTTATACAAATGGACACTTGTCTGGTATGAGAAAGATAATTCATTTTATCAATTGTAATTGCTCGCAGTTTACAAGAGGAAATAAACGTGTTGAATTCGATAAGTTACCATGTAGTTTCAGTCATTAGTGTGTTGTTTGATCTCTAACAGCTTCAATTATCTCTTTACGTTAAAAGAACTGCTTAGTGGAATTTTTTTAGACAGGCTGGTATAGTTTTGTTGACTGACGATGACATGTTGCACAAGTCTACCTGTTTTAGAGAATACAAACTGGAGAACATTTTAATTTATTTAAACTAGCGACTAACAGAGTATTCTCGTTTCATATTTTGGAATCATTTTTTTTTCTAATATGTCCTCAAATTTTAAATCTTAGATTTTATTTTGATTTCTGAAACCTTATATATATATATATATATATATATATATATATATATATATATATATATATATATATATATAGATAGATAGATAGATAGATAGATAGAGAAAGCGATTTCTGCATAACTCCATCTATAAAAAAAATTATTAGTCCGAAAATGTTCCTGATTTGTTAGTGTGAGATTTTTTTTCATTTTGGCGTTTCCTTACACATAATTAGTCTGATATGTAGATCTGTATATATTTTCCATATACATATATATATATATATATATATATATATATATATATATATAGAGAGAGAGAGAGAGAGAGAGAGAGAGAGAGAGAGAATTTTAAATCATATGTATATATAATTTTAAAACACACAAACACACACACACATATATATTGTGTATTTGGGAGGCGATTCCCCTTATATACAAGTTTCGAAAGACGACAGAAAATGTACTGTGATGAAGCTATTCATTTAATTTTTCTTGTGTTCGTACAAGTGTTTTCATTACTGGACACAAATGTGTAAAAGCTGGCCAAATGTTCTGCATATATGAGCGCTTTCGGCTCTTTTTTATCCATTATCAAGGACGATTTTTATTTTTAACTGAATGTGTAGATTTTTATGTATGTAACTGAAATTATAGGAATTTTTTATTTTCTAAACATGGTCAGCACGTTGTGGCCGTGTCCATAGTTAATGTTGTTGAGTGCTGGCTTTTTATTATTTTATTATTATATGTGCATAAGGCTATAATGTTGCAGATGGTAGGTTTCCGTGTGTGTGCTAAATGAGTCCGAATTGAGCTATGTTCAGATAGGTGTAACGTGAATCGTCCAGATAGGCATGTAGTGGTATGACCAATATAATTATTTATGAGTTTGGTTTGGTCAAGAACTCAGTTCCTTAAGAGGAATGTAAAGAACACAAGAAAATTAAATAAAAATATTAATCGCAGTGCCTTGTCAGTCGTCATTAACGAAACTTGGATTTACAGGGTGCGACTGGCAAATTTTTACCATTTTATACTTTCAGTTTCACGCATGTGCGTTGTTTGTTTTTTTTATTTTGTCGACTGTACAATAATACGTCCGCAAAGATTTTTATTTAATTTTTCTTGTGTTCTTACACATGCCTCTTAAGGAACTGAGTTCCTGACCAAACCAAACTCATAAATACTGTACTGCTTGGCATTCGCGCCAGAAGTTCCAATATGAACATTTCAGAGTGTTTAGATATCAATCAGAAGACAGTATAGAGTATTCGGAAAGAATTGGATGAGTCTAATGGTGATTACGAAGGTATTTGGAAAGATCATTAGTGATGGCGAAGGTATACCTCCATTCATCTTCCCATAGAGCCTCACTCATATATTGGTTATATATATATATATATATATATATATATATATATATATATATATATATATATATAAGGTGATTGAAAAGTAAAGCCCCATTTTAAAATATTTATAATTTATTTATTAACTATAATTTTTACAAGAAATAGATATCAGAGGAAAGCATTTAGCATGAAGTTTTATTTAAAATTCGATGACTTTAATCTCACCAATGCCTGCCTTATCATACATAATGTTTTTTATATAATTTATCATCCGAAAAGAAAAACATTATTAGATTGCATGAGAAATTGAAAAAAAAACTAAATAAAAGCACCTACAATCAAAATCTTTGTTTTCCTGGGTGTGGGTGTTTAGATCACGTGAAGTCTCTCCAATGTACATCTTATTGCTTGTGAGACGTTTCGTCCTTTAGCTATAAAAATGTATTTTATAGTTTCATATTGTTTTGTTTTTATTTGGGTTTTCACTATTTTTCCATAGCTGGGACCCTAAGAGTTGCTACCACTTGAGTCAGGATGAAGAGTAATTAATATGTGGTTCCACGCTCCTCAAAATCTCCAATCTCTTCATCAGAGGCATTTATTTTCGGGTGTAGTTTCTCGTCATACCCAGGACTATATATATATATATATATATATATATATATATGTGTGTGTGTGTGTGTGTGTGTGTGTGTGTGTGTGTGTGTGCATGCATAGTACTGGGTATGACAATTTTGTTGCATACTGTTGTTACCGCAACAACGTAAAGCATAACTTTAATCTCACCAATGCCAGCCATATCAAAACAAACAAGATGAGTTGTGTACCGTCTGTGAGAAAAAGAGCACAATGAAACATTTCACTTCGCCAGAAATTTGGAAACGCCATACTGTACGGCTTGGCATTCGCGCCGGAAGTTCCAATATGAACATTTCAGACTGTTTAGATATCAATCTGAGGACAGTATAGAGTACTCGGAAAGAATTGGATGAGTCTAATGGTGATTACGAAGGTGTTTGGAAAGATCATTAGTGATGGCGAAGTTATGCCTCCATTCATCTTCACATAGAGCCTCACTCAAAACGGAGTCCTACATCAAGTGCCTTGAGGAGGTAGTGCTGCCCTGGATCAAGAGGGTGGCTTCTGGAGGACAATAGGACTCTGCACCATGCCGCAGAAAAATCCAATCATGGCTGTCATACAATTTCTTCGATCACATCACCCCTTACCTAACTCCCCAATTGACCGAAAGACCAATCAAAATCCTTTTGACACCAACACTTTTGTTTTCCTGGATGTAGGTGTTTAGATCACGTGAAGTCTCTCCGATGTACATCTTATTGCACTGTAGGCATTTTATTTGATAAACTCCGGCATTTGAATTGTTTTTTATTTTATTTTTTATCCCGCATTCAGGAACCGAAAAGAGATTTGCGTTTAGATAAATATTCAAATTCTCTCGTATCACACCGCAACAACGTAAGGCATAACTTTAATCTCGCCAATGCCAGCCTTATCAAAACAAAACATAACCGATTAAAGGGAAAATATATTTAAAGAGAAAATATATTTAAAGCAATATTACCGAGTGTTACCACGCGTTTAAAAAACTACATTACATGACCATTTTTCTACAGATCCATTATTCATGAATCTAACGTATCTCTTCCGAATACATAAAAAAACAATATATGTACAAAATAAGCACGAGTAATACTTTAATAAATTTCGTTTCAAAACATCCTGCAGCGTCTCAACATACTTTAGCATTCATAAGGTTTTCTTATCATTATCTGTTAATTCATTACACGTGACACGTATCGAATCAAAACATCCTACTGCATATTACTATTTTTTACGCACTTTAGCGTGGAGAATGTTTGTTACACATGTTTAAATATTATCAGTTATTTCACTTCACTTGACACGTATCTAAGCAACGAAAAATAGTCAAACAACATACCATTAATCTGTGTCTCTTAGCTTTTTATTATTTTTTATCATTTGTATCTTGATCTCTGGCGAAGTTTTAGTAATGTGAAAATGTTAGATTGAGATCTGTTTCCTACTTGTTCTTTATCCTATCATTTTGTCGTATTCCTATCCACACTCGATATATATATATATATATATATATATATATATATATATATATATATATATATATATATATAGTAGGGAAATGTATAAATAAGTTTTAAAAGAATTTTTATAACAATCAGTCAAACCTAATTATTTCCGATGTGAGCAACGACGAAGTTTGAGAGAAAATAAAAAGAAAAAAAAGACATTTAACATCAGGTATAGACAGTTGAAATTTCAGGTACATATAATACGGAAAGAGGGCTTGGAAAATGTGATAGTCACAGGACAAATTGAAGGCGAGAGGAAAACTACGAATAAACTACTTGTACTGAGTAAACTGATGGCAGAACAAGATTTAGGAGAGATAGCAAAATGACAGAATTTATTAAGAGATACAAAGGACAGGAAATTGTGGAGAGCCATGATCGACAACCTCCTGAACGGACACAACACATAGTAGAATAAGTATTATCATACAAACATCAATACATACATAAAACTATTTTCCTACGCCTCACGGTGATAAGTTTGACACAAACACATATATACTTATCTGCATGCATATATATATATATATATATATATATATATATATATATATATATATATTATGTCATTCACAGACAGTACTGTTTCGTTGTATCACAGCTCCTCAGTGCGACTAGACTTCGGAATGCCTAAAGCCAGGATTGAAACACAACTAATTTGGTGTCAGCCAGAGCTATCTTCACTCGGTAGAGTTACACAACTAAATCTAGCGTGTATATATATATATATATATATATATATATATATATATATATATATATATAATGCTCTGTAGTTTACATTGAGCTTTCCCTGGATTAATATCTTCCTTGGAATTATCCCTACCAGTCACATATTGGTAATATATATATATATATATATATATATATATATATATATATATATATATATATATATAGGGTGATTGAAAAGTAACTCCCCATTTTAAAATATTAAAATTATGTTATTAACTATAATTTTTACAAGATATACATATGAGAAGAAAGCATTTAGCATGAAGTTTTATTTAAAATTCGATATGCCACTAGATTTCTCAACCAGCTTCTCCAGTCGCCTAGGAATTTGCGCCAACTGATTTTACCAGGAACACTTGTGGCATGGAAGACACACACACACACACACACACACATATATATATATATATATATATATTGGGGAAAATGTATGACGATGTGTAAAAAGTTGTTTGTGAGACGTTTCGTCCTTTAGCTATAAAAATGTATTTTATAGTTTCATAGTGTTTTGTTTTTATTTGGGTTTTCACTATTTTTCCATAGTTGGGACCCTAAGAGTTGCTACCACTTGAGTCAGAATGAAGAGTAATTAATATGTGGTTCCACGCTCCTCAAAATCTCCAATCTCTTCATCAGAGGCATTTATTTTCGGGTGTAGTTTCTCGTCATACCCAGGACTATATATATATATATATATATATATATATATGTGTGTGTGTGTGTGTGTGTGTGTGTGTGTATAGTCCTGGGTATAACGATAAACTACACCCGTAATTAAAGGTCTCTGATCAAGATATATATACATATAAATAGCAATCCCTTGTTCAGACACATTTGCGTTTGCTGTACACTCAATTTATACTGCAACTATGCTATGTTTCTGGGGGAGAGCGTGTTATCTAGCGTGATCAACAATCTGAACAAGGGCAGCGGGCTCAAGCTCTCTCTCTCTATATATATATATACACTCTCAACTCTCGACGTATGAGGGTCAAGCAGATCAGTTCCTAGGAAACTGACAGCCCGACACCTGGTCATTTGATTGTAGTGGTGGAGAACAATTATAGTGATTATAGTGCAGAACCATCCACACTTTTTGAGGGGCCGAGTACAGAGACTTGGTGCAGTACGTGCCACAGGGTTCGAATTCAGAATTGTTCTCCTAGACCAGTTGCCATCCAAGTCTGTCCTGCTATTTACCCATAGCTAGAGGGAGAAGAAGAGGATTCACACCTTTCCCCAGGGTATTAGCACGTAAATGAATGTAATGGATTCGACTGGAATTCGAAACTAGGCTCTCCGATTCCTCAATCCAACTACTATCCACTCTTTCCTTCAGGCCTCGTGCCACATCCCACCATCTTCATTTCAGCGACTACAATGTAAGCTCTCTTAGGAGATAGCGTTTCCCACTTGAACATTATACACACATGCATGTACGTACAAACATTCATCAAAATACGAACATTCACCAAAGAACAAACACCAATATTACACACACACACACAATACATATATATATATATATATATATATATATATATATATATATATATATATATATATATATATATATAAACATTAGGCAGCATGTATTTTATATTCTATGCGTGATTATTTCTTTGTTTATATATATATATATTCTAGCAAGAAATATAAACGCACGTGTTTTCTTTTCATCTTCACCCCCGGTCCTCTACACGTGCATTTAATGCATCATTAAACGCTAATTGAATAATACACCAAACATCCAACTACATGCACATTAGCTTTCTTCCAGTGAGCTCTAGTCCTGAGCTGTGGTTGGGGTTTTGACGAGCGTACAACCACCTCTTAGTTGCTGTTGTCCCCAGGTCCACCATGACCTGGTGTGGTAGCACCTGTCAGGGTCCCAGCTATGGGCAAATAATGAACCCATCAAACAAAAACAAAGATTATGAAAGTATAATTATAGCAAAATGACCAAGAATACATTTTATAGCAAAATGACTAAGAATATATTTTCTTTGTAGTTGAAGGCATACAAATGCGTTCAAAATATTTAGTTGAAGCCATGAAATTCTTCATAATATTTAGATTTCGGCATTAAATAACCCATAGAGGTGTTGATATGCTACTAAACAAAATCAAGAAACCAACCAGTGAACTTTCCTGGCATTAATCCATATATCCTACAATCTTTCAAAGAAATTAAACTGTATTCCAAAATGCATCAACAAAACTTCAATATAAAATACACATACCACCGCCTGTAGTAATTATGACCACACAAACATGTATATGCATAAAAGCCGAGTATCATCAACCATGTATTAAATTGTGAAAGTAGAATAGCATATGTAGACGACAATTTATCCATCGCACCCTGTATGCGCACAAAAGCTGAGTATCATCTACCATGTATTGTATTGTGAAAGTAGAATAACATATGTAGACGACAATTTATCCATCACACCCTGTATGCGCACAAAAGCTGAGTATTATCTACCATGTATTGTATTGTGAAAGTAGAATAACATATATAGACGACAATTTATCCATCACACCCTGTATGCGCACAGAAGCTGAGTATAATCTACCATGTATTGTATTGTGAAAGTAGAATAACATATATAGACGACAATTTATCCATCGCACCCTGTATGCGCACAAAAGCTGAGTATCATCTACCATGTATTGTATTGTGAATGTAGAATAACATATGTAGACGACAATTTATCAATCGCACCCTGTATGCGCAAAAAAGCTGAGTATTATCTACCATGTATTCAACTGTGAAAGTAGAATAGCATATATCATATTTGCAATAACTTCAAAGGTCCCAAGAAAATAAAATTTCGACATTAAATGACCCATAAGGAGTTGATATGCCGTTAAGCAAACAAATCAAATCAATCCATGGAACTCACTTTAGAAGATTTATCATTATCAGTTTTTCGTTGAACATTGCCATATGTAACCCACTTTTCATAAACTGCTATGATATGTTTTAAGGAATGGTTGTAAGAATGATACATTCGCCATTACGGTTGGTTGCCTAGAACGTAAATTATTTATGACTCATCCTATTTGTTTTGTTGTTTTTTTTCTTTCTAAATATCAACGTTCTATTTTCTTTTTCATTGATTGGTCCTGTAGAAATATTCCTTTCTTTCTTTCTTTCTTTTTTTCTTTCATTCTTTCTCTCTTTCTTTCTTTCTTTCTTTCTGCCTGTCCTTTTTCTTTTTAACCCCTTCTTCTTTCTCACTTAGTTTCTTTCTCTTTTTCACCAAGACTTTCTACACATTTTCGCAAGCGATAAGCAAAGAGCTTTCATATTCTTCAAAATCTACAACATCGTATGCGATCTTTTTTCCCAATAGTATTTTACCTTTTTTTTATTCCTTTTTTCTTCTTTATTTCCTTCATGCCTTTTGGATTCTTTCCTGTCAAACCTTATTTGTTCTTTGTTCTTATTTCTTTCTTTCTTTTTCTGTCATTCTTTCCTCTTCCCTGTTTTTGTTTTTCATTTATTTGTTCCTCCTTCTTTCCATCGTTTCTTGCTTTTGCCATCCTTTCTTTTTTTGTTCTTAATATTTTCTTCACTCTTTCATTTCTCTTAACTTCCTGACTTACTTACTCACTGATGTTATTCTTTCATGTAGATCTTTATTATGCTTTCCCTCTCGTCTTTCCTTCCTTTTCTCCATTTTTTTCCCTACCTTCTTTCATTCATTCATATTCTTTCATGGACATCTCTTATGCTTTTTCTCTTCCTTCCTTCCTTCCTTCTTTCTTTCTTTCCTTACATCATACTTTCCTTCTTTCATTCATTCCTTCTGCTATTCTTCCTAGTACATCTTTTTATGGTTTTTCTCCTCCTTCTTTCCTTCCTTCTTTCTTTCCTTCCTTCTTTCTTTCCTTCTTTCTTTCCTATTCTGTCATGTATATATTTTTATGCTTTTCCTCTTCCTTCTTTTTTTCCTTCCGTCTGGCTTTCCTTCTTTCGTTCAATCCTTCTGCTATTCTTTCGTATACATCTTCTTCATGCTTTATCTATTCCTTCGTTCTTTCGTTCTTTCTTTCCTTTCTTCTTTCTTTCCTTCATTCTTTCATTCATTCCTTCTGCTATTATTTGATGTACATCTTTATATTTATATCTCCCTTTATTTCTTTCCTTCCTTCCTTCCTTCTTTCCTTCCACCTTCCCTTTTTTCTTTTCTTTTCTCTTTCTATCCTTCTTTAATTCAATCCCTCTGCTATTCTTCCATGTACTTCTTTTTGTGCTTTTCTCCCCCTTTTTTCTTTCTTTCCTTTCTTCCTTCCCTGAGTCATTCTTCTCTTCTTACTTTCCTTCTTTCATTCATTCCTTCTGCTATTCTTTCATGTAAATCTTTTTATGCTTTTTTCTACCCTTTTTCTTCCTTCCTTTCTTCTTTCTTTCTTTATTTTTTCATTCATTTATTCTTTATGCTCTTCTTTTCTATTCATCTTTTTTCAATGTTTCTTCTTCTTTTTCATTCCTTCCTTCTATCTCTTATTCTTTCAATGTATTCTTTGTTTTTCAA
The DNA here is from genome assembly GCA_964036315.1 of Acanthosepion esculentum. Classification (NCBI taxonomy): domain Eukaryota; kingdom Metazoa; phylum Mollusca; class Cephalopoda; order Sepiida; family Sepiidae; genus Acanthosepion; species Acanthosepion esculentum. The sequence goes on along the minus strand of OZ038503.1, from coordinate 26,818,927 downwards.
CTTTTTCTCTGCTTTTCCTTCTTCCCTTCTGATATTCTTTCATCAGCATTTTTTTCTTCTTCCTTCTTTCGTTCGGTCCTTCTTTCCATGTAATAATATTTCCTCTACGCCTTCTTTCTTTCTCTTACACTTTGCTTTCATTTATTTTTATTGTTCTTCTTTTCCTGCTTTCTTTTTTTCTTCTCTTCTTACTTCCTTCGTTCTTCTCTCTTTCCTCTCGATACCTTTTCCGTCCACCTTTTTTTTTTTGTTTTCCTTTTTTCTTCTTTCATTTCTTCCTTCTATTATTTTTTCCGTTCATTTTTTTTTTTTTTTTTCATTCTTCAAAATTTTCTTTCTCCTTTCCTAACTTCCTGCCGTCTGGCATTCTTTCTATTCTCCATTCCTTCTTTTCTTTCTTTCCTTCCTTCTTTCTTTCTTTCTTTCCTTCCTTCCTTCCTTTACTTCCTTTCTTCCTCCCTTCCCTATTCTTATTTCTTCAACGAATTAACGCTTGGGGGAATCTTTTTGCTGAAGGCATTGCATTTTGTCGACACTCGAGTTCTGCTCTTATCCAAAACGACATATCCCATGATCCTTCAGTAACGTAATCTGATGGATGACTTGTATTTGTCCTGCATAATTCGTTCTTTGAAAAAAGTGTTTAACGTCTGTGTTGTGATGGTATAACCCAACTTCCTCATTCACGATAATGGACGGACTGTTTGCCGATTAAGTACGACCACAGCAGACAGTCAGGAGCGACTTCGTTTGTTAACACCTATTGAGGTTTAGCATACTCTCGACTCTGTCTCTGTACTACATCCGATTATAAACTTATTATTGAAAACCTACATTCCGGTTACTTTGTTTATTATATCTTGCACGAGATATAACAGTCTGTTTCAGTGAAATGGAAAAAATTTGTACCCTTAAATTCTTAAAATAACGACCAGCATTCATATTTATGATTGTTATTGCAATATTTTATAAAAGTTGATAAGCCCAAATATTTGACGATGCGATAGGGGGATTTCTACAAACATATTATTACCGTAGAACTCGCCATGAGCTCATTCAGTCACTAAATTAAGACTCATCAGAAATTACAAATAGGAGAATCGAGAAATCTTCACGTCTATATCTAGTATTATATTACCGGTACAAAAAGACTTCAATTATTAGAAGTTATTACCATAAAAGAGCGGTATTAAGTAAAATATAATCAATGTTAAAATTGCGATTTTAAATTCATTTTACAACTTTTTGTGGGGGTGATTATTAACAAATTATTTACAAGTTGTCTAGTAATCTCTTTGAAATCTAAGAACCACGCAAAAAAGAATAAATGGAATAAAATAATTGTTTTTTCTTTGACAGGTGAATAACAGTTTTATACCAAAATCTTTTCTAGTTCTTTAATATATAAATCAGCAAAATCGTCATTCCATTTATATCTTAAGTTCCGTCTTTGGAAAGCCGATGCGAAGAGTATTATTCAGACATGATTGAAGAAGAAGGAAATTGGCATTCAAACGTAAAATAATACGTATGCATGAAAAATTCCCAAATTCCTGCTGCTATTGGAAATATTAAAGTCTTAGCTAAGTTAAGCTCTTAAATAATGAACTTATAAAGTAGCCCACGTCAAAATGTGCCAGTGTGGATTGCGAGAAAGTTTCAACCAAGAAGAATATTTCAGAAAGAATAGCAACGGTCTGAGACACGATCGCTTTTGGAAAATGTCCGAATAACACTTTTTTCTGGGAATAGTACCGGGTGTATATATATGTATATATATATATATATATATATATATATATATATTAATACATGTTTCATTAAATAATATAGATAAGTGTTGTCTATATATTTTATGTAAGTTTTTTTCATATACTCTGATAAGCTTAATAACATTATCATTAAACAATGAAAGAAAATCACAATATTGATACATATTTTTTTTAATCCAATCTAAGCTTTCGGCTTACATAAGCCATTATCAAAGATGACAATATAAAGGTGTAGCCTTGTGAAAAGGCAAATTGAAATATCCAAGGAAAAATTGAACACACTTAACAGCAACAAACAAGAATTATACGATAAACTAAAGGATATAACTACCCCGGACCAACTGGAGGAAATTACGCCTAGACTCACGGAAATTATCAACAAATCTGAAGCACAACACCGGTTTAAAATTATTAAAAAACTGAATACATTATACAAAGGTAATATCACACTTCCTGACAAAACGGATAAATACATTAACCTTTCCAACTATGAACTAACCAAGCACCAAAAAGAATTACTTAATCTTGGACCTAACTGCCATTTATACCGTAAGTACAATATTGTGATCTTTGATAATGGCTTATGTAAGCCGAAAGCTTAGATTGGATTAAAAAAAAGTATGTATCAATATTGTGATTTTCTTTCATTGTTTAATGATAATGTTATTAAGCTTATCAGACTATATGAAAAAAACTTACATAAAATATATAGACAACACTAATCTATATTATTTAATGAAACATGTATTAATGAAAAAATGCTGCCTAAATACACACAATATATATATATATATATATATATATAATAGAAAATGGTAATCCGTGTGGATTTTCCTAGAGGATATAGATCCAGGAAGAGCTCTATGTCAAGAGACAGGACATAATTATTAATTAATAAATATCGAACATTTAAAATCCCATAGGTAATAATTTTTATTTCATGAAAGCTATAAAAAAAAAAATACTTTCAATCTATCAGACATCCAAATCTGAAAGACTGAGAGCTATTTTTTAAAGCTTTCATGAAATAAAAATTATTACCTATGGGATTTTAAATGTTCGATATTTATTAATATATATATATTAAGACATTTTTATGTTTATACATTCTTTTTATAGATACAAATATTTAAGTAAATGCTCTGTTTTTTTTTTAATAATAAACAGTATTAAACAACATTTACCGGCCTGAATGTCCGTGAAATTTTCATAGAAAATTATCGTCCTCCGACAGGAATTGAACCTGTATCCTACACGGAACCGTCATATAGCCTGACGTGCCTTAACCGTTTCGGCCACAGAGGAGCGTTCGGTTATCAAGGTCGATTTTACTGTCTTTAAACTTTAATCTTCCATGAATCTTTCACGTACATTCATATCTGCTCATGGCGTATCAAATGTAAACAAATGACGTCACACATTGTGAAATGGACAAAGTCCGACAATTATTTTAAGACATTTTTATGTTTATACATTCTTTTCACAGATACAAATATTTAAGTAAATGCTCTGTTTTTTGGGGCTTTTTTAATAATAAACAGTATTAAACAACATTTACCGGCCTATATATAAAAATTTCTCGGACATTCAGGCCAGTAAATGTTGTTTAATACTGTTTATTACTTAAAAAAAAAACAGAGCATTTACTGAAATATTTGTATCTATAAAAAGAATGTATGACCATAAAAATGTTTTAAAATAATTGTCGGACTTTGTCCATTTCATAATGTGTGACGTCATATATATATATATATATTTACATATATATATATATATATATATAAAAGTGAACATAGAAGTCAACACTTAGAGGCGACAGTCTGTTTCATGCTAGATGCAATCGTCAGACTACGAGTGCTGTTATTTTTCTCGGCTATTTATATATACGGGTCAGTGGTGCATTGTGGGTAGTCTATTTTTTCGGTTATTTTACCGGAAGTCGTTTATTTATTTATTTGGGTGAAATTATTTTGCTTGTTTTTATTTTTATTTTTTATCTTATATATTTATTTATTTATTTATTATTTTTATTTTGATCGGTGTTTTTATTAACGTAATAAAGATTTGTTTATATAGCTTATTTAATAGTTTTGTTTTTGTTTGGGAAGATAATTAAAGCTATTTGTTCAATTTTGGGGTTGATTGTTGTGGTTTGTTCTGACTATTATTTTGGCGAGAACAGTTTTTAATTTATTTATTTGGATTGATTATCTTTATTTGTTTTTTTTCTAAACGGCTAGTTTATCGGTATCGGTTGTTAGTTTATTTATATATTTGGATGTGTTTAGATCAATTTATTATACTTGTCGTTATTTATTTGTTACACTGTATATTTTCTCTTCTTGGTTTTCGATTTTTAAGTAACGCAGTATATTATTTTTTTTATTCGTTTTTTTTATCGTTATATAACAGTTATAGCTATTTTTCGTCCGGTTTTTTGTTTTGATTTTTATAGTCTAATATTTTGGTCATAATAGTTTGCTAATTTGTTTATTATTTACTTTATTTATGGATTTTGTTTCTTATTTTTATTCTATTTCGTCTATTCTAACAGGTGTGATTTGGTAATTTGTTTGGATTAATTTATTTCGCTTATTTTATTGTCATTTTGTTTGTTTATGTATTTATTTATTTTTTTCCGTTTTCGATTTTTAAGTTACGTAGTAAAAATTTGTTTTCATGTCTGCATTTTGAGATTAGTTCGGATCTTTTATTTAATAATTTATTTTGGTCTGGGGGATAAATGATAGCTATTTTTTCCTCCAAGCAAAGTTTGCAAGTTTTTGATTAGTTGTTATAGGGTTATTTATATATATATAGGCACGGTGGAGTAATGGATAACGGCTTGGATTGAGGAATCGGAGAGCCGAGTTCGAATTCCATTACATTCACTTACGTGCTAACACCCTTGGGAAAGGTGTGAATCCTCTTCTTCTCCCTCCAGCTATGGGTAAATAGGAGGACAGACTGGGTTCTATAGCCTTGGACGGCAACTGGTCTAGGAGAAGGGCAACTCTGAAATCAAAACCTGCGGAGGGTCGTTTGGGGACCTTGTGGCATTCGTTTCACCAGGTCCCTGTATTCGTCCCTCCAAAAAGTGTGGATGGCCCTACACAAAGCCTTCACCACTATAATCAAATCTTGTGTGGGTGTCCGGCTTTCAGTTTCTGGGAACTGATCTGTCTGGCCCTCATACGTCGACTTCGACGGGAGAGTCCATCATATATATATAAGCAATATACGACCAGTCTACAAATTTCCAGAGAGACTATTAAAAGTAGAAGACAAAGCCCTGAACTCTGTAAAGTATTTCACCTATCTTGGTAGAAAAGTCAATTACAGTGGAACTTTAGCTGATGAAATCATGCATCGGATTGCTAAGGCTACCAGTGCTTTCCGCAAACTTCGCCATCGCTTGTGGAATGAGTGGTGTATTCGACTGGATACGAAAAATACGGATTTGCAGAGCTGTTATACTTGCCATCCTTTTGTATGGCTCAGAGTTGTGGACTCCATACCATAGATGCTTTCCATAAAATCTCTTTGCGTGAAATCTGATAGGACATCTAACGTAGACCTGTTTAACAGGAGTAATATTGGAGGAATCGAGACTTTTCTCATACAGTCTCAGTTACGGTGGACTGGTCATGTCTTGAGAATGTCTGATGACAGGATACCCAAGATCCTAATGTACAGCCAGTTAGATCAGGGCTACATGAATGTAGGACGCCCATGGCTAAGATACAAAGACAAGCCGAAAAGCAACTTGTCAGCAGTCAATATACCACATAAAACTCTTGAACGCTTATCCCTGGAGCGGGCAGAATGGAGATCAATGTATTTTAATGGACTCAGCAGTTTTCAATCTGCTTGTTTGAATCATCGAAGCGAGAGCAAGATCTAAAAGGTCAGGCAATCTAACAGTAATCTCATCCCACAAAAATTTTATAACTGAATCAACTAAGCTGCCAGATCCTCATACGTAGAAACTGACGAGAGAGTCTATCACACACACACACACACATATATATATATATATATATATATATATATATATATATATATATATATATATATAATGTAACTCTATTTAAACTCGGTGGGTAAAAAAAACCTGGATAACACAATTTTTAAATAAATTGGCATCCAGAGAAAAATTGAAAAAAAAAGAACAAGAAACCTCCGAACAGGGCGAAAGAAATCGTCCATTACCTTAAATCTCTGGTACAAAGAAAAAAAAACAGCGAGTAATAAGTTAAAACGAAGAGTGCTCAATACACTAAGTAGAGCAAAAGTAAAATAAATAATGAGCCAGGTACAATTAGGTAGTACCTAGCTTATTAGGATTTATTATATATATATATATATATATCTATATATATATATATATATATATATATATATATAATAAATCCTAATGAGCCAGGTACTACCTGCCTAAGTTTCATTTCTGATGATCCCATATGGTGAAACATAGGTAGGTAGTACCTGGCACATTAGGATTATATATATATATATATATATATATATATATATATATATATGTATATATATAATAAAGCCTAATTAGCCAGGTACTACCTACCTAGGTTTCATCTCTGATGATCCCATTTGGTGAAACATAGGTAGGTAGTTCCTGGCTCATTAGGATATATATATATATATATATATATATATATATATATATATATATATATGAATGTGCTTGCTTGTATAAGTATGAAGATTTGTATTTCAGTGTGTGTTTTTGCGTGTTGTGTTCATTTTCATAATCATATCCTGAAAACCATTAGCCATTTTTGCGTTTATTGACTTTCACCGTTCTATCTAATATCTCCTTTTCTCTGTCTTTCTCTATTTGCAGTACCGTACCTGTGCTGAAGGCTGCTGCCCCCATGAGTATTGTGCCTATCACCGGATTTGCTACCCGAAAATCCACTGCCACTTCGGCTGTCCAGACGGCACCTGTCAACACGGGGTGTGCTTGCCCGATCCTCCTTGCCAGAAACGCGCCTGCGGTATGGGCAACAGCTGCAGCATGAACTTCAATCTGGGCTACAACACGTGCCAGTACAACCTCGACATCGGCAGCACCCTGTGCGTCGACAGGTACGGCCATGCCGTGACCAACGCACCTTGACACTGACAGTACCTTCCCGTGCCGAATACAAGCCGCTGGGTCGGAGACGGGGAGATTTACATCTTTCTCTGTGTGAATGTGTCTCTTGACTGATTTCCGTGAGTTTGAACTGGAAGAGTGAGTTGCGGCCTTGGGCCGTTCTATGGAAGCGCATGAGTGTAAGAATAAAAAGGGACTTACAAAGAACAAAGAAACGTAAAGAAGATGCACATAGCGCTTCTTCAGTTACACTTACTGTCACAATTTAAAAGTATATCACAAAAACAGATTTCATTAAGAAGTAGAAAAATGTATATATATATATATATCAACACGGCATCACCCAGAAACTCGCAGAAATAAAAACTCCAGAAATGTTTCCTCTCAGATAAAACTCTATAAATTGAGTTATTTTTATTGCGTTTAAGTCGATGAGTTTCCAAAACTTAATTTTTAGATTTAATAAAAGAAAAGTGGCATCGACCTATACGACATGTTACCCAAAATATCGAAAAACGTAAATAGGAAATTGGATTCACCAAAAATTTTAAAAGAATAAACAAAAATAAAAAAGGGGTTAGTAATTGAATTTCTTTATTTCCTGATTGATTGCTTTCTAAAAATGTATTAACTATCCGGCGAGACACGGGAAACAATTTCGGAGAATGTAAGTCACCAATTGGCTTCCTCGAAATGAAAAAAAAAACTAAAATAACAAAAAAAGTTGGAAAAATTTCTTTATTTCCTGATGGATCGCTTTCCAAAGACTTGTTACTTATCCGGTGAGACACGGGAAACAATTTCGAAGAACGTAAGCCGCCAATTGGCTTCCTCGAAATTTAAAGAAAATGAAATAACAAAAAAAGTCGGAAAAATGTCTTTATTTCCTGATGGATCGCTTTCCAAAGAATTGTTACTTATCCGGCGAGACACGGGAAACAATTTCGAAGAACGTAAGCCGCCAATTGGCTTCCTCGAAATTTAAAAAAAATAAAATAACAAAAAAAGTCGGAAAAATGTCTTTATTTCCTGATGGATTGCTTTCCAAAAGCGTGTTACCTATCCGACGAGACACGGGAAACAATTTCGGAGAACGTAAGCCGCCAATTGGCTTCCTCAAAATCAAAAAAAAAAACTAAAATAACAAAAAAAGTTGGAAAAAATTCTTTATTTCCTGATGGTCGGCTTTCCAAAGACTTGTTACTTATCCGGCGAGACACGGGAAACAATTTCGAAGAACGTAAGCCGCCAATTGGCTTCCTCGAAATTTAAAAAAAATAAAATAACAAAAAAGTCGGAAAAATTCTTTATTTCCTGATTGATCGCTTTCCAAAGACGTGTTACCTATCCGGCGAGACACGGGAAACAATTTCGGAGAATGTAAGCCGCCAAGTGGCTTCCTCAAAATTAAAAATTAATAATTAATATAACAAAAGAGGTCAGAAAAGGAATTTCTTCGTTTTCTGATGGATTACTTTCCAAATACTTGTTAATTATCCGGCGAGACACGGGAAACAAATTTGGAAAATCTAAGCTGCCAATTGGTTTCCTTGAAATTTAAACAAAATTTAAAACAACAAAGAAGGTCAGAAAATTAAGTTCTTTATTTCCTGATGGAATGCTTTTCAAAGACGTGTTTTCTGTAGGGGAAAAAATTTCGGAGAATTGGATTCCTCAAGGTTTTAAGACAAAAACAAAAACAAAAATGTCAGAAAATTAAGTTCTTTATTCCTTGGTGGATTACTTTCCAAAGACGCCTTAACTATCCGGCGAGACTCGGGAAGCAATTTCGAGGAAAGTAACCCGCCATGTTCCTTCATCAATATTTTGAAATACAAAAAAAAAAAAAAAAAAAAAAAAAAAAGACACCCAAAAATCAGAAAATTAAGTTCTTTATTTTCCTGATGGATTGAGGCATAAACTATTCGGCGAGACAAGGGAAATGCTAGGTAATTGACAAACTGATCAACTTGTTCAAATTTACTTGAATTTTTGGGTAGAACCTAATATATAGAAAATTCTGATTGTAGGGGAAAATATTTCCTTTCTTTATGTATTGGTGGAGTGATCTTGAAAATTGTGTGTTCACGTCCAGCGAGACACGAAAGACGCTGGTCAACTTGACAGATATGCAAATTGATCAGCCTTCAGATTCTTTGAACATTTTCTTTGCACCTCGTACATGTACAGTAACTATGTGCGCGATGGATGTGGCCAGGAACTATTTTGGGCTTCAAACATAAAAGACATTCCACCAGCAAACAATAATATATATATATATATATATATATATATATATATATATATATATATATATATATATATATATATATATATATATATGCCAATTAGTAATAAAAAGCTGTGCAGTGCCTTCAGCAGAGGAAACTCATCAACGGGCGGTAAACAAACTTACCGTACAACGTTACTTCAGTAGTCTGCGTCGAAGTTCTTAACTAGGCATATTTATCATATCATATAGAGCCACGCAGTAGTCATAGATTTCCAACACAAAGTAATTAAGACCATTAAAATATTTTCATAAATATTCAACTTCATATCATCATATTGTTTGCACCTACACACAACACACCAGCAAGTGTTAAGAGCTGGCACTAGCGCCACGGCAGACTCGTTGCCTCATCACAGCACACCCAATGTAGTCAAATGTAAGCGACAATATTTTAGCACCAGCAAAGGTGAACTATCAACATTATTATTTCTTTAATTGTTTTATATGCCTTAAAATATCGTGTCTTATTTGCGTTATTATTCTGTTCTCTTACTGTCAAAAACTGTTGACCTCTACCGGCGTCACATAGAAATTTAATAATTTTCTGGACCAAAGTTCGACGCATACACTAGACTGGCTCATATACGAGTATATATGCTAAGTCGTCGCACCAGCATGGAAGAATTTCAAAGAATTAAACCGAAAAGTGTTTCTCTGTATTAAAATGTCCACTTATGAAGACGAAACCCAGAAATACTAAATACTGAAAAGCAAATAATGATCAGACAAATTTTATTCTGTTGAAAGATCAGCCTGGAGAGTGTAACACGTTCAACAACGTAATGTGGTCAAAGTGGGTCATAGCTATTATGATCAAAGGATGTCTCTTCTATATAAGATAACACGATGTGACTAACCAATGACACGACACGTCGCGAATCGACCAACTAGGGACACATCACTAAGTGCTAATTCATAATTAGCAAGAGAGAACATATATAAATGAACCAGTATATATTCACGCTAATATTGATGTTCAGATTATTCTTCCATGATTTTTCCCCGTGGTCGGAAGAGGCCAGACGAATCTAAAAATAAAAATGCTCTTATTCATCCCAAAAGATTTAAAATAAGAAAACGTTTTCTCTTGATAGGCCAATACTTCTCTATTATGCCTGAATAAAGCAAACACACATCATAGAATCCCAAATTGTTTTTCCTAATATTATTATTACTACGATGACGACGCCAGCGGAAACTCACTGAATTATATATATATATATATATATATATATATATATATATATATATATATATATATATATATATATATATATATATATATATATATATAAACATTATGGTAAAAGGTCCGCGAAGAACAAACATCCAGCCAGATTCCTGTAGAATCCAACAGGAACAGAATACCAAAAAACTGACTCACCGGCCATCGTTCTAGAACAGAAGTAATCAACGACCTGTCGAGGATGTATGAATGAATGGCGAAACAGGGGTCGGCAGTCTTGGCAAGGACACAAACGTTTCCAAGGCCTACAATTAATAGGAGGTTGTGAAGACGAATCGTCATCGTTAACGAGAACCATGCGATGTTTTAAAGCCACTTTTCGTGACCTGTAAAAGTTGAAAGTAACTCTTCCGTGTTAATTTCACTGGCTCCAAAACGTCAACTCACCAAGACTTTCGTTCAATCAAATAGACCAAGTAATATCGATACGACGTGTTACGAATTCTGTCGAATACAACAAGGGGAATGAGAAAAAAAAGACGCATACCTGGAATCCGAAAAAAAAACAGTTGAAGATTCTAGGGCAGAAAGACGGCTTAGAAAATTTGATACTCGCAAGCGATATTGAAGGCAAGATGGGCAGTGTAAAGGTGCGCATTACCTACCTAACGAGCTTGTGTAAATGGCTGGCAGAACAGGGATTAGGAGAGATAGCAAAAAGATAAATATTGGTAAGAGCTACAATGGATAGGAAGCTGCTGAGAGCCATGATCGGCTACGAGTAGAAAGGATACGGCTCATAGAAAAAGAAGAAGAAGAAGAAGATATTCATATACAAAAGATTAAAAAAAAACAACGGAGTTTATGTTACCAGACTACTTGATAGCGGACTATTTGACAACGGCCATATAGGAGACATGGGTCCATAATTAGATGGATCTGTATATACACGTTATGCAATAGGACAGGAAGATAGCATTCAATAATGAAACAGACTGTCGCCGCTCGTTGTTGACCTCCGTACCCACTGATATATATATATATATATATATATATATATATATATATATATATATATATATATATATATATATATTTCAAAAGACGCGATGATGTTATCACGTGCATGGCGAAGATTTTTATCATGTGACAGCGTGAAAAAGATTTTTATTATACAAGCCAAAAGATCGAAGAATACGTTATAAAATTTAAATATATTATAAACATTGTAGGATGTTTCCAGAAATACTGTAATCTATACGATTAATAAGAGGTCTTTTGCTTTTAATATGTAATGCTTCTAAGATTTTAAGGCGTCTAATGTCTGTATGTTTATCTATAATTTTAGTATTATCTATAAGTATTTTACGTATATCAGATTGCATAAGGGAAACAGTATGTGACATAATATGTTGTTTAATGGAGCTAGAATTATTTAGATGCATAGTTAGTCGTATAGATTACAATATTTCTGGAAACATCCTACAATGTTTATAATATGCTTAAATTTTATAACGTATTCTTCGATCTTTTGGCTTGTATATAAAAATATTTTTCACGCTATCACATGATATATATATATATATATATATATAATTAAAAAAAGTCTCAAACACTACTATTCCATAGTTATAATTTATTACATTGGAATCGTAATCACCGTTAGACCCTCCTGTTCTTCCTTCTTCTGTTACCCCTCTCTAGATCTTTCAAACATTTCCCTCTTACACTTGTTTCCCACTCCCACACATACGCTCTCACTAAAATTTTATTTTTTATACCCGGAGTTATATTTTCCGATTTCTTTTTGAATTTGTAGGTCTGACGAATTTGATCGTAATTACGATTCCAATGTAATAAATTATAACCATGGAATATTAGTGTTTGAGCCTTTTATATTATATTCTTACTCTGTCCTGGACATTGGGTTCTACCTGGATTCTATCCTCTTGGAAATTTATATATATATATATATATATATATATATATATATATATATATATATATATATATATATATATATTTGTTTATGTATATTGACCATTAATATTATATATATATATATATATATATAATATATATATATATATATATATATATATATATATATATATATATATATATATATATACAAATGTAACAGAATGAAGAATAAAATTCTAACGTTCAAAACATTAATTTAAAACAGGGATCAATACAAAAGTAAAGCAATAAATATTTATTATACACTGTTACATTAGAACATGTAAGTTACTACTACAAAAATGTACAATTAGTTTAGACATTTAATAAACAACGTCTTTCTTTTTCCTTTCTTTCCTTTCTATTCTTTTGGTAGTAGAGTTAATTACTTATGCTTTCTTTTGCTTTTTTTTCCTCTTCGTTTTCCTTTTATTGATGTCTTATGTGCTTTCATATTTCTTTATAAAAATCGTTTTCACCTTATACACAAAATTTTCCAAATGTCGGAAAATGAAGTGAAGTTTCATAAATAGCAATTTTAAATAAAATCGCTTATTACCACCGTTGTTGAGATGAGACGTTGTTTATTAAAAGTCGAAACAAAATATACAATTTTGTAGTAGTAACTTACATGATCTAATCTAGCAGTGTATAATATATGTCAACTCCATCACTTGAGAAGATATCAGAAGTGTTGAAACAAAATGGCTATTTTTGTAGTGATTTCCTAACATTTTTATGATATAATATTCGAATAAAAGATTATATATATATACATATATATATATATATATATATATATATATATATATATATATATATATATATATAACACAAAAAATATGTTAAATGGTCGGAAAAATTACGGGAAAAAAAAGGACGTAAAAAGTGCTCAATGCACAGCGGCTTCAGAAAAACAGACATGTAGAGCAAGCCAATACAATAAAAAAAAGGTAAATCGACGTATACTACTGCACATTATCGTGATAATAGTAGTGAGACGTTGTTTCAGGAACACTTCTGGCCCAGCCACCTGATGAGACCTAGCGGTCGAAACCACGGTAGTGTACCGTGTTTTATCTCTTTTTATTATATATATATATATATATATATATATATATATATATATATATATATATATAGGTAGATAGATAGATAGATAGATAAGTAACGAAAATCTGGGTAATCCGTATGGATAATCTCAAGGAGGATGAAATCCTGAGAGCTCAATGTTAAGTCAGAGCGAATAATTTAATTTACATTATAAATTTAATTTAATTAAATTAAATATATATATATATGTGTGTGTGTGTGTGTGTGTGTATATTTAATTAAATTATATATATATATATATAAATCTAATTAAATTATATATATATAATATAAATTTAATTAAATTATATATATATATAGATAGATAAATTGATAGATAGAGAGAGATATAGATAGATATATAGATATATACATAGATATATATATATATATGTATGAATTTAATGAATTTATATGCATAAATTTAATTAAATATATATATAGATATATTATGAATTTAATTAAATTATATATATACATATATATATATATATATATATGTGTGGTTGTGTGTGTGTGTGTGTGTATATATCCGGTCGAGCTCTCTTGAGAAGAGGGTAATTTTAAAAACAGTGGCTACTACTGCTATTAACGCATTGCTCTGATTTATTTCGTACAGAAAGAAAGTTAACGTTTCCCTTTCTCTCTGCCGAGCGTCGATAACCTCGGTGCAGGATCTCTGACTGATGCCAAATCGGTCGGCTTGAAGCGATTGGACGTCTAGCCAAACTGAAGAGCTGTGATCCAGCGAAACAGTCTGTCTGCAGATTATATATATATATATATATATATATATGTGTGTGTGTGTGTGTGTGTGTGTGTGTGTGTGTGTGTGTGTGTGTGTGTGTGTGTGTTGTATTAAAACCTGAGTCTATCAAGACTCAGGTTTAGTACTACATACACACGAAGAAAAAAAGATAAATACTGGATTTTAAAATTAGACACATATAAACTAGCGTTAAACAAAGACTTGGGTATATTAAATCTGTATAAATATATCAATAGTTAAAAAAATTCTTTAGATATAATTAAAAAAAAACTTTTTAAACAACATCTAAAATACTATCGTTAGATTTACGTTAAAAAATTCAAACCACATCACGTGACGTCCGCGTCCCACGACGAACGCTGTAAGCAAACTCCCAAATATAGTAATACAGTAATTCTATTAATTTCTGAGGAAGGACCGAGCTGGTCTGAAATATTAAATATATATAAAAACATACAAATAAATACATTCGCAAAAAAACACAAATTTTTTTTCAGTTATTTCATCCATATATTATATGCATATCAAGAAAGTATACGTGGCTTCTCATTATGCTATATATATATATATTTGTCTGTGTATATATATATGTATATATATATATACATATATATATATATATATATATATATATATGTCTAGTTTTCGGACTTTTGTCCTCATCTTTATTGTCATATTCACTATATTC
>OZ038503.1:26776546-26799046 GCA_964036315.1 Acanthosepion esculentum | reverse complement strand
GGCTTATGCTTAAACAAAAAGTAATTACAAAACATACGTACAACGACACGTGCTCAAACGATTGTTCGTATGTATATATGTATCTTGAAATTTCAAGATTTCTCGTTTAAAATATTACGAAATATACAGCAAATTCTGAACTGTTGGATTTTATTAAGGACAAAAAGAGACTTACTTCACATCTATATATTTCCATTTTATCAACTCAATTCAGATTTCACTTGACAACTTAGAAAAATAAAAATAAAATAGGTTATTTTCTGTGAAGAACGTTTAATTTTAAGAAAAAACATAAATGAATTTAATATTGTTTTATTTTTCAGGTAATTTATCAAGTTGTTTGGAAAATAATGTCCGAACTTATAATAAATTATTTGTGTCCTGGGTGTGGTCGATGCGACATAGGAATTTTTCGGCAGAGGCGATCAGGCGTCGGCGTCAGACTCTCTCTCTCTCTCTCTCTCTATCTATCTATATATATATATATATATATATATATATATATATATATATATATATATATATATATATATATAAATTAGTACTTCGTCGTTATATGACCGAATAGTCCAGAGGTATTCCAAAATTTAAGAAAAAGAGTAGTTGGAGGTATTTTTATATTATATTTCCTTCAATACAGCTTCATATTTTTCAGTCGTCAAGGCCCTTTTATTCCAAATTGAAGTAAATATTTTATCAAAACGTGGAAGAAACAAAGTGATACACAATGGATACCTTTTTATTTTTTGATACAATATTTTTAGTTTAATTTTATTAATTTACATTATTCCATTAGTGTTTTAATAGGATCCTTAATTCCCTAAATGAATAAAAGGTCATATTAAAAGTTGGGTGTTTCAGTGCCTTTTTGTCGAAACAGTGCCGAATAGTCCAAATATTTTTCTGACGCCGAATCAGCCACGGCGAATCTGCAACAACAAATGGGCTACGCCGAAACGTACAAAACTCTGTGTTCTAATATATTATTATGACAATTTCACAAAAATATATTACTTATTCCTAATGATTAAAGTGCCCTCTTTGTTAATTTTATATCGATCACTTTCAGAATTGAACTTAAAACATTATATACCCCTCATCTTGAACATAAAAAGAAGAGCTGCATTTATTTTTTATGAGCCCACGCTTGTTCAGAATACTTCTCAAACTGCTAGCCATATTAAAAGAACAAATGATCAACTTGGGATCGAGCAGTAGGGCGCTGGCTTCTGAAGTTCCGCAGTGGGGATACGAGTCTTGAAGATCGTGCTGGTCTATCTGCAATCGATAATCAACATCTGAAAATACTTGTCGAACAAAACCGACGTCAAAGCGCCAGGGAAAATGTCTCAGATAATGGGTATCAGCATTTCAACTATATCGGGCTGTTTCAGCTATAAGAGAATTGTCAATGTGAAGACACTCGCTAAATGGGTTCCAACGGGAACACAGAGAAAGTCAAAGAGTTTAACATTTCGATGCTGCATCAGCTAAATTTAAATGGTCTATTTCTTGATTGAATAATGCCTTGTGATCAGAAATGGATCCTTTATGTCAATTGTAAACGATCGGCTGACTGGTTGATTATAAGGTAGCAACCAAACACTTTCCCAAACCGAAATTTCACTAACAGAAGATTATGGTGACTGTCTGGTGGCTTCACATTGGTGTTTCCCATTGCAGCTTTCTGGAATCTAACCAGATCATCACCGCCGAAGTTTAATGCCAGCAATTGGATGAAATGCACGTTTATTTAAGCCAAATGTGTCTGGTACTGGTTAATTGCCGAGGTCCAATTTGGCTTCATGACAAGGCTCTGCAACATGTTGCCATGATGACACTGCAGAATTTCACTGACTTGTGATACGAGACTTTGCCACATCCGCCATATTCCTCTAATCTCTCGCCCAGTGACTGCTACTTATTCAAACATCTTGACAATCTTTTAAGCCAAAAGACATTCCGTTGCAGAGAAAATGCAGAAAGTGCATTCGAAGAGTTCTTGGTGTCCAAACCATTCGGATTTTATTTTAAAGACATGAATAACTTTGTAACTCGTTCCTAGAAACGTGTAGATGTTCTGAGTTCCTATTTTGACTTATTTTAACACAGTTTAAATATCTTAATTCAGGAATAAATTTTGATTCTAAAATCGGACAGTATTTTCCGAACAGCCTAATAATTTAATTTTCTGCAAAGCAGACATTGCAAAAAAATATGAAGTTCTTTTCATGTTTGTTTTTGGGTTGTTTTTTTTTAATTTTAATTTTTTTTTTTTGTGGAACCTCAAATATTTTTATATTAATTATTATACCCGGATAAAAAAAAAAATTAGTAATAAAGCAAGACTTATATTACTCAAGCAATTCACTACTCAGTACGCAATTCGAACGAAACTAAAAAAAAATAAAAATAAAAATAAAACATATTTGAAATTGAATGTACACAATTTTTTATAACACATTTAAAAGCAAATAATTTCGAAGCATCATTATTCAGATTTGAACCAAGTGTTGTGAGCTTGGATGTTAGTGATGTCACTTGATTGCTTGGGGAACATAAGGCCGCAACAACACCTCTCCAACGGCGCAGTTCCGGGCGATCCCCTTCAGCTCGGCCCATGTCGTGCCGGCTGTCTTCACCTCTGCGTCAACACTTCTGCGCCAAGTCTGTTTTGGTCGACCCACTTTTCGCTTCCCTTGTGGATTCCAGTCAAGGGCCTGACTGATGCAGGCTTAGAAGCAGAGGCTTGCAGAGTGTGTGGCCGGTTCATCCCCATTTCTGTTTCTTGATGTCCATCTTGATTTGGTCTTGTCTGGTCTTGTATGTGCAGGTGGTGTCATGAATAAGGATTCGGAATTGTTAATCGGAGAGCCGAGTTCCAGTCCCCGTTGGGTTCATTATATTCACTTACGCACAAATATCCTTGGGAAAGGCATGAATCCACTTCTCTCCCAGGGTTAATTTGTAAGACTGGTATCACTAAATATTATTATTATTCCCCCCCCCAAAAAAAATGCTCATAATCTAAAAATATTTTCTGGCTTTAAATAACCTACAAGCGGTTGACAAATCGTAAAAAACGAATCAGTCAGATTTGATAAAATGACTCACTCTCGTAACACTTTATACCTCTCTCATCATCAAAAAACTTCCTTTTCTGTTCTAATTTCTTCCAAGCTATTGCAATTGCTTTTTCCTGATAACTTTCAGAAATCGGGATACATTTGTTTTCTTTCAGCAAGTACAAAGTGATAAGAATTTACTTTCACGCACCTTTACCGTCTTTTGAACATGTGTCGAAGTTTATCCCCTGTTTAGGACTGGGTTCACGGTCTCTTTTAAATGCTTCTCATTCACTTTCACTCCCAGTAACCCCTTGCATCTTAGTGGCCTTATCGACCTGCTTGGGGTAAATTATTTATATAAAAAAAAAACGTTAGCAGCTTTACTACTGATTTTAGTGTGGTTTAAGTAACAAAAGAGAGTAAAAGTTTACAAAACAGTTTTAAAATAAGTTATTTTGTTCTATATTCAAGAATCCTACCAACTCAGCTTGTTTAGTTACATTGAAATGTATTTCTTTTCTATTAATTAAAACTGAGAATAATAAAGCTATTATAAAAAAAGAAACGTAAGCAGTCATTTAAGCAGCTTAAACACAAATTCTAGGGCAAAAATTAAGCAACCCGAGTCCAGGGTAAAAAAAAAGAAAAAAAACAAGTTGCTTATAACTATCGAGTAACATGTTTTCTGTCTATACCTCTGAAATGAGGTTTTATGTTTACTTACATTATTTACATTATTCGGACTGTTATCCTCATCTACATTGCCATATTCACAACGTTTCCGCAGTTGTACGGCCCGGTCTTCTTCAGGTGATTGGAATTTCGAACCAAAACCTTTATTTCGTCAACCCGGTTAGATTGTTCTAGTTCCCCGTGCCATGCCTCTTCCGGATGTCTCAGTTCGGAAAGTTGAGTTAAAGGGAAATAAATAAGCAATCATGTCTTCTGTTTGCCAACTAAAATCGCGTACCATGGCTTCGGTTTGCGAACCAAAATTAGGGAATATTTTCCGCATCTGTCGTCGTCTCTCGGATGGTTAGTGAGGACTACACCGGAGAGGCACGCGTTTCAACATCGACTGCCAGAGAGAGTCTGGTGACCAACGAAGTGTCTATTTTCTTCTTTTCTATTTTTGGAGCTTAATTTAGAAGCAGATCTTCCCACATAGATACATATATCAGTTGTCTTTCTGTTTTTAATATAATCTAACCCCAAGCAAGGCGGTAAACCCAATTCTTCGTCGGCTGGAGATTCATTTTCTGAAGAGGAGAGTCTTCGAAAAACGGTAGTCCCCTGTGCTAGCTACGTGGTTAGCTCGTCGCACTTTTGCCTTTTGTAAGGTTCAAAGTATCATTTTCATAGTGTTTTGACCCCAGTTTCAGATGAACTATTTGCCCGTAGCGGGGACACTAACGAGTGCTACCACCCCTGGTCAGGATGGACCTGGGAATACCAGCAATTGAGGTGGTTCCACGCGCCTCAAAACCTCCTGATGAAAGGCCTTGCTGCCGGATGAGGTTTATCGTTTTACCCAGGACACGGATGTAGTTTATCATAAACTATCCGTGCTCTTTAATCCATAACGGACAGTAAAATAAATTGATGCATATCTTTCCCAAGGGCATCAATGAGAAAGAGAACGCAACTAATTTGAGCATAGTTTGAACGCGTCTTGCTGAGTTCACCTTCAGCACAGATAACGTTACGTTCAAAAGTTAAAAGTAGCTATAATAAATACCCTGAATACTTACTGTAGAAAATACTTACTACTGATCTAGACCTATATATATAGTGCCCTATATATAGTGCCCTATATAGTGCCCTATATATATAGTGCCCTATATTCTTAGAATTATTCTGGAATAAAGACGACGTACTTAATAAAGAATTTGACTAATACATAGATTAATTAACACTTAGGGAATTCAGATATTATAAAACATTATGCCAGACTTAACAAGAGAATCAAGTCTGTACATAGGCGATCAGATACGGGAAAACATCTGTTATGTTTGCGTGAGTTCTGAGGACCGAGCAATGCATTTGTTGATCGGAAATAATTACCAAGAACGTTTTTAGGTTTACAGCATTTTATTAATCAGTAGATAAACTGAGTTAATACTACTCTACAAAAGAATTAGTGAATATGGAGAGACGTTTGCCACACGTGTGTCCGTGTAGTCCGCCATCTTGGATCTCTCTCTGTATTGCCACACGTGACGTCTGACGTCACGATGTCCAAAGCAAGTGGGATAACTCTTACAATTCTTTGGAGTTATCTCCCTTTATGTTTCCTTCCAACAACATCTTTGACTTCATGCTAGACTTACCAAAGAATAATCTGGTCAATTCTTTAAATAGTTACTATTTATTAGTTGGTTGTTTTGTTTTGTGGCATATCAACCTCAGTGGGTCATTTAATGCCAACAAATTTTTTGAAATAGATTCATAGCGATAGTTTGGTAAAAAAAAGGTGTGTATGTATGTATATATATGTATATATATATATATATATATATATATATATATATTCGAACCATTTTTTTTATTACAAAGTATTTCTGGTATTAAAATCTATTTTTACACAAGTAAATATGTTAACTATTTGCCCATAGCTGGAACCCTAACAGGTGCTACCACCCCGGGTCAGGTGGATCTGGTGGTTCCACGCTCCTCAAAACCTCCTGATCAGAGGCCCTGCTGTTGGACGTAGTTTATCGGCTTACCCTGGACGAAGCTGTAGTTTATCGTCTTACCCGGGACGGGGTTACTATTTAAGAACATTTCATATTATAAAACATCAATGACCTTATGCCAGACTTACAAAGATAATCTGGTTAATTCTTAGAACGATTGCTATTCAGGAACATCATAAATTGTAAAATAATCCATAACCTTATGCCAGACTTAGCAAAGATTATCTGGTCACTACTTAAGATTGTTACTATTTAGGCACATCATAAATTGTAAAACATCCATAACCTTAGGCCAGACTTAGCAAAGTTAATCTGTCGAATACTTACTACTGTTACTATTCTGGAACCTCAAATATTGTAAAACATCCATGGCCTTATGCCATACTTAGCAAATATAACATTATCACAACAAAATGTATAAGCACTTGAAAACATAAAATACTGTAAAATTTCCACGAACTTATGCTAGACTTTTGCATAAAGAATTTGGTCAATACTAAGATGAGTAAATACTCGGGAACACCAGATATTATAAAACACTCATGACCATATGCCAGACTTAGAATCTGTTCAATACATAAATTCGTTACGATTTGGAAACATTAGATATTATAGAACATCCGTGTCCTTATGCTAGACTTAGCAAAGATAATCTTGTTGATACTGTGATTGGTTACCTCTTGGAAACTCCAGCTACTCTAAGAATCCTATGTCTTGTAGCATTTATTGGTAAATAAGCGAACACACATTCAAAATTCAAGCGGCAGCCTCGTTTTCGTTTGGACACATCTGCTCTCCAGGAAACTGTAAAATGTTATCTAACCTATTTAACGTCAAACTTTAGCAGATGCCTCTCAATCTCTGGTTCGCGGTTTGATCTACAATGACCTATTTGCAATCTTTTAGGTCACGGCAACCATCTTTATTTTAAGAATGCGGCTAAATCTAATCCGACTTCTGCCACAGAGAGGTTGCCGGACATAATCCTCAGTACGTCGCTAACCAACCTTCTACGATGCCCACTCCGGTGGGGTGACACGTCTCTGTCAATTACATTTTGGAATATTGCATCTGCCTGTTCTGATGCGTTGAAAGTCTGAAGAAATATGATTGTAAAAACTTTAAGAAAGTAACCGTTTTTAAATATATGAAATATATTGAAATTTAACGCTTAAAATTTACTGTGACGGGGGTTAACAAATATATATGGGCTGCCTAAAAGTACCTACCTGTTTAATCTGAAAAGTAATAATAATAAGATGGCGTAAAACTAGTAATCAAATAATAATAGTGAAAATACTTCATCTAAAAAGCAACAATAATAAGATGGCGTAAAACTAGTAATCAAATAATAATAGTGAAAATACTTCATCTAAAAAGCAACAATAATAAGATGGCGCAAAACTAGTAATCAAATAATAATAGTGAAAATGCTTCATCTAAAAAGCAACAATAATAAGATGGAATAAAACTAATAATAAAATACAAACTGGTAAAAGGCTTCATCTAAAGTGCAGCAATGAGAATGGTTGAAAGTAGTACACTATTTATATTATTCGGACTATTGTCCTCATCTGTGGCCATATTTATCACGTTTCGGCCGTTGTACACTCCGACCTTCTTTAGGTGGTTGGAATGTCGAACTGAACCCTTTATTTCGCTCACTGGGGTAAACTGTTCTAGTTCCACGTGCCATGTCTAATGGATGTCAGTTATCAGTTATCTCCTGTTAATTCCCCTCACCAAGTTCTCCACCGCCTTAACCTTAACTACTTCAAAATATCTTTTTTGATATTTGAGTAATACTTCAAAATATCTTTTTTTGCTATTTGAGTAATACTTCAAAATATCTTTTTTTGATATTTGAGTAATACTTCAAAATATCTTTTTTTGATATTTGAGTAATACTTCAAAATATCTTTTTTTGATATTTGAGTAATACTTCAAAATATCTTTTTTTGATATTTGAGTAATACTTCAAAATATCTTTTTTTTTCCAAGATAATGCATCGTACTTATTTTGAACACACAACGGGTGTCAGCAAAAAGAATTTGTTCCACATGCGAATTACAAATTGGAAGCGCCAAAAGTACAAAAATTCAAATATCTGGGAAAAGAATGGAAAAGGCAACACCAAAATAGGAAGCAGAATTCGGATAGTGAAAGATGCCTTCTAAAATCTATAATTAATACCGGATTTCCCAAAAAATCTATAATTAATACCGGATTTACAATAATTCTCTAATTAATACTAATTTTTTCAGAAAGATAGAATTAATACCGGATTTTCCAGATATCTATAATTATTACCAACTTTTTCAGAAATCTATAATTAATACTAAATTTTTCAGAAATGTATAATACCGGATTTTTCAGATATCTATAATTAATACTGGATTTTCCAGAAAAATATAACTAATACCAGATTTTCAGAAACCTATATAACTTTCTAATATAATATAAGGGTTCGGGTCGAAATTCCAACCACCTGAAGAAGGCCGGAGCGTACAACGGCCGAAACGTTGTGACAAATATGGCGACAAAGGTGAGGACAATAGTCCGACTAATGTAAATACTGTTCTAATATAATTGTTTGACTACACAGTAATCTTTAAAATTTCGGAAAATATTCTAAGTAATCCAATATATTATTGAATTTTAGGTACTTACGAAGACACTTGTTGAGGAAATGTTACAAATTTCCAATCAATTTTAAATTTACAGTAATTACCGCTTTTATTTTCCGATATTGTCGTGTATGGATGCCCGTATTTACAAAAATCGACACGTTTATACAGACAGGATAATTTCAAAAAATTTTTTAAATATTGGAGGTCGCTGAATTGTAGTAGGTTTTCCATTCATGATTAGTAAATATAGTTTTTACTGAATAACTACTACAAATTAATTCAGAATTTTAAGTTTTAAAACTTTATAAATTATTATGAATATTTTTTGAGTGAAAAAATTCTTCTAAATATTCATTATACATCAAAAGAAATTCTTCTGTCTAGGGCGGCTAGCCAATCCCTATTGCAGACGTTTGCTCAGGCACATTTGTGTTTATTCAACACCCACAGAGAACATCTATGGTTTATACTTCAGTTACAGTTTCTGGAATCAAGGCCAGCAGGCTCAAACCCTGGGTCACGATGACTTGTGCACAGCTATCAACGGGCTTCAAGAGTTCGGTCTACAAGGTTTTGGTATGGTTTTCAGGCACTTTCCAAAGGTGCCGCACGCTGGGATCGACCAATAATCTCAGGAAGTCTCCTTCCTGACAAATCGCCTATGGTGAGATTCGAAACCGGGTCTCATTGTCAGAAAGCGAACGTTCTATCCACTCGTGGACGTGCACTTTGTGGTGTCTATGTCATTCATAAAAGCAGTTAAAATTTTTCTGAACAAATAAGGACACAGTTTTATTGATTTTTTTTTTTTATTTAAAAAAAAATTGTTGATTTAAATTCTCCAAGGACTTGTGCTTGCAAATAGTATAAACATTAAGCCCTACAAAAATGAATTTCTCGAAATTTCACAAGATTAAATTAGTGGTGGGCAAAAGATGTGAGAAAATATTTTTACCAAGAATTTTCTAAATAGAAAACCAATGACAAATTGGAATAAAAAAATGTATAACACGTTTCGTTCTTTAGGATTTTAACGGAGAATGCTGAGTTTACATTGATGTGATTAAACATTCGCACGAAGTAGAGGGGACGCTAATATTTTAAACTTTAGATGCTTTCCTGAACACTTCACTTGTAATATCTTCAAGTTAAGTCACAACTATCATCTCGCCACCTTATGATCATAATCTTTACTTCCTGTCATATTCTTTTCCATTCATATTACGCACTGCATTTATTATTATCATTTTGACAGTAAACCTCTACCTTAAGCGGCTCTCGAGTGGGCACTTCCATTAATTCTTTTTCATAAAACAATAGTATCTTTAATAAATCTTATTCATGAAAGCAAATTAAAAGCTTCTCTAATTAAATAAGGCAATAGTTTTATTGCATTTTTTATTTTACGATTCGGAGCAGATTTTCGGAAAATGAGTAGTAATTTGGAAAAAAAGAATTGATGATTTACATTCTCCAAGGAGTGGTAAATTAATAAAACAAGAATTGAAATTTAATTTCTCGAAATTTCATTAAATTAATTAAGTGGGGTTAACATAAGTAAAAACAAAATATTTTTTACCAAAATTTTCTAAAAAAATTTCAAAAAAGTTTCATTTATTTGTGAATAAGTACTGAAGGTTTCATTAAAATCAGAAAATTATTTGATTTTTGCAAGAATTTCCAAATCAATGTGATTTTCGCCGGAAAATAAGCGCAAGAACACTTATCGTAAATTAACGTCGACTGCTGACGAAAAAAAAAAAAAAAAAAAATTTTTAACCAAAATTTCGAATGTACTAGAAAGGATTAAAAAAATAATTAAAAAATACTTTGGTCTTTCCTCTTAATAATAACATAAACATTGTAACAATAAAACTTTGTTTTTCTTATTAAATTTGGAGCCTTTTTTTCAACATGCTCTTCTGTTTTTCAGTTTAAAAAGTGGCGGCGTCTTCTCTCGAGTCACTTATTAGGTGAAATTTAGTTAAAAAAAAACATTAAAATTAATTTCCTTATTGAGTCAATGAATTAGGGTAATAATGGGTCACTGTATCTCATCTTAAAAAATTCTATGCACAATTGTAGGAGGGTGAAGCCTTCCAGAGTATTGCTGGCTTTTCATTTCCATGGTCCAATTCTCATAATCCCATGGTGTCCAAATCATCAAAAATGTTTAAACTATCGTCTGTCTGTCAACCGTTTTCTTGTATCTATGATTAAAAATGGCGCCAAACAAATAAACCTTAAAGAAGGCGGTCTTTTATCAGACCCGATATACTGACGCTACACAATCCCAAAGAATTTTGCCAAATAACAAAAACCACATCAATTGAACTGTTCCAACAGCATCAATAGCAAAAATATGTAACACATATACCAAGAAGAGAAAATCTGTATATATAATAGGGCATATATACAAACACACACATATATATATATACATACACATATATATATATATACATACACACACACACATATATATATACATACACATATATATATATATACATACACACAAACACACACATATATATACATATACATATATACACACACACAAACACATATATATACATACACGCACAAACACACATACATATATATATATACATACGCACACAAACACACACACACATATATATATATATATACATACACACACATATATAAATATATATATATATATATATATATATATATATATATATATATATTAAGACATTTTTATTTTATGTTTAACATTCTTTTTATAGATACAAATATTTAAGTAAATCCCCTGTTTATAATAAACAGTATTAAATGACATTTACCAGCCTGAATGTCCGAGAAATTTTCATAGAAAATATTCGTCCTCCGACAGGATTCGAACCTGTATCCTATACGGAACCGTCATATAGCATGACGTGCCTTTTTACCGATTCGGCCACAGAGGATCGATCGGTAGGCAAGGTCGAATTTATTGCTTTTAAACTTCAATCTTCCATGAATCTCTCACGTACATTCCTTTCTGCTCATGGCGTATCAAATGTATCAAATATAAAAATGACAGTATTTACATTAGTCGGACTATTGTCCTCATCTTTGTCGCCATTTTTGTCACATTTTTTTCGGCCGTTGTACGCTCCGGCCTTCTTCAGGTGGTTGGAATTTCGAACCGAACCCTTTATTTCGATCACTGGGGTAGACTGTTCTAGTTCCACGAGCCATGTTTGATGGATGTCAGTTACCAGTTATCTCCTGCTAATTTTCCCTCTGAAAGTTCTCCACTGCCTGAACTGGGTATTGAACTCACACTCTTTTGGGTCTGTCACTGGATCTAACCAACGCCTTTATCCACTGTGCCATGTGTCCTTGAGGAGATAACTGATAACTGACATCCATCAAACATGGCTCGTGGAACTAGAACAGTCTACCCCAGTGATCGAAATAAAGGGTTCGGTTCAAAATTCCAACCACCTGAAGAAGGCCGGAGCGTACAACGGCCGAAACGTTGTGACAAAAATGGCGACAAAGATGAGGACAATAGTCCGACTAATTTAAATACTGTACATAATACCTCATCTCAGAAATATAGACAGAATAAAAAATGACGTCATACATTATGAAATTATTATATATAATGTATATACGAGGTTTCTTTGTGTAACAATTGAGTAGGGGTCTGCAAAATAATGATGATACACCTTGTGCCGTGCTAACTTGGCCCCGTTAACACGTACTGATATCGCTATCGAAGAGGATTCGTATATATAATGCGGCGACATATATATTCAAGAATGATTTGTTCAGTTTTAGAAATTCGTTTTAAACTTTAAAAATTATCAAAAAAAAAGGGAGGCAGACAAAAAAATAAATTAAAAAAATATATCTGATGATACGTTGCTCTTAGTAGGACGAGAAATAAGCAGACTTCGAAATTACAGACTGAATCTACGGACTTCTTCCCTTTTGTGTCCTATAAATTCCAACTGCCTTTTTTTTTTATCTGAAACCTAATTTTCATTAGTTTTTGGAAGCATCTTTCACTATTCAAATACGCATTCAGATTTCGGTGTCGTCGTCTTTTTTTAAAAGAATTACACAGATATTTAAACCTCTGCAAGTGTTTGATTTTTTTAAAATATTTTTTTCTGCTCATGGCGTATCAAATGTAAAAAAATGACGTCACACATTATGAAATTATTATATATAATGTATATACGAGGTTCTTTGTGTAACAATTGAATGGGGTCGGCAAAATAATGATGATCCACCTTGTGCCGTGGTAACTTGGTCCCGTTGACACGTACTGATATCGCTATCGAAGAGGATTCGTATATATAATGCGGCGACATATATATTCAAGAATCCTTTGGTCATTTTTAGAAATTCGTTTTAAACTTTAAAAATTATCAAAAATAAAATCGTTGTGAAGATTGCAAGTGACAGTGTTGATAGCAGACACAGAAAGGGAACTACAAGAACTCCGATATCGAAGGAAAGAAAGAAAGAACTAAAACTGCATGATAGTTAGCAAAAGGAACAGCCCAATAGGCAAATAAAGAACTGAATATGCCAAAACCAAACAAGTAAAACAATTTAAACATCTTGGAAATATTTTAACAGAGGATAGAAAGTGCAGCACTGAATTCCAAAGGCGCATTGGGATAGCGAAAGATCACTTCCAAAAGCTAAGCAAGGTATTAAGAAACAGAAAAATTTTGTTAGAAACGAATACTGAACTGTTACAGTCCTCCTGTGTGTTAGTGAATGCTGGGCAATCTACTCAGAGATGAAGAAGAGACTTCAAGCAACCAAAATGTGGTTCTACAGAAGGATGTTGAGAATACCATAAACCGAACAAGTCAGCTACAACGAAGTTCTAGAGACAATGAGAGAAAAAAACACTAACACTTAATATCAGGAAGAGATAGTTGAAATTTCTAGGGCACATAATGAGGAAAGAGGGCTTGGATAATTTGACACTCACAAGACAGACTGAAGGCAAAAGGGACCGAAGAAAACAACGCGTAACCTACCGAAAGAGTTTGAGTAACTAGATGGCGGAGAAAGGTTTGGGAGAGATAGTAAAAAGGTCAAATTATTAAGAGCTACAAAGGACGAGAAGTAGTAAAATGCTATGATCGTCAACGTCCTAAAGGGGGATTTTCCATAGAATAAAACTTGTTTGAGTTTTTTCTTTCTTTCTTGGTGACAATCATATATTCTTTTTTTCAATGTCTGTCATCAATACAATATTATCTGCACGTTATGTTGTTTTTTTGCTCATTAATAAATCCTGGTAGGACTTCTAGCTCTCTTAGGATTTGACGCCCTTGTCAGACACAGATTTCTATTATTGTGTATTTACAGAATTCATTTTCTACCCGGATGCAGGTAGCTTACTCTCTTTATGATTTTTTCTAACGTCCTTCCCAAGCTTGCGTAAAACAGATGGCAAAACAGAAAAATTAATCTTATTAATAAACACTAATAAATATAGGGTTTAATGTCTGTGTATTTGTCTATTCCCCAATCTCTAACTGAAATCGTTGACTTCCCTACTTCAAAATCGAGCTACAGGCTTTTCTACTTGATTCATTTCTTACATCCTCCTCTCGTTCTTGCCGAGTTTCGCAACACCACCCTCTTGGTAACTCGGACCACTCTGCGGCATTTATTGACATTTAGTTCCAATCATCCATTACGCTGGAACCCCCTATCCATAAGACCTCTTTCCGTTACCAGCATGCAAATTGGAACTCACTCCGTGATTTTCTTTGTGACGCCCCTTAGACCGACATCTTGAAAATTGCACCACTGAGATTTATTCTTGGGTCGAAACCGGCATGGACGCTTTCATCCCTTCTCTGAAATATCAGGTGAATTACACTGCATTGTTGACACCAGCATTCTCGGCCGATATAATACACAGGAATCACTATTTTCGACTATACCAGCGTGACAACTCTCGTCAAAACAGGCACCTATTCGTTACTGCTCGTAATTAATGTAAGCGAGTCCTCGTAGCAGCTAAGTTCCCATTATCCGAGAGAATGAGGTCCAGCATAGCCTCAAACAACTTTGGCTCTCGTTATTACTGGCGGTTCTGTAATAGGGTACTAAATAAGCGCGGGGTATCTATTCTACCCCTTTTCAATCAATCTCAGGTGTTATCATTCTCTGCTGATAAGGCTGAATGCTTTGTCTGTAAATTCTCCTCAAACCTCACTCTTGACTCATCTGGAATATCGCTGCCTTACTTCCCACTTAGAACTGAGTTGAGTGATATACATAAAACCCCTACAATATTTTCTGCTATCATATCTATGCTAGATCCACACAAAGCTCTTGGCGATATTCACAATACTGCCCTATTGGTAACTCAAACCACTCTGTGGTAGCTATGGAATTTCGTTCCAAACGTCCGTTAAACAGGAACTCTGTATCCATAAAACCTAATTGGAACTGACTCCGTGATTTTATTCTTGACCCCCTTTGGACTGATATCTTCAACCCTCCAATTTAAAATTACGCCACTACGGCTTATTCCTGGGTGAAAGCCGGCATGGAGTAATGCATCCCTTCACGGAAACACCAGGTGAAACCTCAAATCATGGTTCACAGCAGAATGTTCGGCCGCTATAGCACACAGGAAACATTATTTTCGGCGATACCAGCGTAACAGCTCTCGTCAAAACAGGTGCCTATTCGTTACTGCTCGTAATTAATGTAAGCGAGTCCTCGTAGCAGCTAAGTTCCCATTATCCGAGAGAATGAGGTCCAGCATAGCCTCTAACAACTTTGGCTCTCGTTATTACTGGCGGTTCTGTAATAGGGTACGAAATAAGCGCGAGGTCTCTATTCTCCCGTTTTCAACTCTCACCATGACATTCTAAAGGTATTAATATTGCCGGTATTCAGATTAATCGTTTCCATTCCCCAATCTCTCACTCAAATCGTTGTCTTCCCTACTCGTTTCTCTAGCAAAATCGAGCAACAGGCTTCTCTACTTGATTCATTTCTTACACCCTCCCCTCGCTCTTGCCGAGTTTCGCAACACCGCCTTCTTGATAATTCGGACCCCTCTGCAGCATCTATTGATATTTTCTTTCAGTCGTCTATTGAACAAAAACCCCCTGTTCATATAACCCCTTTCCGTTACCAGCATGCTGATTGAGACTCACTCCGTGATTTTCTTCGTGACGTCCCTTCGACTGCCATTTTTGACCTCCCAATTAAGAATTGCGCCACTGAGATTTCTTCTTTGATCAAAGCCGGCATGGACGATTTCACCCCTTATCGGAAATACCAGGTGAAACCTGGAGCCTCTGCATGGTTCGTATCAGCATGCTCGACCGCTATAGCACACAAGAAGCACTATTTTCGGCTATACCAGCGTGACAGCTCTCGTCACAACAGGCACCTATTCACTGCTGCTCGTAATAAATGTAAACGAGTCCTCGAAGGAGCTAAGTGTTTGTTTGCCGAGAGAATGAGGCACCTTATTTCATTTAACATCATTGGCTCTCGTGATTACTGGCGGCTCTGTAAAATGGCATTAAATAATTGTAAGGTCTCTATTCCTCACCTGTTCAATCAATTTGAGGTGTTATTATCCTCTGCTGATAAAGCTGAATGTTTTGCCCGTAAATTCTTCTTAAACTCTACTGTTGACTCATATGGAGAATCTGATTTACTTTTGATCCAATATATGCACGGTAACTTCAACTTTAGCAGTTGATTAAAATACTGGCTTTTCAACGCCTGTTTCAATTTCCAAGACGATCAAAAGGCTGATCGTGCCAAATTGGGGCTGTACGAAGAGTATTTAGCATATGCGAATGTTGACTTAAACATTCTAAACGTACTGATGTTGACGGTATTCAGGCATGAAATTTTCTCATTCACCTATCCCTTACTCACATCGTGGACTTCCATACTCGTTTCCCGAGCAAAACCAAGCAACAGGCTTCTCTACATGATTTATTTCTTACCTCTTCTCCTCGTTCTTGCGGGGCTTCTCAATACTGCTCTCTTGATAACTTGGACCACTCTGTGGTATCTATTGATATATCGTTACAATCATCTATTAAACAGAAACCCCCTATTCATAAGATACCTTTTCGCTACCAGCATGCCGATTGAGACTCACTCCGTGATTTTTTCGTGACATCTTTAAGCTCCCAATTGAGAATTGCGCCACTGGGGTTTATTCTTGTGTTAATGTCAGTATCGACGCTTGCATCCCTTCTCGGAAATACCAGGTGAAACCTCAATCCTCTGCACGGTTCACACCAGCATGCTCGGCCGGTGTAGCACACACAGAAACCACTATTTTCGGCTATACCAGCGTGACAGCTCTCACCTATTCCTTGTTGCTCGTAATAAATATAAACGAGTCCTCGAAGGAGCTAAGTGTCTGTTTGCCGACAGAATGAGGCACCTTATTCCATTTAACATCATTGGCTCTCGTGATTACTGTCGGCTCTGTAATAGGGCATTAAATATTTGCAAGGTCTCTATTCCTTTCCTCTTCAATCAATTTGAGGTGTTATCATCTTCTGTTGATAAAGCTGAATTCTGTGCCAGTAAATTCTTCTTAAACTCTACTCTTGGCACACCTGGAGTATCCCTGCCCATCTTCCCACTTAGAACTGAGTCCCTGTTGAGTGATACGCATATAACACCTTCCATGGTCTCTGCTATCATCTCTAACCTTGATCCCCACAAAGCATGTGCACCCGATGGTATTCCTGTAATAGTCATTAAGAAGTGTGCTCCCGAACTGGCTCCTGTTCTCTCTAAACTGTATAACAAATGCCTCGTTACCTCCTGCTTTCCTGCCTGCTGGAAGTCATCGTCTGTTGTTCCAGATTTTAAGAACACTGGGGAATCTTCCCACCCTTCCAACTACTGGCCGATTAGCATTCTACCTCTTTTTAGGAAACTTTTAGTGGCCCTAATCGATGCCATATTGATTCTTCATCTCTCATGACATAGCCTTTTTTTTTTCAGACAAGCAATATGGATTTTCTTTCTCTAGGTCAACTGCTGATGTACTGACAATAATTGCGGAGTCTATCATGCTCTAGATAAAAACGGCGAAGCCCGAACTGTAGCATCGGACATCTAGAAAGCCTTTGACAGGGTCTGGCATACACGTCTTCTCCACGAGCTGAAAAGTTACGGTGTCTTCGGACATATTTTTGAATTGATCCAGTCTTTCCTATCAAATCGTGAAATGAAAGTTATTCTGAACAGCCAATCGTCTAGATCCGTTCGTACTTACGCGGGTGGCCCTTAGAGTCTTACTCTGTTTTTGATTTTCGTTAATGATCTTCCCGATGACATCAGCTTGATGTCTACGCTGATGACACAACGATTTACTCTTGCCCCGAGAGTAAATCGGGTCAGTCCGAAAAGGTCATAATGGCAACCGATGTGCAAAACGCATTCGTCTGCTGTTAACTTGGGCAAAGATGGCTTGGTAATTTCAACACCTCAAAAACGAAACTTCTCTCCGTTAATCATTTAAGAGACCCTTCCCTACCTTACATCAGCACGGCTGATGTTAACCTCCAGGAAAGTGATTCGTTGCGCTTTCTTGGGCTAACGTTCTCAGTTGACATGAACTGGAAAGACTATGTTGAATCTATTGCTAGGTTAGCTGCTAAGAAAATCGATTCACTGTGTCGTGCAAGACAATATTTCTTTCCGGTATCTATCTTACATATCTATAAGTCTGCCATTGGTCTATGCTCAGAGTATTGCTGTCATATATGGTCCGGTTCTCCTGCTATTTACCCTGAGCTCCTTGATAAAATCCAAAGAAGAGTCAGCAATATTATCGGTCCTGACCTGCCAGCTCGGCTTCGGTAAAGTTGCATAACTGTGTATTTTCTATAAATGCTTTTATGGTCATTTTTCTGATGAGCTCTTCGCTGTGGTAGCTGGACTTTTTTAATCTAAGCGCAGTACTAGACTGGCGTCAATATCTCATCAATTTACAGTTGAACTGGCTAGATGTAACCGTAAATTCTATGCTAACAGTTTCTTTTCTGACACTTCTCACTTGTGAAAATCCCTTTCGTGTCCACGCTTTCCAGCCAAGGTCAGTCTTCAAAAATTTTAATTTACTGTCAATCTCTATCTACTGTCTTCCTGGTTACTTTTTTTCTCTTCCCGCTCATTATTAATGTTTCTGTTCTTAACTCTTTCACGCCCAGTAATGTTTTGCATGATTTGAAAACGATTAAAAAATAATCTCGAGAAAAAAAAAATGTCTGAGGACCAACTTCTCGAGAGCTCCTCTCTGCGGCTGCTCGGTCTCACGCTCTCCGCTGATCTGAGATGGAACAAGTACATCGAGTCAGTTGCATCATCCACCGCAAGAAAAGTTGGTTCCCTGTGCAGAGCCAGGAAATTTTTCTCCCCAGAATCGATCCTCCAAGTCTATAAATCGACCATTCGCCCTTGCATGGAGTATTGCTGTCATATATGGTCTGGGGCCCCTGCTGTTTGCCTCAGGGTTCTTGATAAGATCCAGAGACGGATATGCAATGTGATTGGCCCTGATCTGTCATCTCGTCTGCAGTCGCTCTCTCACAGACGCGATGTTGCATCGCTCTGCCTTTTCTACAAGTACTTTCACGGTAATTGCTCCGAGGAGTTGCTTTCGCTTGTCCCTAGGCCTCATGAATTTAAACGTCCTACGAGGCTCGCATCCCGTTCCCACCCCTTCACCGTTGAAACTGTTAGGTGTAGACGTCTCTTCTACTCCAATAGCTTCATGTCTCGCACATCTCGCCTATGGAACTCCCTTCCCTATTACTGTTTCCCTGACAAATACAATCTCCAACGGTTTAAGTGTAGCGTCAATCGACATCTCCAGTTGCCTTGATCTATCCACTTCCCTTCTCCACTTCCTTTCATCTTTCATTCCTATCTGCTCTCGCTCCAAATCTTCTGTAACCCCCTTGCCTCGATCGACCCTCCGTCTTTCTCTTTCTCCACATCCTCTCCTTTACCACTCCTATCTGCTCTTCCTCCAACCCTTCTGTAACCCCATGCGTGATAGTGGCCTCCAGCCTTACTTGGGGTGATACGCTTAAAAAAAAAATGTTTGGGTTTTATTAAAATTCTAAAAATATCTTTTTAAAACAATAAAAATTGCAGAGGGAGTATGTAATGGCCCGGTGGGTAGATGGATTAATACTATTTATATTATTATACTTTCAACGTACAGGATTCAAGTAAACAACAAAACTCCAAATGTGAATATATGAAGTATATATTGAAATAACATACAAGGACAAAACATGCAATAAAATTGTATTCAATATATAGATTAAGGGAAAGAAATTGTTCCCCTTTAACTGTATTTTGATTTGTAATTGATTGTCCGAAGAAAATTCTCTTGAGAGAAAAATGTTCAGGAATCAATATTAGAACAAAGGACTGTTTGTTAGAATAGATAACACAAGAATACAATTGATCAAAAATGTGTTGCGTTATGGAATGGTTTGAAATTAACAGAGTTCTGATTGATTGAGCTTGGTTAAGTCACAGAGACAAGTGTGAGTTTACATTACAAAATTCTGTGTCCGTGTGTGCGTTTGAAATGTTATGAGTAAGATCGTGGACTCGTTTGGACAGGCGAAATTTACCGAATCTTGTAAAAAAAGCTGCCTCTTTTAAGGAAAAAGGATAGGCTCCCACAGAAGCGCGGGAAAAGTTAATCTTGCATTAAATATATGTGATTGGTTAAAAATTAAAATATATATATATGCGTGTACATATATATATATATATATATATATATATATATATATATGCGTGTACATATATATATATATATATATATATATATATATATGCGTGTACATATATATATATATATATATATATATATATATATGCGTGTACATATATATATATATATATATATATATATATATATGCGTGTACATATATATATATATATATATATATATATATATATGCGTGTACATATATATATATATATATATATATATATATATATGCGTGTACATATATATATATATATATATATATATATATATAGCGTGTACATATATATATATATATATATATATATATATATATGCGTGTACATATATATATATATATATATATATATATATATATGCGTGTACATATATATATATATATATATATATATATATATGCGTGTACATATATATATATATATATATATATATATATATATGCGTGTACATATATATATATATATATATATATATATATATATGCGTGTACATATATATATATATATATATATATATATATGCGTGTACATATATATATATATATATATATATATATATATGCGTGTACATATATATATATATATATATATATATATATGCGTGTACATATATATATATATATATATATATATATATATGCGTGTACATATATATATATATATATATATATATATGCGTGTACATATATATATATATATATATATATATATATATGCGTGTACATATATATATATATATATATATATATGCGTGTACATATATATATATATATATATATATATATATATGCGTGTACATATATATATATATATATATATATATATGCGTGTACATATATATATATATATATATGCGTGTACATATATATATATATATATATATATATATATATGCGTGTACATATATATATATATATATATATATATATATATGCGTGTACATATATATATATATATATATATATGCGTGTACATATATATATATATATATATATATATGCGTGTACATATATATATATATATATATATATATGCGTGTACATATATATATATATATATATGCGTGTACATATATATATATATATATATATATATATATATATATATATATATATATGCGTGTACATATATATATATATATATGCGTGTACATATATATATATATATATATATATGCGTGTACATATATATATATATATATATATATATATATATGCGTGTACATATATATATATATATATGCGTGTACATATATATATATATATATGCGTGTACATATATATATATATATATATATATATATATATATATATATATGCGTGTACATATATATATATATATATATATATATATATATGCGTGTACATATATATATATATATATATATATATATATATATATGCGTGTACATATATATATATATATATATATATATATATGCGTGTACATATATATATATATATATATATATATATATATATATGCGTGTACATATATATATATATATATATATATATGCGTGTACATATATATATATATATATATATGCGTGTAGATATATATATATATATATATATATATGCGTGTAGATATATATATATATATATATATGCGTGTACATATATATATATATATATATATATATGCGTGTACATATATATATATATATATATATATATATGCGTGTACATATATATATATATATATATATATATATATATATGCGTGTACATATATATATATATATATATATATATATATATATGCGTGTACATATATATATATATATATATATATATATATATATATATATGCGTGTACATATATATATATATATATATATATATATATATATATATATGCGTGTACATATATATATATATATATATATATATATATATATATGCGTGTACATATATATATATATATATATATATATATATATATATATGCGTGTACATATATATATATATATATATATATATGCGTGTACATATATATATATATATATATATATATATATATGCGTGTACATATATATATATATATATATATATGCGTGTACATATATATATATATATATATATATATATATATATATATATATATATATATATATGCATGTACATATATATATATATATATATATATATATATATATATATGCGTGTATATATATATATATATATATATATATATGCGTGTACATATATATATATATATATATATATGCGTGTACATATATATATATATATATATATATATATATATATGCGTGTACATATATAGATATATATATATATATATGCGT
>OZ038503.1:26681546-26771546 GCA_964036315.1 Acanthosepion esculentum | reverse complement strand
GATAAATTCAACTTTTCCCCTTTGATTTCATTCAAACTCGGTATGTAGGTTACTTACATCATGATGAACTTGATAATAACTCATTTTTATTTTTACACCTCTGAGTTTAATAAAAAAACATGAAAAATGAATTTCAATACAAATCAATTTCAACACAAATTTTAAACTAAAAACTCCCTCAATTTTCAAGCAATCTAATACAAACTTCACTCAATTGTAGCCAACAATAAGTTGATTGTTTAACAGTCATTTAACTTGATAATTGCGTCCACCCACATAGTGAAAACCTGCATAAATAGCAAAAAAATGGTTATTTTCACTGGTTTGTTTCTTATTTCTTGTTGATCTTTAAACCAATTTTCATCAAACTTAACAATTGCTTTATAAATGTATCCTCTTTTACATCCCTGGTAGCACACTGACAAATTGAATTCCAAAAACTCCAAAATAATTGTGGTCTGAAATGAGTCTTCATGTTGACTGTTTTACCCCATCATTTCCTCAGCTAACTTCAATTAAATAAATACAGATTACTTTTGTTATCTCAGTAACTACATTAATTCAAAACGTTTTTTAATGAAAGCACTTTAAAGTAATTGAATAACATGAACTATGTTACATATAAATATGATGCTATTTTTGCTCCATTCTAATTGAACGCTTTTTCTGATCAACCAGCTGGGTATGGCTGCCAGTTATTTATAAAGTAGTAAATGATAAATATTGCATTCTAGTTGGTTTAAATATTTGGATAATTTTGTAATTTTTTATAAATTATTGAAAAGATTTTTTAGAGCTTTTTATTATTTTTATTTCTGATAAATAATAAATCTTTATAAAAGATAAATAATATCACAATGTACTTGGTTCACATATTTTTATAAATCTTGTAAATAAACATTGCCAAGTGAGTCAATACTTATCTATACTTTTCATAATGATAGGTCATTTATTTTTTTTTTTTTTTTTTTAAGCATATCACCCCAAGCAAGGCTGGAGGCCACTATCACGCATGGGATTATAGAAGGGTTGGAGGAAGAGCAGATAGGAGTGGTAAAGGAGAGGATGTGGAGAAAGAGAAAGACAGTGGGTCAATCAAGGCAAGGGGATTACAGAAGAATTGGAGCGAGAGCAGATAGGAATGAAAGATGAGAGGATGTGGAGAAGGGAAGTGGATAGATCAAGGCAACTGGAGATGTCGATTGATGCTACACTTAAACCGTTGGAGATTGTATTTGTCAGGGAAACAGTAATAGGGAAGGGAGTTCCATAGGCGAGATGTGCAAGACATGAAGCTATTGGAGTAAAAGAGACGTCTACATCTAACAGTTTCAACGGTGAAGGGGTGGGAACGGGATGCCAGCCTCGTGGGACGTTTAAATTCACGAGGCCTAGGGACAAGCGAAAGCAGCTCCTCGGAGCAATTACCGTGAAAGTACTTGTAAAAAAGGCAGAGCGAGGCAACATCGCGTCTGTGAGAGAGCGACTGCAGACGAGATGACAGATCAGGGCCAATCACATTGTATATCCGTCTCTGGATCTTATCAAGAACCCTGTGGCAAACAGCAGGGGCCCCAGACCATATATGGCAGCAATACTCCATGCAAGGGCGAATTATCACATTCTATGCAGTGAACTCTTCTGAAGACAGTAGAATTGGAATATTCTATAATTTTAAATTTCAAAAACAAAATTGATGCTTGAAATTGTTTTAGCTCCCACATATTGAAATGATTTCTGTAATTAAACTTTGTAGTAAACATTTACACATAACAAAAAAATATATTTATAAATTTTGGTATTGTGTGGTTTGAGATATCAGCTGGGGGTCATGGTCCAACCAATAAGGAATGATTTCAGTAATTAAACTTTGTAGTAAACATTTACACATAACAAAAAACATATTTATAAATTTTGGTATTGTGTGGTTTGAGATATCAGCTGGGGGTCATGGTCCAACCAATAAGGAATGATTTCAGTAATTAAACTTTGTAGTAAACATTTACACATAACAAAAAACATATTTATAAATTTTGGTATTGTGTGGTTTGAGATATCAGCTGGGGGTCATGGTCCAACCAATAAGGAATGATTTCAGTAATTAAACTTTGTAGTAAACATTTACACATAACAAAAAACATATTTATAAATTTTGGTATTGTGTGGTTTGAGATATCAGCTGGGGGTCATGGTCCAACCAATAAGGAATGATTTCAGTAATTAAACTTTGTAGTAAACATTTACACATAACAAAAAACATATTTATAAATTTTGGTATTGTGTGGTTTGAGATATCAGCTGGGGGTCATGGTCCAACCAATAAGGAATGATTTCAGTAATTAAACTTTGTAGTAAACATTTACACATAACAAAAAACATATTTATAAATTTTGGTATTGTGTGGTTTGAGATATCAGCTGGGGGTCATGGTCCAACCAATAAGGAATGATTTCAGTAATTAAACTTTGTAGTAAACATTTACACATAACAAAAAACATATTTATAAATTTTGGTATTGTGTGGTTTGAGATATCAGCTAGGGGTCATGGTCCAACCAATAAGGAATGATTTCTGTATTTGATTGATGGGGTACTCTTATCTAATCCCTTCGCTGTATCTTCTGACTGTCATTCCAAGAGAATTTTAAACATATTTGCCTCCTATTTTTCTTTTTCTTTTTTGGTGCCATTTTAAATTGGCAAGTATTTCTACTCTGACTGATCCGGAAATTGAACTCCAAACTTCCAGAAGTGTAAATAGGAACATATACCATTGGATTAAATAAAGTGTTTTGCTTGAGATTCTTGAAAAAAATTACTAAATTCAGCGAGAGAGCTGATGGAAGCAAGAGGCTCATGATCAGTCATGATGAAAGAAAGATTACAAAATTGGTCAAAAATATTACAAAAAAAGGGAAAGAAATAAAAAAAACAAATCTCTTTGTAAAGTTTTAATGTATTTTTATAGGCATTCATTTTGCTAATAAATATTTTATATTAAATTCTGTCGTCTTTAGCCAAAATCAAAATATATATCTTTAACATAAGACGTTTCTCCAGTGAAAAACTGGATATTTTTCATTTTCTTTTTTTTTGCTAACTCAGTCCAATTCCATTTAGGAATAAGTAAATATATATAGAAGAAATATACCTTCTTTACACACTTCTCTTTAAAAGAAATACATCTACACAAAGACCAAATATTACCCTGCATCCAATATACTGGTATTATGGATAAAAGGTCACGTACGGGTAATATCGATGGGTATTCAAAGTGCTTCTTTTAAGTGAAAAGATAAAGATACTCCACTTAGAGAAAGACTTTGCAGAAATAGGCATCTTATAGCAGAACAGATATTTTTTTTCCTTTCAATTCTCTCTTTACCGTTTCTTTTTAAGTTACTAGAGTTCTTCATGGGCAGGTTTCTTAGCGTTTTCAGGCACAGAGGTCGAAACATCTGGTTTCTTTAGTGTTGTCTTAACATCTGGAAAAAAAAAAGAAAAATAAGGCTCTAGCACTTTATATATCTTGATCTGAAGTTAAAAAACAAATGCTAGCTAATAACTAAAAGACTTAAAATTCAATTAATTAAATCAAAGAATTCAAATGACTTGAAATGATATAAAAGATAAAAATACCAAAATAAAATGAGAAAAAAAATAAGACACAAAATTAATAAACACTAAGCATGAATTCAAAAATGCCAATGCAAAAGAAATATTTATTTTGAAGTGAATATATGAAAGGAATTCAACAAAAATTTGATACTAAACTATGAACTAAAGAGAAAAATGTGTCATATGATCAGTTTAAAGTGTAGGCTGACACACTAATATTAAAGATAATTTGTCGCGAGTCACAAAAGTATCAGAATACTACAGACCACCCCTTTATAGCACAAAAGAGGTAGCTCAAGAGTAAGAAACCCTTGGGCCAGTTTCACTTTATTTTATGCATCAGAATACTCTAGCCCTTACCTTTATTTTACAATGGGGATATGTGGCTCCAGAGTCAGAAAACCTTGGACCAGGTTCATCTTATTTTATGCATCAGAATACTCTAGCCCTTACCTTTATTTTACAATGGGGATATGTGGCTCCAGAGTCAGAAAACCTTGGACCAGGTTCATCTTATTTTATGCATCAGAATACTCTAGCCCTTACCTTTATTTTACAATGGGGATATGTGGCTCCAGAGTCAGAAAACATTGGACCAGGTTCATCTTATTTTATGCATCAGAATACTCTAGCCCTTACCTTTATTTTACAATAGGGATATGTGGCTCCAGAGTCAGAAAAACCTTGGACCAGGTTCATCTTATTTTATGCATCAGAATACTTCAGCCCTCCCTTGTTGCAAAATGCGGTCAGAATCCCCTGGGGACTAAGTTCAGATCATTTTATTCTGCTTTTTATTCCAAACGAAGCTTTGTAGTACCTCAGTATTCATTGGGTCACTCTCACACCGACGTGTTTCTTTCCCAAACGCTTTCAAATGCTATTCATTCAGACAGATTTACAATGAAGAAATATAAACGTCTCAGCTATGTAACAGGCTACATGGATTCTTAGACCAAATGACCAGCAAGCATTCAGTAGAGTACTTACTCTCCCAGTGATCAAACGGATGATCCTTTAAGAAATCATAACTCTCTCGTTGAGGTTTCCACTCATTGTGTTTCATTTGATCTAAAAAAAAGAAAAAAAAATTAAATTAAAAAAATAAATAAAACAGAAATGAGTGTCCACATTCACTGGGACTTAAAATCAAAAATATAATCAAAAATTAATCTTCTCTTATCTGCCATGTTCCTTCAGGTCATTAGTGGTCAATAGCTCTCTATAAATATTGCATTTCTTGTTCCAGTACATTGTTCTGGGGCTATTTCCGGTCTAATTCTGTTAGGAGTTCTATTCATCAAAATGTGAATGATAAACTTAGTTATATGGCTCGGAAAACTTTTCTGAAAGTAGACCTAGCAATGGATTCAATATAATCTCGCCACTTCATGCCAGCGGAAAACTGGCAACCCAAGAAGGTGCGAGGAGTTTCTCTCCTGGAGATTAACATCAACGATGCTGAGGGAAGGCAGAAAGGTCCTCTATGGGGATTAAATGAAAGCAGTTTTGTTTGGTACTTACAAGAAGGTTCCATACTGTCTCTGTGATTGATTAACTTTTCAATCCAAGTTTTCACTGATTCTTCTGTGATCTGATTTCCCTCAAAATTATACACGAGTTTCTGCAATAAGAAAAACAAAATTGACCAAACAAATAGTTCAGGATGAGTCGTTAAAATAAGGAGGAAAAAAAAAAAATAACCAGAGACTAGGTTTAACTGAAATGTGAAGATTTTTTTTTTTCAAATTAAAAAAACAAAAAATAAAATATGGTCACAGATTGCATGGGTAACCTGAGAAATGTAAACAATAAATAAGTATCAAGTAGATTATATACATATCCATTATTTTTTTTTAAAAAAACGTCATAAACAAAATACAATTTCCCTAGAAAAAAAAAATTTTTTTTAAAAATAACAGTATGCCCATGAATAAAAATTGGTCATATCTCTAAAGATGGAACAAACCCAACAATATGCACATGAATAAAAATAAAAATTGGTCATATCTCTAAAGATGGAACAAACCCAACAATATGCACATGAATAAAAATAAAAATTGGTTATATCTCTAAAGATGGAACAAACACAACAAAAACTATTACCAGCAATACATTTTTGAAAAGAAATATTACCAGCAATGTTTTTAAAAAATAAATATTACTAGCTATACATTTCTGTGGAAAAAATTATTACCAGCAATACAATTTTGAAAAAAATTATTACCAGCAATACATTTTTGAAAAAAATTATTACCAGCAATACAATTTTGAAAAAAATTATTACCAGCAATACAATTTTGAAAAAAATTATTACCAGCAATACATTTTTGAAGAAAAGTATTACCAGAAATAGATTTTTGACAAAACATACTACCAGTAATAAAAATTTTGTCTGCATTAAATAATGCATTGAGGTTGAAACAAACCAAACTCAAGTTTTAGTAATGAAGTATACAGGTGTTTTGGCAATGAGGTATGTTTGCTTCAAGTCGTGTATGAAGTAATATC
Organism: Acanthosepion esculentum; assembly: GCA_964036315.1. Classification (NCBI taxonomy): domain Eukaryota; kingdom Metazoa; phylum Mollusca; class Cephalopoda; order Sepiida; family Sepiidae; genus Acanthosepion; species Acanthosepion esculentum. The sequence goes on along the minus strand of OZ038503.1, from coordinate 26,765,418 downwards.
ATAATAATGAAATATCCCATGACTATACAGTGAGTCCTGGTAGCATGACTGATTTTAAAAAGCAACAATAAGATTGCATAAAACTAGTAATAAAATAATAATATTGAAAAGACTTTTTAGTGTCCTACTTCAGTTTAAAAATATTTTATTTGTGATCAAATTCCATTGGTTAAAATGATTCCAATACATTTCCGACATAACAGCACTTTGATCGACAAAAATCTGTGCAAAAAGTGGATCACAGAGCCTTACTATTTCTCTGACTCCTCATTGGTCAATTAATCCTAATATTGTGTTCTCATCTACATCTATGCAGTTGACCTGTTCAAGTTGGCAACAACACCGACGTGTTATTCAAAACCATTTTCCAACCAAAATCAGAAATGCTCTCTGGAGCCTATCACATGACCACGTTGGTTATAAATATGTAGTAAATCTTCACTCTTCCTCTTTTTGCTTCCCTTGCCTACCAACCATGTAGTACAGGTGAGAAATCACATTTCTCCCTCTGTGGAGAACGCTATGAAACACCATGACAAATACACATACAAAAAAAAAAATAAAAACAACACATGCACACACATATGAACATTGCACATTTCCGGACTTATTCACTCCTTACACAGAAACTTATTCAACTTTACAACTTTAGCCTGTTGTCAGTATTCACCAGCGAGAGATATTACTTCAAAATCCTCTGGAGCTTTTATTTACGATTCAACATATTCTCAGCTTTCCAGAATTCTCTCATTCATATTCAACTCTCTTTGGCAAGTTAATTCAACTTTTCGATATTCAAGTGAAAATTACATTTTCCCTAAATCAACAAGTTTCTTTTAACTCATCTTACACCGAATTTCAGCCTACAACACCTTCTTATCAAAGAACATTCTTTCCATTGAAACTTACTATTATTTCATGAACTGAAATCTTTTCTGTGAGTCCAGATAAAAAAATTTATCTTCCTTAAAGTCTTAACATATTCAATATTCAACAGATAAGGGGAGACGACTTTTACTTAATCTCCAGTATCAACTGTAATGTAAAATTTGAATGTAAAATAGAATTTAATTTGAACTGATAAATTCCTTAATCCGTTAATCAACAGGAACACAGAACAAACTTTCTATCTATCCTAGAAATATTCTCTTCCATGTACTGTAACCATTTCTTATAAATAATTTATTCTCGTTTTCTAAAACAGAAATATGATTGTATATTACTTTTGTTGTTAATGACCTTGTGCCATGCTCAAAATATTTGTGGAGAAGTCTATTTTTACACAGCCAACAAAATACACCTAATATATCTGTCTATATTTCTGGGATGAGGTATTATGTACACTATTTACATTATTCGAACTATTGTCCTCATCTTTGTCACCATATTTATTACAACGTTTCGGCCTTTCAGTATCTGTCTATATTTCTGAGATGAGGTATTATGTACATTATTCGGACTATTGTCCTCATCTTTGTCACCATATTTATCACAACATTTTGACCATTGTACACTTCAGCCTTCTTCAGGTGGTTTGAATGTCGAACTGAACCCTTGCACAGTGGATAAAGGCCCTTACAGCGTATCTTACTGGTGATGCTTCGAGGTAATGCTTTCTCCATCATTGCGGCTGGCAGAGGATAGCAAAAACCAAAAAAAACATTTTATTTATAGTTACTTTGTTCAAACATTTTTTTCAATATTGGAATAAAATGAAGTTTGACAAAGAGTGTCCATATTTCTGAGATGAGGTATTATGTACACTATTTACATTACTCTGACTATTGTCCTCATCTTTGTCGCCATATTTATTACAACGTTTGTATAAATATGGCGACAAAGATGAGGACAATAGTCTGAATAATGTAAATAGTGCTCTTATATATATATATATATATATATATATATATATATATATATATATATATATATTTATTTATTTCATTTAATAACCCCTAACTCTGCAAAAGCTTCATCTAAAAGGTGTTAATTTAGTGTTTATTTTCTCCCGATTTTTCAACTTTTTTTTTTTTATCATTGATGTGGAACTTACCTCGGTAAAGTAAATCATGGATAAAGCAGGAAGACTTGGAACAGAAAAGTATGTTTCCACCAGCTGAACTCCAAAATCTGTGTAGGATGTCCTGGAAAAGAGAAGAACAAAAAAAGATATAAAATTCCTAAGAAAGGAATATCTACAGAACATAACATGAAATTCCCTTTTAACCAATGATCTTCCAGAAACAAAGATTTGTCATCTTTCCTGCCATGTAACAGTTACCTGTGATTTGGAAAGGAATATTTACTAAAGGCTAGTAACATTCAACTGAGGATTTTTTTTTTAATATTATGGATAGTTTTTTTTAATACAAGGCCTGAAACCCACTCAAGGTAGAGGATTACTGAGTGAGATTGTCAGGGAAGGAGAAGTAAGCAAGTATTAGGAGGAGGATTAGGACAGTTAAAATAACAGCATAGTCAATGGGAAAAAAAAAACATCCTTTTGTTACACCATTCTTTTGTGGTCATGACGTTTACCAAATAATATTTAAAAATAATAAAATTAGTTTCATTTTAGAAAATGTTTTATAGATAAAATTTACAATCAACAAGTTAATAATGATTTCAGATAATAATAATAATAAAGTCTAGCAGAGGAATGTGCACCAATTTTGTGTCCTTCAATTATGGCAGTGCTGATCCAGAAATAGTTCCTTGGAGAAAATTTTCCTTCGGCATATTTCCCAGCAGTGAATTTTCCTTGACCTTTGTTTGAAATTCTGACACAAAATATTTATATTATTCCAGAAATAATTCAGACTTAATTATCTTTATCTGTTTTTGTCATACCATTTTAACCTGGGTATGACGATAAACTGCATCCGCGTCCTGAGGAAGACGATAAACTACGTCCAACAGCAAGGCCTCTGATCAGAAGGTTTTGAGGAGCGTGGAACCACCTCTTAATTGCTGGTGTTCCCAGGTCCACCCTGACCCGGGGTGGTAGCACCTGTGTCGCAGGTGGATATGCACTTCGCAACTTGTTGCAGGCATTAGTAACGTCGGTGTTTGAAACTGGTAATAACATGCTGCCTCCTGAAATACCCACAATAAAATGGCAGGATTCAGGATGTGAGTCCACGTAAAGAAATGCAAAGGAACAACAAGAACCACTATATATATATATGTACAAAAAAATGATAATGTATTAACAATAAAGGGTTACAAGTGACAAAGTCATCTTGGGTAAGACTATAAACTACGTCCAGCAGCAAGGCCTCTGATCAGAAGGTTTTGAGGAGCACGGAACCACCTCTTAATTGCTGGTGTTCCCAAGTCCCCCCTAACCCGGGGCAAATAGACCCTACAACCTGACTCAAAACACTATGAAAGTGTAAAAATAGATTTTAATACCAGAAATACTTTTTTAAAAAATTAGTATCAGCAATAAATAGTTGAAAAAAGAAAATATTACAAAAAATAAAAATCTTGTCAGCATTAAATAACTCATTGAGTTTAAAATGCCACAAAACAAAACAAACTATACATTTTTTTTTTAAATATTACCAGCTATACATTTTTGAAAAAAAAGGAAATTTTGTCGGCATTAAATAACCCATTGTGGTTGATATGCCGTAAAACAAACCAAACCATTTTAACCAGTACATTCTCAGGACTTCATATCACCTTCTTCACTGTTTTAGAAATAATTCAGACTAACGTCTTGATTGTGCTGATCACTCAACTTTGGTCAATGAGCTCAAAGGCAATCAAGTTTAGTTTAAGTAATGAAATAAAGTACTGCTGTTGTTATGTTGGTGCCACTGACTGGTCTTGACAAAGCACTACTGTAATTGCCTTACCCTAATGAAGCAATGCTGTTATTACATCACCCTGATGGAGGATTGCTGTTATTTCATCTTTATGAAGCATTAATGTTATTTTATAACATATTTTACCCAGAACACTTTGATAAGGTTGTTCATTTTTTTTTTTTTAGAGCTTATCAATCCATTGTGAGTTATTTAAAGAAAAAACGTATTTCAGATTATAAGAGGTTGCTTACAATACTTGGTGGTCCCCCATCTAAATAATGACCAGGTTCAATGCTGCTTAACTGAACATTGTGATAAAAAGCAACAACAAACTGAAACACTGATGAAGAATCGCTAACAGACGTCCACAATCAATTGTGTTTCAGAAGCAAATTCCTTCTAAAATAAAAAATTTTTTAAAAAAATTTAAAAAAAAAAAAGATAAAAATTCCAACATAAATTTTAGTAGTATTATTTTTTTTTCTCCAGGGGCTAACAGGCACAACAAAACCGTAACTCTACACTTGATAACTAGTGTAAATCTTTTGTTGCAAAAACATTCTTGCACTGGAAATGTAATAACTCAAACTTTTTCTTGCAAGCATAGTCCACAAGATTTGGATATTGCTTTTGTAGCTTGGGCAGTATCTATAATCTTCCACTCAACCACAGGGAATTTGTCAGAGTTATTCTTTTGTGCCCATACATACTTAGACAGTGTTGTGCCTTTTTTTATACAGTTTACTATTAAATGATGTCTTATGATCATAAAACCTTTCTTTCCAAGGACATTCTGTAGCTCCTAAATAAATTTTATCACATCTATCATTCACCTGAACTGTTGCTTGGTAGATTATGTTTTTCTGTTGGCACCCACCACTAAGTGGGCAACTCTATTCACACCTACAGTTAAAAGACTGCTCGTCATCCACAGTATTTTATAATCCTGTCTTTTCTTTATTACCTGCAGATTATCTGTGCAGCTGTAACAGAGTTTCCCTTAAATATTTTATTCAGTGTATGTCCTTTTTGGAAGTGCTTCTTAATTAGATTATTAAACAATTTCCGAACTCTGGTTTCTATGGTGCAGTTAAATAGTAGCTCGAACCAGAATATTTTCCTTCTCTTTCATCTATCAAAGTTGGTATCTGCCTTGTCATCAATATATGCTGAAATGGTAACCAATGGATCTTAGTGACCTTACATAATCCTTTTGGCAAATTATTGAAAATTACATTATTACTGGAATTTACTGACAATCTCCTCTATATTGATTCAATCACCTGCCAAAAAAGGTCAACACTGAACAGCGACAGTCTGTTTCATGCCTGAATGCAATTTTCGGGCCATGAAGATTGCATTCATGCATGAAACAGTACTACTAAGATGCAGGAGGGTAGAGGGAGTTGAAAGAGAATGAATTGTCACACAAAAGTAGATCTGAATTTCACTGTTGTGTTGCTATTTCCTGCTATAGCCACACAAAAAAAAAAATGCTGACTGAAATCAAGAATGAGGCTACTGCAGTCATGGGGCCTTGAAAAAGAACACAGTGAAAAGGAGAAGTGATACTTGCAAAGAATACAAAAAAAAGGTCAAGGCACAAACAATAAAGTCAAAAAAAAACCGCATGGAAACAAAGTTATACTTACAGATTAAGCCAAGTGAAGATGATATCTTTGAATTCTCCTGATTCTACCAAATCTTTCATTGTAGAATATGAAGGGTCTGGTGACTTCCAGAAAAGTATCAGCAGTGGACGCTTTGTTTGGTAAATGTAAGGAAGCACTTCTGGTGTCAATTCAGGCTAGGAAGAAATTCAAAGACAAAATTTTATGATTTGTCTCAAATAATTGCTCTTCTTAAAAACAATGTTCGTTTAGGGCATGTGTATCCCCTTCTTTAATGCCTATGAATTGTCTTTGTAATATCCTAGGTTGTTAGAATGAACAAAAATGAATAAAAAAAAGACAAGTGTATTTCTATATCTATAATTCTCAAAATGTGTGTGTGTGTGTATGTGATCGGATGTTTATAAATTTTTACAGTTTTCATCAGACTTCAATGAAATTTTTTTTTGGTTTGATAGATAATTCTTCAGTGCCAGTTTTGAGTCCAAATTAGCTGGAAAAAATTACAAACTTAAAAGTAAAAAAAAATTTTTGGTTGTGTCGTGTATAATGCTGAGTAAGCACTCTTCACCTGTTCTAGTTGGTGTCGGTTTATATATATGAGCTACCTGCTCATATGCAAATTAGTATAATTTGCATATCACCACATCTCCCTATAACGGAGGGGCCTTATGCCGCGAGTACTTCTTGTACTTCTTCTTGTGCCCTCCTGAACATCTTCCCCTATCCCTCTCCTTTCCCTTGGAGATCTAGATCTATCACGTCTATGATCAAACTGTTCCTCTTGCATGCTCTGATCTTCTTCTAACTCGTCCCATTCTACTTCTTCCTCCGCAGTTTCACTCTGCATTAACTCTTCTGTTACATCAATAATGCACATCTCTGAAGGCATTTCCTCATCCGATTCTTCTCCTTGGGATCTTATTTGGTCAGCATGAACTAGAACACTGTTCCCATTTTCTTTATTTAATATTGCAGTATTATGTCCTTTCTGCATAATAAATTCGGATGACTCGGGTTGCATATTCCTATTTCTTTTGTACCACATCTTTTGATTTGTGGCATATGACATAGTCAAAGGGGATCTTAATTGTCTGCCCATTAAGGCAGATGGACTTTACGGCCTGCCTGCATGCGGAATTGTTCTGTAACTTAATAATAGTCTTGGTAGGAAAGCATCGATTTCCTCCTTCTGTTGCAAGCATGCTTTTATGCCCTTCTTTACCGTTTGGACCATCCTTTCCACTGTCCCATTACTTTGAGGGTGGTAGGGAGGGGTCTTGTAAGGTCTACATCCTATTTTTCTTAGCCATTCATGCAAATCAATATCTGCAAATTCTGGTGCGTTATCGGTCACCAATGTTCTCGGTATCCCATTTCTCGAAAATATTACTCTTAATATTTGTTTTACGGTGGTACTTTTTTTATCAGGTACTCTCACCACTTCAGGCCAACCTGAATATGCGTCTACTAATATTAATAATAATCCTATCCCATTGACATAGGCATGGTCCATGTGTACTCTGCTCCATGGTTCCACTTCTCGGGGCCACACATGTATTTTCTTTTGCTTGAAATTCCTAAGTTCTGTGCATTTTTTGCATCTTTTTACGTAGTCTTCTACGTCTCTTGAGAACCCTGGCCACCACGCTTCCAATTTTAATCTTCTTTGCGTAGCTGCCACTCCACAATGTACGTCATCATGTACACTTTTTATAACCTGTCTCCTCAGTGTTTCTGGGGGAACTACCAAGTCTCCATTACATATTACCCCGTTTTCTATCGTCATTTTATGTCTGATTTCTTTGAATGGTCTTTCAGCCATTGAACAATTTCCCCAACGATTCTGTTTTATCCTCGACATTATTCTATTTGACACTGGGTCATTTGTAGTTTCAGTAGCCATTTTATCTACAGATATTACATCCGTTTCTACAAGGTGCAAGAATGTTTCTTCAAATTCCTCATTGTTTTTGTCCTTCTCCTCTATATAAAACCTCAATCTAGATAAGGCATCAACGTGCGGTATCGTATTCCCTTTAACATATTCAATGTCAAAGTCGAACGCCATCAGTCTAATCGCCCAACGTAATATTCTGGACGTTGTAACTTTCGGTAGTTCTTTTCTTGGGTTGAAAATAAATTCCAGTGGTCTGTGATCACTTTTCAACAAGAATTTTTTTCCCATCAAAAACTGTCTTGCTCTATCCGTTGTCCACACTATGGCTAGTGCCTCTCTTTCTATATTCGAATAATTGTGTTCAGTCGTTGTTAATCTCCTTGATAAGTACATTATGGGATGCCCCTCTTGTGACAAGATACCAGATATGGACTGCTCACTGGCGTCAGTAGTTAGAGTTATGTCCTTCTTAGGGTCAAAAATTTGTACTATTGGCTTTTTTGCCAGAATTTGTTTTAAGTTGTCAAAGGCTTTCTGTTGGCGTTCTAACCAAATGAATTCCACATTTTTTTTTCTTAACTTCGCAAATGGTTCTGTCAATTCATTATATTTCGGTACGTATTTTCTATAAAAATTTACCAAACCTAAAAAGGACTCCAACTTTTTTTTATTTTTTGGTGCAGCCACTTTTAAAATTTTCTCTATTAGTACTTTATCTGGAGAGATCCCTTCCTTTGATATTGAGTAACCCAAAAATGATATTTCATTACTGTTGGTTACACACTTTTTTGTATTTATTGTCATACCAGCGTCTCTTAGTCGGTTTAGTATATTCTCAGTTTTTTTCTTTAAACCATCTTCATTTAAATCTCCAACACATATATCGTCTTGATAACAGATGGTATTTTCAACATTTCCTATTACTTTTTCAATAGCTTTTTGAAAAATTGCACTTGCCGTTTTTATGCCATACGGCATCCTTTTCCACCTTAACAGGCCTATAGGTGTGTTTATGGTAGTCACTTCTTTAAAATTTTCATCTATTGGTATTTGGTGGTAAGCTGATTTTAGATCTATCTTCGAAAATACTTTCATTCCAGCAAGTTTATATAAAACTACTTCCACATTCGGAATAGGGTATGAGTCGGCGCAGACTTTATGGTTCACCCCTATTTTATAATCTCCACAAATCCGCAGGTCCCCATCTTTTTTTTTCAATACGACAATGGGTGATGCTCATTTACTTCCTCCTGAAGAGGCCGGTTCTAGTAAGTCTTCCTTTATTAATTTTCGCAATTTAGTTATTACCAACGGTAATAAATGCACTGGTATTTTTCTCGCTTCATAGTAGGAGGGGGAAACATTTTCTTTTAATTTCAGGCTAGCTTCATAGTTTTTTTAATTTTCCTGTTTTTTCAATTTCCATCTCATTAATCAACTTCGTTGAATTTATTTTTAATACGTTATTCCCCAGTAGTCCATGCGTTTTTCGGCAATTTGTAACTATAATGGGTACTATTTCATATTTTTCTTTTAGTTCTATTGAACCTTCAAAGTAACCCATAATTGCTATAATCGAGCCATCAAACTGACGCAATTGTAGGTTGCTTTTTTTTAAAAACGGTTTTCCCATTTTTTCCCACAAATTTCTGGGTATTATCGTGACGATTTGCATTTCAACAACACAGTCGTTGATTTTCATTTTTATTTTTGTGTCTCCGTTCTTAGATCCATTATTTTGTATATTATCATTTTTTACATTAAAAATCTATTTTCATCCTCTATTCTTTCCACATTTTTCGTTTTACATACTGCTTTGAAGTGATTTTTTTTTAAACACTTTGAACATGTTTTTCCATAGGCTGGGCATTTTTCTTTTTTCATTTCATGAATTTTTCCACAGTACGTACAATTTTTTCTTTTTGTTTGTACCGTATATGTTTCGGCTCTTATTTCTTCGTAGGGTTTATTTTTATTTTGGTTGTAGGTATGTATTAATTCCTGCTGTTGTATAAATTCTAGACACATATTCAAGGGCATGTTTGTAAGTTGTAACTGTTCCATTAACTTATATCTATGTGCTGAATTATGCATACCTTCAATTAATCTTAGTTGGATTAATTCTTCTTCCGTTGTCTGCTCTCCTGTTCCTAGTTTTTCGAATTCACAGTATTTACTCGCACTTCTTAACCGGTGTAAATATTTTACTATCAGTTCATCCACTTCCTGCTTCATTGCCATAAACTTGGTCCTTTCTGCAATCACCAGTCTTTTCTTTGGCCTCATGTTTCCCTTGATAACCTGACTTATTTCTTCGAAAGTCATTTCTTCTAGTTCTCGAGGGTACACCATTGTAGCAACCTTCATAATGGCTTCACAACCAGCGGTAGCCATGAACAAGTCGGTGATTTCATTTTCCCCTCCTCTGCTTTTGATGTCTTTCAACTTTTTACATCTCGCATTAGAAGCGAAGCAGCGAATCCATGTATCTACGTATTCTGGGTTTTCAAGGACCAAAGAGAATCCTATCGGCAACGCCATTGTTGTGTCGTGTATAATGCTGAGTAAGCACTCTTCACCTGTTCTAGTTGGTGTCGGTTTATATATATGAGCTACCAGCTCATATGCAAATTATACTACTTTGCATATCACCACATTTTTTTTAAACTGATTTTTTTACACTTTGTGCAAAAATCAAAGGCAAAATTTAATGTCTGTAAAAAAAAGCATACAATGAATTTAGAGAGTTGAAATCTAACACAAAAGATATTAGAATTATAAAAAAAATTATATTATAAATAAAAATTATTGCATATTATTTTTATGACGGTGGATGGAAGATGTTCCTTCTTTGCAAGATTGAGAACGCAAAAATGGCCCTTTTCAGAGGCACACCCCGTTCAAATTGTTCACCACCATTTGGGGATGTACCTCAGTTGCACCCAAACGTTGTTACTAAAATTGATTTTTGGGTGGACTGACTTTAAACTTAAACTGTTCCAATTGAACAGCATTCCCAGTAATGAAAAACCCGATCAAAGACAGGTAACACTGACAGGTAACACAATAAAACAACTTTTATTCATTTACTGTTTGAGAACAGCAAGGATTTGTTTAGATTGAAACCATGAATTCCATGTCAGCTTGTCACCATGTTTAATTCAGCAGTGCTGTGTCGTGACCTCCGAGAGACAAGGCCTGTTCCATTTCGTTGTTGACAAATGTGACGTCATCACATTGAGTCCGACTATCAAGGAGCGTGTCTGTTTTGTGTAGCAGATATTTTACGGCGGCATTTTTAAATTACTTATTAATATTTTCTTTTAAATATTGAATTAATTTAAAACAAAAAACAATGCCTTATAGATGCATTGTACCAAATTGCAAAGGGAATTATAAAAACGGCCCTAAAATACATGTATTTTCTTTAACTAAAGATAAAGAATTATCTGATGTTTGGATTCGTACAATCAGAAGAGATCATTTTTATCTACTAAATTCAGCAGAGTGAGTATTTTTTGTATTAAAAAATAAGTAAATTTTATTGAAACTTTAATGATAAAATTAATACCATGTCTTTGGTAATTCATAACAAAGTTAATAAGACATAAATCTAGCGAGAAAGTTTAGAGAGAGAGACATTCATTCTCGTACGTGTTGTTTTTAAAATCTAAAATCTCGTTTTTTTAAGAAATAAACTTTAAAGAAATTTTCGACATAAATTCATTCATGAATTTTTAAAGGAATATTTTATATACATAAAAAATAATTTTAACGATTTTTTAGAATTGTTTTATTCGTGACTAAATGAAACTTTAATTGAATTGAATTTTATGTCTGTAATTCACAACACATTTTAAAACAGCTTTGTTTTAAAAAGTTATTAAACTCAATTGAAACTTTGAGGATTAAAATAATTTTATATCTTTATAAATTCCATAATAATAATGATCTAGAAGGGAAATTAAATTTCCTTGATAGAAATTACTGGAGTTTTATTAGGCAGCAAGAGACACTTTATATTCAGCATCATCAAATCTCCATATCCAAAAATCTATCTGTCTCTTGTAATTGAATCTGATTTTGCAGTACATGTTTTTTTGTAGAGATGTGGAAATACATTCAATAGGGGATTATAAGATTTCTAAACACGTAACTGATCAAAATACTCTTGAAATTCCGATAGAAAACATGAAAAAAATGTACACAGAACAACAGCAACCTGAACCTCAAAATATGAGTTTTATATTAAAATTGGTAATGTCATTTCTACTATTGGTGCAAGAAGAATCAAACATATTAATGCACTCAAATTTATATATGAGCAGCTAAATTTAATGACACAAAATAAGCTTGATTATTCAACAGAAATGATGATATTTTCTTCATTGTTATATAACTGCTCCCCTAAAGGGGACAGATTGTTAAGAGACAGCAAAAATATAATTTTACCTAGCTATTCAACCATTAAAAGATTAACCTTATCAACATATATGAATCCTTTGATTGAGCAACATGATAACAATTTTCTTATGTATATTAAAAATAAATTTAAGCTCCTAGTGCAGGACATCACAGTATCTTTACTTGATGAAATTCATCTAAAACCTTATTTAGATTATAAGGGTGGTAATATTGTTGGCTTATCTGATAACAGCAATGAAGCTGCAACAAGTGCTTTTGCTTTTAGGATTAGCAGTGTATTCTCACAATATAAAATGTTGTGCATGTTATGCCAACTAAATGTCTTAAAGCTGAGAAGTTATTTGACATAGTTAAACATAATAATTGGTTTAGAGGAGATAGGCTTTCAAGTATTATCAATCATAACAGATAATAATGCTATAAATAAAAAAGCTATATCTTTCTTTTGCAGTTCTCCAAAGCTTTCCATTGTATATCCACCCCCAGTTATAAAGTCTCAACCTCTTTTCTTCCTTTTTGACTCAGTCCATATATTAAAATGCATTAGAAACAATTGGCTTAGTCAAAAAGATGCAAATAAATGCATGCTGTCCCCCAAATTTTGTCATGATGGAAATCATGAATTAGATAGTATCCAAAGTGCCACATTTTCTACCTTAGAATTTCAGTCAATTTTAAAATATTGTTATAAATTAACCTCAAAGGCACTTTCTCCTACTAATCTTGAAAGGCAAAATGCTAATTTAGTTCTGCAAATTTTTAATGAATACACTATTCAAGGATTATTGATCTTAGGAAAACAGAAATATTTGCCTAATTTTGCAGAATATATAAACATATTTTATATTTGGTGGACAATAATGAATGTTAAAATGCCATATAAAGGTTGTCGGCTTAGAAATAAATACTGCAATCCACTTAGAATGAATGAAGAAAATTTTAGATTTCTCTCTGTATTCTGTGACTGGTTAGAATCTTGGAATAGCATTTCTGGAAGAAATGGCAAATTAACAAAGGAAAACCTCAATGCTTTGCATCATACAACCTATGCATTTCTAGAACTGACCAAGTATTGCATAGAAGAACTGAAAATGCTATGCATATTACCAGGCAAATTTCAAACTGATCACCTTGAAGCAAGGTTTGGTCAATATCAACAACTTACTGGGGATCAGTATAATATCTCGATACGGCAAGTGTTTGAGTGTGAAAAAATTATTACAATGCAATCAGTTTTAAAATTAAACTTATTTAATCAGCAATTCATTAAAATTGATTTAAAGAGTTTACAAGAACCAAACTGGGATGAAGTGACAGAGGAGGAACAGTTATATATATATAAATATAGAATTGATGTTAAAGAGGATGATGTAAATAATTGTAGAGAAGTTCTACCTGTAATACTATACTTAGCAAGTTATTGGTGTAATGCAGTTTTTAAGAAAATTAAATGCAATAGCTGCAATGATTTAATATCTGGAAGTGTAAGAGATAATGTGGAAGAAATACCTGAAATAAGCAGCTATTTTCAGGGGATTAATAGAGGTTCTCTCTTATAACCTAATGATAAAACTATAAATTTTGTTCTGAATAATTATGTAGTCATTGATAAGCTGATAAAAAATCATTCTTTTCTTCATTCAGTAAATCAAAGAAAAATAAAATAAGGCATGCATATAACATTGAATGTTTTTTGCAGATTATGAGGTTCTTTTTTATGTTGACACTTGTGATGAGGGTCACAATATGGAAAAAATACAAAGAATGTTTGTCTGGAGCTCTACAACTGCTCTTTTAAATAATTTTTGTTCTAGGGAAAATAATAATATTACAAGTAACAAGTTAAGCAGAAAAAGAAAACTTCATTCAGCTAAATTTTGTATCAGTAACCCATTTTTCTGAAAGTATTATTTGATTTTTAAATCTATTTATTGTTTGTATCTAATGTATTTTCTTGTTTGTGTTTTTGTTTCTTGTTTATGTTTAATTGTTTTATTTATTTATCATAATTATTTTATTTATTCATCATTTAATTATAATTTGCTTATTTAATTATTGTTTGTTACCTAATTCATAATTCAGTTGTTACTGTAATAATCTCTTAATGATTACTAAAATTATAACTTCACAGAATAATTAAAATTGAAATAAAAACATGCAATTTAAAACAATGCTGATTATGATTTATAAAAAATGTTCACATGTGAAACAATTGAAATCATGAATGAATTTCATTCTTAAAATTAATTGTCTGTAACCTACTTTTCTATAAGTATTATTTGAATTTTAAATCTCTTTTTTGTATCAAATTTATTTACTTTCATGTATTTAGTTTATTTGTTTCTTATTTATATTTTAATCGTTTATTTATCATTTACATGTAATTTGCTCGTCTATTTATTTAATTGTTTGTTTGTTTCCTAATTCATAATTGAGTTGTTGCTGTCCGAGTGTATATGAATAATAATCATTAATAATTACGATATTGTAACTTTACAGAATAATTACTAAAATTAAGATAGAAACATGCAAATTAAAACAATACTGATAATGATTTAAAAAATGTTTTCAAATTTGAAACAAATAAAATAATGAACGAATTTCAGTCTTTAAAATTTAATGAAATCTAACATGATGTTTAATTTCTTTAACAAAACATTCAGCAACATTTCTTTTTCTTATCGGTTATTTTAAAAAAATTAATATGAAATAAAGTTCTGTATAAAATCCAATTCTGTTTATTTGTTTTGTAAAACAATGTATTTTTTTAAAGTTTTCTAAAACCAATTTTTTTCTTACAATTATTCGTTACATTATGATTACTGTCTGTTTCACTGCATGGACTACTTTTGTGACGTCACGTCACTACTGAATAGGCCTTGTTCTCTCGGTGGTCACTGCTGTGTGCTGACTGCCAGACAAGGGAAGTAAGTCAATTTAGTTTGAGTTATTGCCCTTTATAGTGGAATTAAATCGGCTTCAACTAACAACCATGATTACTTAGGATATGATAGGGAGGTGCCAAAGTCTAATTTACTCACTTGACAGACAAAAAAAAATTAAAAATAGTTAATAATAATAACTACTGAACTCACAGTGACAGGACCCAATGACTGTGAATTCAATACCCGGTTAAGGCAGTAGAGAACTTGGAGAGGGAAATTCACAGGAGATTGTGGAATCGTCCATATTTTTCCACTTACCCCCGTTAAAAAATAGACTATTCCATAAGAGCTAGTTTCGACCAATCAACACCACACATTGCGAAACTCTGCTTATTATTGGTCGAGACGAACCCCAGAATGTATGTTACCGCCAAAAATTGCTGGAGCCTATTCCAACTTCTCAGAGTAAATAAAAGAACAAATTTCAGTCCAATTCACCAGTCAGATATTCACCTTCAGAGAGATTCCACAGAGATCCACGCGTATCTACATTTTGACTAAAAGACTGTGTGTGTCAACACCTGACTCAACTTTCAACCTCTTTCTGTCTCTCTCTCTGAATTCATTGCACATTTCTAAAAAAAGTGTTATCTACACTACTAAACAGAAACTGCAATTCAAGCATTAAGATAAAAAAATACAGTCCAGGGTGAATAACTCTGTCAAAACAAGAAGAAACAAAAATCAACAAAAATCTCGCAATACATTACTTTAAAATTTATCCCTCGATAAATTTTCTTTAATTTTACAATTGAACATTTTTCTAAACAAAGGAACATTCCTGAACTGTAAATTCATTAAGATACTTAATTCACATTTCGTCAAACATCCATATTAACCAAAACTGAAACACAAGCTTTTCCAAACTGCATTATAATTAATTGTATATAAATGTTCAGTGTTTTTCTAATTGAATTCACGACTGCCATTGTTTCTTTGTTCAATTTTGCCTTGAGATTTATTCAACTTGTATGTCTATGCTTAATGTGATTAATATGAAGAACATGCTTTTCACGCTTATCATCTCAAACCAAAAAGCCTGATTTCACACTTATTTCATAGCAATCCCAACAAGATTGCTTACATCCATTAGACATGGCACGTGGAACTAGAACAGTCTACCCTAGCGAGCAAAATAAAGGGTTCAGTTTGACATTTCAACCACCTGAAGAAGGCCAGAGCATACAACGGCTGAAATATTGTAATAAATATGGTGACAAAGATGAGGACAATAGTCCGAATAATGTAAATAGTGTACATAATACCTCATCTCAGAAATATAAACAGATACTGAAGAAAGTTCACATTTGCCAGTTTTCTCAATGGGAATAGATAAATTTCAGGAATATTATGCTGGTCACAAAAGCAAAATTTGAAGGAAATATTAACTATTTTTCATACTTTTTAGGTGTAAGCAAATACAATGGTTGCTAGCCTAAGACAAAATTCATGATACACAGTGTAATAAAATGACTTCTAATAAACAAAATGAGGCTAAAAGTACCAAATGATTTAACCACATTTCATAATTTAAAAAAAACAAAACCAAAAAAACAGGGAAAACAAGAAAAAACAGGAATTGAATTTGATGACTTACAAACAAAGGTATCTTTGAAGACTTGGAGAATTCCAGAATTTTTCCCTTGTTGATAGGGCCTGACATGGATGATTTTGGAACTAGTGGATCATCCCATCTCAAAGCCAACACAGTTGGTAGGGTCAGACCATGTGTTTGGCCACTGTTGGAAATAAAAATAATTTCATTAATGGCTTCCATTAAACGCAAAATGCTTGCATATATATATATATATATATATATATATATATATATATATATATGCAATTATTAAATAAGTGTTGCCCCTAAAATAATGCTTCCTATTCATTATGTTGGATTAAGTTGTCAACAGCAGATATTTATGGTCTGGAAATAGGGGATGAATCCACCCATCATTTTTTTTGCCTCATTATGGATAGCAGCTGGACGATAGTTTGGCAAAACAGAATCTAACATATTTAAATTCTAGAAAAAGAAACAGCAAAACTTAACAAAAATTAATAAAACGCTTACACTTACAAAGATTCAGCATCAGGACCTGTCATCAGAGTGTACAAAGTTTTCCCCCTTTGCTCTTTGGCAGCTAATTCAAATTCTGCCATTTCTGGAAAACAGTAAAAAGAATCAATGTTTGTGGCGGGCTGTCATTCCTTCGATTTCATTAATAAATACTTACTTGCATAATTTATTCTCTTTATCATAGATACAAATGTAAGCCATTTGAATTACTGTAGTTTACAGTGCTAGAATTCTTTGCAACACATTGATGCATGTTGAAATCCTTTAGCAATGTTGAAATTATTGCTAAAATTTTTTTGTTGAAATTTACAAACTCTACGTTTTATTCAATTTCGCAAACCAATGAAATCTGAATAAGCTGACTTGTTTGGAAAAATATTTTTGCCAAAACCCTACTTCATGGTTTAATAATTTCTTTAATTTAATAGGACTTTTTTTTTTTTTTTTTTTACTGTATAAATGTTATTTTTTCTTTTTAGCATTTTCCTTCAGTTATCTTTTCAGTTATGTCACATTCTACTTTTGTTTCCAACTAGTTAATGATTGGAGTTTACTGAGGCATATCTAGGTAGGATGAACCAGCTGGCATCAACGAATACTGCAGGTATTTTCAAAGATTAAGTCCTTTCACAGTACTAGTAATAATAATTATAAAATAGCAGGATTTACTAAATGACTGTTTTAGCGCTGCACTCAGTACTTTACAACTCATGATCATTCCAAGATATTTATAAGAAAAGTGACATAGCTCCTCATAAAAATACCGAAATGTGGTGTGAGGTACAGCTTTGTTAATAATCTGAAACCATTTTCCATAAAATGGAATCAATATCAATTACAGTGCTGTTCGATAAAAGTGACTCATCGGATTTTTTTATTACTTAAAAATTTTTTCGCCTATTGTTTTTGTGATCAAATTAATTTTTAATCTTACTAATAATGTATAAATGTTATTTACAAAGGAAATTGGGGAGAGCCATATCCTGAAGGGACACAACATATAGAAGAAGAATTTTAATAATACCTTTCATCTGGGGAGAATGTATATACAGTGCTGTTCGATGTGTGTTGAAATCCTTTAGCAATGTTGAAATTTAATGGAAGATAATGATTGAAGAAGCTGGTTTGCATCTTCTGCATTAATCTTCATCACCCAATACACCTAGTAAAAAAGGTTTACTCACCCTAAGGTATTCTATTGATAATTATAATTTTGGATATAAATGAGATTTCGGGAAAAACTCTGTGTAAAAAAAGTGACTCACTTATTTCCTGCAACTAGTAATCAATAGAAACATAACCGAACAGCTTTAAATAAAGAATAATAGAGGTATAATTTATTTATAATAGGTAATATAGTTCGAAATATTTAATGATCTATGGGTCCTCATTTATTTTGAATAACCTTTTCAACCCTTTTTGGTATTGACTTGATTAGGTTCTGGCAAATCTCATCTCCAAGAATTGAATTCCATTCGGATATGAAATTCACAATCAAATCCTCTTTGTTGCTCAACTGCATTCTCGAGAGCCTGTACTTTATAATGCTCCATAAGTTTTCTATGGGTTTGAGGTCAGGAGCTTGGGGCGGCCATGTCATAACCCTCACCTGCTTCTCATCAAAGTATTCCTTCATCAATTTTGATTTGTGACAGGGAGCATTATCCTGCATAAAAAAATGTGCTTGGTGGGGTCGATTTGCACCCTTTCAGCAGAAGGGAGCAGACAAGACTCTAAAATTCTCTTGTACTGCTCGCTCCTGAGGGTCTTTTCAATAGGTTTTAAGAAACCAGTTCCATGAAAAGAAAAGCATCGCCAGAACATTATACTGAACGGATGCTTGACAGTACTTACTGCTAAATTCAAAGAGCTTTCATAGCTTCTTCTTCGGATTTTAGATCGCTTATCCTTTGAATTTAGCTCAACTTTCATTTCATCAGAGAAAAGAACATTTAGTAAAAAAAATAAGGTGAGTCACTTTTATCAAACAGCACTGTATATACATTCTCCCCAGATGAAAGGTATTATTAAAATTATTCTTCTATATGTTGTGTCCCTTCAGGACATGGCTCTCCAAAATTTCCTTTGTAGCTCTTAATAAATTGTCTTTGTGTTCTCTCTTAAACCAAGTTCCACCATTTATTGACTCTAGCTCACTTTGTTATGCATTGTATTCCTCTCCATCTTGCCTTCAATTTGTTCTGTGAGTATCTAATTTTCCAAGCCCTCTTTCCTCATTATGTGCTCTAGAAATTTCAACTGTCTCTTTCTGACATTAAGTGCCTTTTTTGTTTCCATTCTCTCTAAAACTTCATTATTGCTCACATGTTTAGTTCATGGTATTCTCAGCATCCTTCTGCAGAATATTTCTGTTTCTTCAAGTCTCTTCTTCATCTATGATGAGATACTTGTCTTAATGTTTCTCACCTGAGACATAGGTCATGTGTAATCTGTAGACGTATGTGTGCATTGCAGAAATTACAACTTACAAGGATTTTTAGAATATGAGTGAGGTTGAAGAAATTAGTTGAAATTTTATCCATTTATACATAATGATGGAAACCTGAAATGCAATGAAGCTGCTCACAAATCACTATATTGTCCCGTAATATATACAGACGTACGCATGCTAAGATCACATGAGAATATAAGCAAAAGAATGGGATTCTTAAAAGGTTTGTAAATATTAGGGAGAAACACTCGTAAAATACAGAGATAATCTTCGGACATGCACAGGGCCATTGCAATAGTCTCATCCACCCCACAGAATCTATGATACAGGAACCCCTTACTCTATTTCATTTTCCAAAAGGTATTCAGATAAAATACAAATTTTATTGCAACCTATTTATATACGATAATAGATCATATGCAATATAGGTGAATAATTCATATGCAATATAGGTGAATAATTAAAGTAGACAAATAAAAATAATAGTATTTACATTAGTCGGACTATTGTCCTCATCTTTGTCGCCATTTTTGTCACAACGTTTTGGCTGTTGTACGCTCTGGCCTTCTTCAGGTGGTTGGAATTTCGAACCGAACCCTTTATTTCGATCACTGGGGTAGACTGTTCTAGTTCCACGAGCCATGTTTGATGGATGTCAGTTATCAGTTATCTCCTGCTGATTTTCCCTCTGAAAGTTCTCCACTGCCTTAACCGGGTATTGAACTGAGGACACATGGCACAGTGGATAAAGGCATTGGTTAGATCCAGTGACAGACCCAAAGAGTGTGAGTTCAATACCTGGTTAAGGCAGTGGAGAACTTTCAGAGGGAAAATTAGCAGGAGATAACTGACATCCATCAAACATGGCTCGTGGAACTAGAACAGTCTACCCCAGTGATCGAAATAAAGGGTTCAGTTCAAAATTCCAACCACCTGAAGAAGGCCGGAGCATACAACGGCCGAAACGTTGTGACAAATATGGCAACAAAGATGAGGACAATAGACAGACTAATGTAAATAGCGTACATAATACCTCATCTCAGAAATATAGACAAATAAAAATAAATACGATTTATCTAAATACAAATGTCATAATAGATCACTCCATCTTAAATAAATGTTTTGTGACAATTTCTAACACCAACTTGAGATTTTTCTTGTTAAAAAGTTGAATAATTTTAATGCGTACAACATTATGGATAAAAAATAGTAAATTTTATATAGTATTTTTTTTTTATCAAAACATAGCATGGACAAAATAAATTCATGGATCTGAACCAAAAAACAAAACCAAGGCCCCAATGAATGAGATCGAAAATCTGCAAAGATATTTCTTCCTTTAACAGTTGTGCTTCGATTCATTTTTATGGTATCTAAATGTCGGCAGAAAAAAAGCAAATATGGATAAGATAGCAAGAGGCACAAAGCACTGCGCAGGGCCCACAATCAGATCTGATATCTGAGCTTCATTCACTTTTCCATCGCCATAACGTAGCTTCCCTGTACCTTTTCTATAAATATTTTCAGGGTCATTGTTCTGAGCTTTCCTCTTGGTAGCCAGATTTTATGAATTTGAGTGCAGTACTAGATTAGCAGTAAGGTCTCATCATTTTACAGGTGAAATGGCTCAATGTTCTAAGTTCTATGCTAACGGTTTCTTTTTTCAATTCTTGCTTTCCAGCCAAATTTGATTCTCAAAAATTTAAATGCAATATCAATCATTATCTTCTGTCTTCATAATTCCTATTCTTTTATAGTTCTCTCTCCTTCACCATGTTTTCTTTTTCCCATATTCCATCACACTCACTTATATCTTCAGTGGCTTCATTGCCTTGATTGGGGTGAAATGAAAAAAAAAAATTAACTTATCAAATGTAAAGTATATATTCAGAGTTTTCTAAAGTCCATTTATTTCTTATAATTACTATAATATTTTTTTTTCCTTTTTGTTTCTTAAAATCACAGACATTGAATCAAAACTGGACATATCAAATAACTTTTGTGTCAAGTTTTTATCAACACTTCCTCCACTTTTATGGAATTAATATTTTGAAAAAACTTTAGGTCAAGGGAGAACAAAAGACACTCACTGTGTTACTGGCCCTAAGAACCTGCTGATATTTTTTTGAGGACTGTGATTGGACGGTTCAAAGGTAAACAGCCCCCACCTCCTTTGAAAGGGAAGGAAAAACTCAGACTGAACCTTAGCTGCAGTTGGAAACAAGACAGCTTAGAAACTGAGGTTTGTTTCCTCTCTCCCTGCTGAAAAGGCAGGCAGCGTTTGCCCATAAGTGAAGGATGCATGGGTAACAAAGTTGCTGAGGGCAAGCTTCCCCTTCAGAGGAAGTTTTGAGAAGCCCTCTCGAAGACGGCCCAGAAAAGAAAGTTTGAAAAGAAGCCCATAAGTGGAGCTTGGAGCTAAAGCCATTATTTGAGAAGAAGGAACAAACTTGTGTGTTTTCAAAAGGTGTTTTAGCGCGTGTTTAAGTAAATTTTCACCTTCTAGCGGCCCTAAAAGGAAGGCGTAATATC
Source organism: Acanthosepion esculentum (assembly GCA_964036315.1). Taxonomy (NCBI): domain Eukaryota; kingdom Metazoa; phylum Mollusca; class Cephalopoda; order Sepiida; family Sepiidae; genus Acanthosepion; species Acanthosepion esculentum. The sequence continues at coordinate 26,743,641 of OZ038503.1, read as the reverse complement.
CAGGTGAACAGGAGGAAAATAAGTGAAGAAAGAAGGGAGTTTGGTCACCAAGAAGAGAACCTTGTCTACACAAGAGAGAAAAGAAAAAAGATAAAATCTTTTGAACCTTGAAAGAACTGAAAGCGTACCGAAGAGCTAAGGCTCTTCCCCCTTTTTTTTATTGTTATCATTGACACAGCACAGGTGGGTGCAATTCTTTTTTTTGGTTTTTGGTGCATTGTAATTTTTAAGTTTGTTTTCTGCTATGTTTTTTTTACATTGTGTTACTCAGAGAATAGGTTATCTTATTCCCAGCAAAAAGGGACGAATTTTTGCAAGAACCCTTTTTTAGCTGGTTAGAAATAAATATTTTTTCTTTGTAATTGAATCTGATTTGCATTTTTTTCTTTCTTTTTCGTTATTAATTCGGGCAATAGTGAAAATACTGTTGAAGAAGGTTTTATTTTCTGAAAGAAAATTTCTGAGAATATTGACTGGTGTTTAGCATCAACACCACAATGAATCCTTACCCTTTGCTTGAAAGCCAGAACTAGGGATCAATATTAGCAAAATAGACATGGATTTACACAAAAATCAATACAGCTGTGCCAACCACACCAGAATAAACAATTTAACGATCATGCACTACACCTTATATCACCTATTCTCACCTAGTTAATTAGCCTAATAGTTGCATGAAATTCAATGGCACGTCCGTATTGCATATTTTTGGTCCGAGTTTCATTTCCTTTCCTTTTTAAATGCTTAACCTGAAAACTCAAAAGAATTCCTCATAAATAAACAAAAACGTTGATACAGACCCCAACTATGTTCATGGAAAAGTCCAAAAAGACAATGTGATGTCAGGTTGGATATGCCCCGGAATTCTCCACTCAGAAGCTGGTTTGCATCTTCTGCACTAATCTTCATCACCCCATCCAAGCCATATCTGTTAAAAAAAAATATATCTAAAATTAACACTTAAATAGTGACTTGGTGACCACATATGTATTGTCAGACTATCCCACCTTTTCTACAAATGGATTCTACTTATTACTGCAATGTAGTGTTTCAATTTAAGAGGAATGGGCATAAAACCCACCCTCTCTCTCTCACCCATAAGATGTCTTACAGCTGTACTTTTTGATTACAGTAAACTCTAGGGAGAAACTACCTGAGAAAGCTGAATTCATAATTTCAACAAACCACGTGGCAGACTAATGGATTTACACATACACACAGAAAATATAACCAAATTCAGAAAAATATAACTACCGTATATACTCACATATGATGCGACTTTTGAAGACCTAACTTTGAAGCTAATTTTAAGACGGTTACAAAATGCATGAGGTATGTATTGACCCTGGCTACACCATTGACTAAATCATATATCCATTTACTGTAGTCAAAAAGTTCAGTTGTATTTAAAATAAACATGATTTTGATAAAACTGATGTTTTACTTAACTTTATCCAATAATAATGCATGTAATATTGACATATTAGTATCGTATTGTAAAATACAAACTGCAAATACACGTCTTTTCCACTGTTCACGTTTATAAGATGTTTAGCAGTGTCTCGTTTGAATGTTTTTGGCTGTACGTGTTTAGGCAACGACTATAGCGTTACTAACGATACTTTTATAATTCTCTTTTACTTTTTAATTTATTTAACTAGAAGATGGGATAAAGAGACAGAGGGCAAGAGAATAGTCTATTGTAATTTGGTCTCACATGATTCATGTGATATATGATAAAATCATTCTTTATAAATGAAAATTTAGGGGTTGCACGATATGTGAGATCGTGCGTTACATAAGTATATACGATACACATTGTTATACCAAGCTCAAATACAATACACACACACGCACATATATATATATTATGAAATGGACAAAGTCCAACAATTATATTTAAGACATTTTTATGTTTATACATTCTTTTTATAGATACAAATATTTAAGTAAATGCTCTGTTTATAATAAACAGAATTAAACAACATTTACCGGCCTGAATGTCCGAAAATTTCTCATAGAAAAAATTTGTCCCCCCAACAGGAATCAAACCTGTATCCTATACAGAACAGTCATATATAGCTTGACGTGCTTTTAATCAATTTGGCCACATGGAAGATTGAAGTTTAAAGGCAGTAAATTCGACCTTGCTAACCGAATGCTCCGCTTTGGCCAAATCAGTTAAAGGCGCGTCAGGCTATATGATGGTTTCGTATAGGATACAGGTTCGATTCCTGTCAGAGGATGAATGTTTTCTATGAGAATTTCTCAGACATTTAGGCCGGTAAATGTTGTTTAATATTGTTTATTATAAACAGAGCATTTACTTAAATATTTGTATCTATAAAAAGAATGAATAAACATAAAAATGTCTTAAACTTATATATATATATATATATATATATATATATATATAACATAAGGTATATTTCAGGAGCAATAATTCTTTCAAGCATGTTCAGTTGAATAATACTGACTAGTTCTGTCTACCAAATTTTTTATTAAATTTTTCAAGTTTCCGAATTAGTTTTGTTTTTGTTATTGGCAAACTTGCCAAAGTTGATGTTCATTTTAAATTTCACAGGTAGGATGTGGGGAGTCTCTCACTACTCTATTGCTACTACCATGGAAAGTGTTTGGTAAAACTGCATCTCCTGGTTCCACCAGGTCAGACCTTCATGGCTAGAACCCGCGACGCCATTTACATAATAGAAAACCACTCACATTCCCTTCATATTCCATCGGTGAGAAGTAAGTTCCACTGGAACAGCTTCTTGTTGCTCCCAAGAGAATGTTTCCCCCAAATCACTACAATCTGTTCAAGTCTAGAGTCAACCATTATTTTCACCTCCTATCCATATAAACTACCCCTTATCATAACTCTACCATGAGTGGTCCCTGGGCCTTGTACAGAGTGAACCCTACCATTAAAGAAACACTAATATTCCATGGTTATAATTTATTACATTGGAATCGTAATCATTAGACCTACAAATTTCTTTTTGAATTTGTAGGTCTGATGAATTGGATCGTGATTACGATTCCAATGTAATAAATTATAACCATGGAATATTAGTGTTTGAGCATTTTATATTATATTCTTACTCTGTCCTGGACATTCAATTCTACCTGGATTCTATCCTCTTGGAAATATATATATATATATATATATATATATATATATATGGTTGGTTGGTTTTGTTTTGAGGCATATTAACCTCCCTGGGTTATTTAATGCCAAAATCTAAATATTTTGAACATAATTTTATGGCTTCAACTAAATATATACTATAAATAGGTATTGTTGCTATGTTGTTGGTAATTTTTATATAAAAATGTATTGCTGGTATTTTTACTATAAAAATATGTTTTTATGCTTTCATAGTGTTTTGTTTGTGGTTCACTATGTTCCCATAGCTGGGACCCTAACAAGTGCTACCACCCAAAGTCAGGGTGGACCTGGGAACAACAGTAAATAAGAGGTGGTGCCACCCTCCTCAAAATCTTCAAGTCTCCCAATCAGAGGCCTTTCTCTCTGCTGCTGGATGTAGTTTGTTGTCATACCCAGGAGTATCCCGCAGGGACATGGCTCATAAAAGAACAACATCATCAGGCTTAGATCAATTGATTATGCAACAGAATAAATCTATGTACAATAATGCCGTGAAAGCCCTCAAAAATTGACTTTCGGGAATCACAACATTATCAGCGACTAAATCTTTCCTTACATAAAAAGGTAAGAAACAACATCTTTAGGATTAAGGGCGCCAGTGTAGGTCCTTTCAGGGTCTGTCTTGATGTCTTGTCCACGTTGATGACCAATCAACCGCACTGTAGGGCTAAGCAGGATCATCTGTTTGCTGCACACATCAGTCCAGTCGAAGCAGTTTACAGATGCCAAGGCTAAGTCCGGAAATTGATCTTTATTTTGGTCTCTCCATTCAGACAGATGCTGCAGAAGAGTCACACTGGCAGGGTCACCTGGAAATAGGTAAGGATCATATCGAAATGTTGATCATATTTTTACAGATTGTTAACTCTAAGAAAGAGAGATGGAAAGTGTGGTAAAAAAGAAAGGAATCAGTAAGAGAAATAAGTGAAGTGTAAGAGAAGAAAGAAAGGAATGAAGAGAAGAATGACGAAAAGGAAGAAAACAGAAGTGAAAGAAAGAATCAAGAAAAATGAAAGGAAAGAAAAAGAAGTGATCAAAGGAAAGAGAGAGGGCAAAGAAGAAACGAGAGAGAGAGAGAGAGAGAGAGAAAAAGAAGAAACGAGAGAGAGAGAGGGCAAAGAAGAAACGAGAGAGAGAGAGAGAGAGAGAGAAAAAGAAGAAACGAGAGAGAGAGAGGGCAAAGAAGAAACGAGAGAGAGAGAGAGGGCAAAGAAGAAACAAGAGAGAGAGAGGGCAAAGAAGAAACGAGAGAGAGAGGGCAAAGAAGAAACGAGAGAGAGAGGGCAAAGAAGAAACAAGAGAGAGAGAGGGCAAAGAAGAAACAAGAGAGAGAGAGGGCAAAGAAGAAATGAGAGAGAGAGAGGGCAAAGAAGAAACGAGAGAGAGAGAGGGCAAAGAAGAAACGAGAGAGAGAGAGGGCAAAGAAGAAACGAGAGAGAGAGAGAGGGCAAAGAAGAAACGAGAGAGAGAGAGGGCAAAGAAGAAACGAGAGAGAGAGAGGGCAAAGAAGAAACGAGAGAGAGAGAGGGCAAAGAAGAAACGAGAGAGAGAGAGGGCAAAGAAGAAACGAGAGAGAGAGAGGGCAAAGAAGAAACGAGAGAGAGAGAGGGCAAAGAAGAAACGAGAGAGAGAGAGGGCAAAGAAGAAACGAGAGAGAGAGAGGGCAAAGAAGAAACGAGAGAGAGAGAGGGCAAAGAAGAAACGAGAGAGAGAGAGGGCAAAGAAGAAACGAGAGAGAGAGAGGGCAAAGAAGAAACGAGAGAGAGAGAGAGGGCAAAGAAGAAACGAGAGAGAGAGAGAGGGCAAAGAAGAAACGAGAGAGAGAGAGAGGGCAAAGAAGAAACGAGAGAGAGAGAGAGGGCAAAGAAGAAACGAGAGAGAGAGAGGGCAAAGAAGAAACGAGAGAGAGAGAGGGCAAAGAAGAAACGAGAGAGAGAGAGGGCAAAGAAGAAACGAGAGAGAGAGAGAGGGCAAAGAAGAAACAAGAGAGAAGACCTCCTTTTTATGATTTCTTCTGTATTTTCTAATAAATGTAGCATTTTAAATAGAGATTTCACATTCTATACATGATCATCTTACTATCAGCAAAACAATAGAAGAAACGAGAGAGAGAGAGAGGGCAAAGAAGAAACGAGAGAGAGAGAGAGGGCAAAGAAGAAACGAGAGAGAGAGGGCAAAGAAGAAACGAGAGAGAGAGAGGGCAAAGAAGAAACGAGAGAGAGAGAGGGCAAAGAAGAAACGAGAGAGAGAGAGGGCAAAGAAGAAACGAGAGAGAGAGAGGGCAAAGAAGAAACGAGAGAGAGAGAGGGCAAAGAAGAAACGAGAGAGAGAGAGGGCAAAGAAGAAACGAGAGAGAGAGAGGGCAAAGAAGAAACGAGAGAGAGAGAGGGCAAAGAAGAAACGAGAGAGAGAGAGGGCAAAGAAGAAACGAGGGAGAGAGAGGGCAAAGAAGAAACGAGAGAGAGAGAGAGAGGGCAAAGAAGAAACGAGAGAGAGAGAGAGAGAGAGGGCAAAGAAGAAATGAGAGAGAGAGGGCAAAGAAGAAATGAGAGAGAGAGAGGGCAAAGAAGAAATGAGAGAGAGAGAGGGCAAAGAAGAAACGAGAGAGAGAGAGGGCAAAGAAGAAACAAGAGAGAAGACCTCCTTTTTATGATTTCTTCTGTATTTTCTAATAAATGTAGCATTTTAAATAGAGATTTCACATTTTATACATGATCATCTTACTGTCAGCAAAACAATAGTTACTAAATTAGTAAAACTCATAAAAAGATAATCATCGCTCGTATCGAATACTTACAGGATTTATAGAAGAGAACCAGAGTCAGGTTTGGTGAGGTTTCGGCTTCAGCGAATGTTTTATCAGTCAGGGCAGTCAGCGAGGAGACATCAATATTCAAGTGCCGGGATTCAAATAAAGACGCAGCTACTTCATCGTCAATTAAAACTGAAAAAAAATACAAAAAAAAAAATGACTAAATTTGATAACTAAGAGAGGGATAGTACAAGATGTGAGCTATGAATTGGCGATGTCAAAATCAAGCATATACAGAAATAATTGCACTTGTCTCCACCCCGTCATTAGTTTGCACGATCATTACGTCCTGCCAATACCTCATAAATAATGGATTATTCTGTTTTGAGGACATCAAAAGACAAAAGTCTTATCAGAGATGCTAATTGCTTTCATAGAAAGAAAGATAGACGTGTTTAACATCTCCTGCTAATAATTTATAAATAATAGACGATTCCGTTTTGATCACGAGACGATAAATGGCTTATCAAAAGATGTTGGTTGGTTGGTTGTTTTGTTTTATGGCATATCAAAACCTCAGTGGGTCATTTAATGCCAACAAAATTTTTGAAATTGATTCATAGCAATAGTTTGGTAAAAAAGGGTGTGTATGTATACATATATATTTGAACCATTTTTCAATTACTCATATTTTTTTAGTACAATCCTACTTCTTTTAGGAAATTTACAATCTTGGGTGGTTTTATTTTCATAAAAAGTTTTTTAAATTACTCACTTGGTAATATTTTATTCACACTAGATCAAAATCTATACACTCTGACAGTATATGTTTCACTGATTGCTGGTAATATTTTTTTTCAAAAATGTATTGTTCGTTATATTATTTTTCTTCAAAAATTTATTGCTGATAATTTTTTTACAAAGTATTTCTGGTATTAAAACTTATTTTTACACTTTCATAGTGTTTTTACCCCAGTTTCAGGGTTAACTATTTTCGCATAGCTGGGACCCTAACAGGTGCTACCACCCAGGGTTAGGGTGGACCTGGGAACATCAGCAATTAAGAAGAATGTAGAAGTACTTAGTATAGGTGCCAGTTTTTTGCAGTTAGTTAAATGGTAATTTTACTATAAATAGGTACTGTTAGTAATTTTTTTATATAAATATGTATAGCTGGTATTTTTAGACTTTCATAGTGTTTTGCTTTTGTTTGGGTTTTCACTGTTTACCCATAGCTGGGGCCCTAACAGGTGCTACCACTCCAGTGGACCTGGGAACAATAGCAATTAAGAGGTAGTTCTACACTCCTCAAAACCTCCAATTACTGACCAGAGGCTTTACTGCCGAATGTATTGCCATACACAGGACCCAAGGAGTACAAGGAACCAACCATTTTTACAGCATCCTTAATGACCAGACTTGATGTCTGGAGGCATTAAAAGTAAGGAATATCACTGATACTGCAACCATTTATCATCAATGGAATCAGTTCAGGTTCTACTCAGTGATAAAATGTTACTAGTTTGGTTTTGGAGGTATGGAAAATTAAAAGCCAGTTTTTTGCCCTTTGATCTGTTAGAGCTTAATCAGAAGAGAGATCAGCTCTAACATCTCAATAGGGAGTGGGAACTGATTTGTAACATTCAATAGGTCCACAACTAAAATGAATTTCGGTATGTCTGTAAGTTGACACTTGGAGAATATTTACTTTTTATACAATTCACATTTTGATTGTCACATAATGCTTCATAGTAAACATGTATCAAAAGAAGCCATTTTAAATTCTTAATAAAAAAAAACCTATTGTCATTAAAAAAAGAAAGTAAAAACATCATCTCGCATCCTTAATATTTTCTCGTAGGTTAAATATTTTTTCTTACACGACGCATGATCCATAGCCTCCATATCTTCCAAAGCAAATTCACTGTCACTGTCTGAGGTGTTTGGCGCATTTGACAGGGTCTCCTCAATAAACTCAAAGAGGCTTTCCTTGGAGATATTCTTCTTAAAATGGTAATGATCTTCCTGAAAGAAGCACAAAGGACATCATTTTACAATAAGTTAATGCTATAAAAACATTTTGTTTTGGGCAACATAACATTAATCATCTTAAGGCCTTAGACAGTCATGCGTTAACCCTTTACCATTCAACATGCTCTCATAAATATCAGCCCTCAATGTTCAATCTGCCATAACCCACCCTATATATATATATATATATATATATATATATATATATATATACACTCTGCCATAATATGTGAGAACATCATCGCAAATAACGTAGAAACTCCCGCAGTGACACTTTGACCACATGCTGCTTCAGTCATCTTTTCTTTGTGTAATTAGCAAAGAAAATACAAATTTTAGAATCTTTTTCCATCTTTCTTTGATGAGGCGAAAATAACGAAAATGGAGTCAGTGATTCAGAGCACTTATCTGATGGAGAAACAGCCCAGGTTTATTGAGAATCTGAAGGGGGGGAAAAAAACTAGAAGAAATGCAAGCTTAATCAGATATCAACATTTTTTGACATTAATAGTTACTGATTCAGTTTAGAATATTAATAATATTGACACACATGTTTAAAATCTTGATTCGACAAACATCTCTATGATGTCAACTTACCAGCATTTTGGTAACCTAACAGACATTCATTGTTGAAAGATACTTGGCAAGTCGACTATTCGCCTTTGTTTTTGACAGATTCTTTTTATGAAAACTTGGCAACAGAAACAAATAATGTGAATATACGAGGCACTATATATATATATATATATATATATATATATATATGAAGAAATATAGTCTTAAGGTATGTTATATTTATGGGATAAAGCGCTCAATATCAGAGAGAGCATGTGTAAATGTGTTATCTCCTGTTAATTCCGCTCTCCAAGTTCTCCACTGCCTTAATCAAGTATTGAACTCTCACTCTTTTGGATCCCGTCACTGGATCTAACCAACACTTTTATCCACTGTGCCATGTGTCCTCGAGGAGATAACTGACATCCATTAAAGATGGCATGTGGAACTAGAACAGTCTACCACAGTGAGCGAAATAAAGGGTTCAGTTCAACATTCCAACAACCTGAAGAATGGCCAAAACGTTGTGATAAATATGGCAACAAAGATGAGGACAATATTCTGAATCATGTAAATAGTGTACATAATACCTCATCTCAGAAATATAGACAGATACTAAGTATATTTTAAATGTAATTAAATAGATTTTGAATACAGAGAATGCTTTTGATTATAGATAAAATGTATTGTTGGTAATTCTACTATAAACATGTATCTTTATACTTTCATAGTGTTTTCTTTTTGTTTGGGGCTTCAGTATTTGCCCATAGTTGGGACCCTAACAGGTGCTACCACCTTAGGTCAGGGTGGACCTGGGAACAACAGCAATTAAGAGGTGGTTTCTTGCTCTCTAAAACCTCCAATCACCCAATCCGAGGCTTAGAAGCCAGATGTAGTTTATCGTCATATCCAGGACTAACTAAATGTTTTAATGTGTGCAATTAGTTTCAAGGATTTGTTACGGATGTTAACAAAGAGAGGAGATGAACAGATTACATTCCTCAGGCATTTTTCACTTGGTCTCTCAGGTTGTAATCGGTGACCATGCGCATTTTAGGGTTTCAGAAGGTTTCAAATTGAGCTGAACATTAAAACGTTGAAAGAAAAGAACATACAAAGTAGCAAGATACCAACCTCTCCCGCATATGTCACGCTGATTGAAGGTAAATCTTCAGATAAAAGAAATAGATCTGCAACTTCTTTAGACTTTCTGCAAAAAACAATGATTCAATCAATAAAATTTTATGGCACATCAACTACTCTATAAAGGCCGCACAATAATACCAGGAGTAAATTTCCAATCCAATTTTGTAGCCAATTTGGTTTCTATAAAAACATTGATGCCACCAACCCTGAATCCATCACGAAAATTCAATATGTGTAATTAATAGATGTTTTTTATTTTATTTATTCATTTATTTTCAATTCTGTGACACGTAGGGTCAAAGGGGCACCATGTGTACTGCAGCCGCAGTACAAGTGGTGTTTCTTGGGCAATATAGCCTGACGGAGCCCCCAGTGAATTCAGAGTTACCTTCTCCTAGACAGTTTGCCACCCAAGGCTATAGAACCCAGTCTATCCTGCTATTTACCCATAGCTAGATTATGAGTCATGTCAAAAACTGAAAAATCCCGCCATAACATGCACAGAAGGGCAAACGAACCTCATTCTCTTCATTTTCCTTCAGCAAGAAGGCTGTTTCACTCTGACAGCTTATTACAAAAAAAACATAGCCATAGTTATTAATTTTTTTATGCCGTGACCCATTGGGTCATAGGAGCACCCTGTGTACTGCAGCCACAGTAGAAATGGTGTTTCTTGGGCAAGATAGCCTGATGGAGCCCAACCCTCTCCAGGATGGTTTTGATTTCAGAGTTTTTCCTTCTTCTAGACTGTCCTGCTATTTACCCATAGCTGGGGAGAGAAGAGGATTCATGCCTTTCCCAAGGGTATTAGCACATAAGTGAATGTAATGGATCTGAATAAATTAAACACTTCATGTAATGGATCTGAATAAATTAAACACTTCATGTAATGGATCTGAATAAATTAAACACTTCATGTAATGGATCTGAATAAATTAAACACTTCATGTAATGGATCTGAATAAATTAAACACTTCATGTAATGGATCTGAATAAATTAAACACTTCATGTAATGGATCTGAATAAATTAAACACTTCATGTAATGGATCTGAATAAATTAAACACTTCAAATGCTTTTGTTTTTATATTAATGAAGATAGTATAAGAAATGATGAAATTGAATACCCGGAGTAGCTTTGATTTTTTTTCAATTACTCATCTTATTTAACCCATAGCTAGGGGCAGGAAAGAGATAAGAAGGGGACCCTCATCAAGAGCAACAACAGTTATTGAACTTGATAGATCAACAGGAAGGCCCAGACAGAGAGAGAGAGAGATTTCAACAGGAAGGCCCAGAGAGAGAGAGATTTCAACAGGAAGGCCCAGAGAGAGAGAGAGAGAGAGAGATTTCAACAGGAAGGCCCAGAGAGAGAGAGAGAGAGAGAGAGAGAGAGATTTCAACAGGAAGGCCCAGACAGAGAGAGAGAGAGAGAGAGAGAGATTTCAACAGGAAGGCCCAGACAGAGAGAGAGAGAGATTTCAACAGGAAGGCCCAGACAGAAAGAGAGAGAGAGAGAGATTTCAACAGGAAGGCCCAGACAGAGAGAGAGAGAGAGATTTCAACAGGAAGGCCCAGACAGAGAGAGAGAGAGAGAGATTTCAACAGGAAGGCCCAAAGAGAGAGAGAGAGAGAGAATCTCAACAGGATGGCACAGAGAGAGAGAGAGAGATCGCAACAGGATGGCACAGAGAGAGAGAGAGAGATCGCAACAGGATGGCACAGAGAGAGAGAGAGAGAGAGAGAGAGAGAGATCGCAACAGGATGGCACAGAGAGAGAGAGAGAGAGAGATCGTAACAGGATGGCACAGAGAGAGAGAGAGATCGATCGTAACAGGATGGCACAGAGAGAGAGAGATCATCAGGACAGCCAGACAGAAAGAGAGAGAGAGAGAGAGATATTTATATATCATCCTGACCCAGATAGAGGCAGAGAGAGGGATCAGTTAACAATACCTACAAGCATAAATATTGTTTTCACTTACAAATTAACAAGCACTGTTGCCATAACTCCCTGATAAGTGTTCACGATTAAGTCTGCAACTTCAATCATTTTTTCTTTTTTCTGTTCATCATAATAAAGATAGATGCAATGAACTGCTTGGCACGGAATACGGGACCCATCTTCAGGAAGATAAAACTGCAAAATAAAATGCAAAAAAATGCAATTACCTTGTTACCCTCTCAATAATTAATATAAACAAACAATTATTTTCTGTTTGTCATTTTTTTTTAAAATGGTGTTCACCCTGTACAAAAATCTGAGAGCCACTCAAAGTAGTGGGTTACAGAGAAAGATGTAAAGCTTATGCAGATATGTTGGGAAAGTTAATAGTTATCCCTAGACTTGAACAGGTTAAGAATGTAGTGATTGGGTAAGGGTCAGTTTTACAAGGCAGTGGCTCATGAGAAGCTGCTGCTCAGATGGAACTTACATCGCCCATAAAACAATAGGAGGGGAATGAGGGTGGTTTGCTACAATGGGCGTAGCATAGCACGTCTTAGTTATGATGGCTAGGACTAGACGAGAGTATTTCGTCTGATCAGTTTCCATAGAAACAGGAATAGAGCACCAAGAGGCTTGTGGTGTCGCATCTGTAAGAAAGGGGATACAGAGTGGAAAATAATTCATCACCCACAAGGATGCAGAGATGCTTTTGGACTATCAAGAGTGGAAATGGAAGACTGTGCAGCTCCTGCCCATACGTGACAGAAGTACTCTATTTTTGTCCTGATTTGGCTTTAAAGGTAGCTGAAAGCAAGAGTCCCCTAGCTAGAGTGGTACAGGAGAACCAACCATTTTGAATTGTAAGAATATTTTTTTGCGTGAATGATTTTCTAATGTTGTATTAATAAGGATTCTTATTGATACAAGTACTATTTAATCCATAGCTGGGGGGGTGTATCAGCCAAGGATAAACAGAAAATACTTATACAAGTTCAGTGGGCATCTCATCTTTGATTAATGATTAGCAAGCAAATCTATGTCTATTCTCAAACTAGTGCTCCAAATTTGCTGCCTCTTACCAGACTAAATATAGTAAACAATAAATCATGATGATTTGGTAGAATTGGACAAGACTCTGCAACCAGAAACAGTCATTTTTTTTCTCATGTTTTTTCTCCATGTCACCATAGATTAGGAATATCAAAAATGTTTGATTTGTTGTGGTTTTTTTACGGCTTATCAACCCTTAGATAAAAGTGCCCACAGTAAAATGGAATAAGACTTTTTTTTTAACTACCTTCACTCTTCAGCAATCTTTACATTGTTTTAAAAAGTGATGATTAAAATTGTAATAAAACCTAAGCATATGAAAGTTAATTTATAAGATTTCTTTGTTCTTGAGAATTGTCAACAAAAATAATAAACACTATTGTAGACTGATCTTTGGAATCATTGGCAAAACATCAGCTCATTACCAACTGATTCAAACTTTATAAAATGGTAAATAATAAGGATTTCCTGATAGCTGGCTCATATATTGTAATAATTTAGTAAATGTTATTTCTGAGATGAGGTATTAAGTACATTATTTGGACTATTGTCCTCATCTTTGTCGCCATATTTATTACAGCGTTTCAGCCGTTGTACACTCTGGCCTTCTTCAGGTGGTTAGAATGTCGTACTGAACCCTTTATTTCACTCACTGGGGTAGACTGTTCTAGTTCCATGTGCCATGTATAATGGATGTCAGTTATCAGTTATCTCCTGTTAATTTCCCTCTGTGGGATCAGGTTGAAATCATAGACAAAGAACATCATTGGAAAATTCGTAAACTTAAGGAATCAGCACATATGCTAGGCTACAAAAATCTCCTGAGCTGATCAAGCATAGAAATGAATACAATATGGGAACCAGTAATAAGGAGTGCCTGAGAAAAGTGATAATAACAACAAAAATTGCAATATGAGCTCTGGTAAAAACATGATATGATAAGAGCAAAAATTGCAATATGATAAAAAAAATGGTAAAAAATGGTTGAAGAATTTAGGTTTATAATGCCTAGTAATTCATACAAAGATATCCTCAAGGACACATGACACAGTGGATAAAGGTGTTAGTTAGATCCAGTGACAGGACCCAAATAGTGTGAGAACTTTCAGAGGGAAATTAACAGGAGATAACTGATAACTGACATCCATTAAACATGGCACGTGGAACTAGAACAGTCTACCCCAGTGAGCGAAATAAAGGATTCAGTTTGACATTCCAACCACCTGAAGAAGGTCGGAGCATACAACTGCTGTGAATGCTGTAATAAATATGGCGACAAAGATGAGGACAATAGTCCGAATAATGTACTTAATACCTCATCTCAGAAATATAGACACCAACCACCTGAAGAAGGCTGAAGCATACAACGGCCGAAACGCTGTAATAAATATGGAGACAAAGATGAGGACAATAGTCCGAATAATGTACTTAATACCTCATCTCAGAAATATAGACACCAACCACCTGAAGAAGGCTGAAGCATACAACGGCCGAAACGCTGTAATAAATATGGAGACAAAGATGAGGACAATAGTCCGAATAATGTACTTAATACCTCATCTCAGAAATATAGACAGATATGATACAAGTTTAGGATTAAATTCAAATTACACCATTATTCTATTTTCTCTTTTTTTTTATGAATTTTGTCTAGATTTTCCTCTATCATAAATTAATTAAATAAAATTAAATTAACAAAACATTTTGATTCTGCTGCCAACTTACATGTTTTGGTCCATCAAGCAATCTCAGTGCCCACAGAAGGGAATTCAGTGTGACGTTTCCACGGTAAAGAATACGGGGACAGTTTCCAACAGCTCTTTCTTCTGGATCTGAAGGCATACCTTTGCACTTGAAAAACCAGATGATTGTATTATTGTCTGTTGTTGACATCCTAGTGAAACAGAAATGCAGAGGATAAAACTTATAACGAAATCCAGACTCAGCTAGCATTCAACCAACTATATCCAGGCATGAACCCAGCAAGAGGCCCAGTGGCCCAAGTGATAGGAATCTACACCTCTGATTCAGCAAAGCATAATTTTAATTTTTTTTTTAATTATTTCAATAATGAAATTTCATAAAAGAAAAAAAAAAATTAATAAACAAATTCTATCTGGTTATGGGCTCTTAAAAATGGTTTTTCACATGGTAAAAAAATAAAAAATTAAATTATATCTAGACCATCCAAAAGAACATTTTTAAGATATCTCAACTATTCAGAACAAACGTAAAATGAAGCTAAAATATTCTATTTGCATAGAAAAGGGGTGTGGTTTCCAATTTTTTTCTCTGGGCCACATTTTTGGAATGAAAATCTGCTTGCACCTCACCAAATTTTATGTGATAAAAAATAAATTTAAAAATAAAAAAAACAGAGGGTTAAAGGGAGATAAACGCGGAATCAAAGTCAAAACATCATCATTGATAACTCTCTCCTCCATTTTGCAGACACTAGTTACTATATTCTTAATACCTGATATAATGCAAAAAATATCACAATGATAAAATCGGTCAGTAATTATTTATAACTATTTATACTGGGACTCGTGCATGCAAGTAATCTATAATAATATTTAAAATTTTTAAATCATATTTATTTTTGGCATATGAATTTTTTTAAACTGTTTCTAAATCTTTGATTGTCTTTATATTATTCCACCTCACCTGATATCCTCTTCCGCCTCCCCTGCTATCCGCTTCTGCCACACGTCGCAATTGGGAACCACTGCTATAAGGGGGAGCCAACTCTCAGCTTCATGTTTTCTTAATTATCAAGTTTATAATGTGCTTAAATCAACATAAACTGATTCCAACACAAGTGGTTTGAGAAAAATGTTTTAACCCTACATAGAATTTTGGCAATAAAACAAAGCTTCTGTCACATGATCTTTTGACATGTAAGAATGTAGTAAAAATCTGAAAAATTTCTTAAACAGTCTAATTGGTTTGCTGATGTCATGAGAATAGCTAATTTTAAGGATATTAAAAAACAAAAAAAAAACGAGCAATTTTCAAACAGTGATACTAACATTCCTATAATAGGGATGAAGATGGTTAATGTATAGAAACAATGTATTAGGCCAAAAATAAGAGGAAAACGAATTTGGATGCTGTATCCGACATTCGTTGTAAATGAGAAGCTCTTGTTATAACAAGCATTTGGCTGCAAAGGAAAGCATTAAAATTTCAACTGCGGGCATTTGTCAAATTTCAGACTATGTACATAGCTGTTTGAAAGGTAACAAAATTGTTCAGGTGTGGTTCTTCAGTTGCTGTTGATAAGGAAACCGATTTGATGTAAGAATGTCATCAGCAGGGCCAGGAGTTGACGGATTTCTTGAGTTGGTTTTGTTGAAGTTATGGTTGGTGTCGGGATAGGTCTGGAGCAGATTAGTGAAGCCAAGTGTGTGTTATCAGTGAGGTGTGACATATACTCTTCTTCATGCTTGAAATCAACAGCTGTAAGGTGTTGATGGGCTGGCAGTCATGTGATGCTAAGATGTTGTAGACAAGTTGACCGATCGAAGTCAAGGTGGTGGGTTGAGTTGTGAGAAGGTGTGTTGCTGAGGTTATGGCAGTGGCGACAAGAGAGGCTTGGTGTGGATAGTGAAGGTTGATCAAGCGGACATTGAAGGTTAATCAAGTGGGAAGTATCTGTTGGATTCTGGTTGAATGCGATATCAACAAGATGGGTCATAGTGGTGATGAGGGAGGCGAGGAGTGGATGGTGAGGACTGAACAATCAGAATGTTTGATTCAGGTCAAATGTAGTATCAAAGAGACGAGATCACAGTGGTGATGACAAGGGAGGTATCAATGACACGAGGTCATGGTAGTGACAGCGAGGGAGACTTGGAGCTGGATAGTTATGTTAGAATCATGGTGGTGGCGTCGAGAGCCTAGTAGTGTCAGAGCTGGCCCATCAGCCGCATTTTGCGTGTGTAGATTCTGGTGAAATTAGTGAAGTTTTGGTGAGGTTATAGCGGTTCCTATGTTTTTCACACCCACATACACTCCAAGTCATTTAATTCACCTGCGATTGGCTAATAAATTACTACGACCTTTGTATAGGACAATTTAGCCATCGCAATCGTTCCTTTGAATCTTTTGGTTCTGAGCATATTTACCTATTCTGTTTAGTACATGTGTAGTGATTGGTTAATTTTTAAGCAATCACATATTTTTAATGTAAGATCAAGTTTTCCCGCGGTTCCGTGGGAGCCTACCTCTTTTTCTTAAATAGGGCAACTTTTTGCAAGTTGTCAGTAAGATCCAGTAAGATCCCAGCCGTTAACACAAATCCACGATCTTGCTCATCACACTCTAACGCACACACAGACACAGAATTTCGTAACTACAAACTTACATTTTCTCTCTGTAACTTTGGCCAAGCACAATCAACCAGAACTTTGTTGATTCAAAACCAGTTTATTCAGAACACATTTCAAGCAATTGTATTCTTGGTGTTATTCATTCTTTACATTGCAAACTTTGTTCTAACAATTATTTCGGAACATTTATCTCACAAGAGAACTTTCTTCAAACGGTTGATTACAATCAATCTTCAGTCAAAGGGAGAGAACTTTCTTCTCTTTAATCCACATTGTGAATACGATTTTATTTCATGCTTGTTGTTGTATTTTATTCAATATATATTTGTTGGTTAACAAATTGGAGTTGTTGTTATTATTTCTTGAATCCTGTACGTGGAAGAATCGTTAATATAAATAGTAGTAGTACCTATATATTTGGTGAATCGACCCAACACTATATTTGGTATGTACGCTACAAGGTCACAGTTGCAATGAGAGAAGCAATCATGGCAATGACAGCATGCTTGCTTACTGACAGAAGGCCTTTTGTCCCACAATTGAGTCTGCTGTTTACGAGGGCTTTCTTTCAAACAACTCACATGGTTTCTAGGGTTATTTTATTTTTGGCAGGAACGTTAATGACTGGCTATTACATTTTATTGCAAGGATTTGTTTTGTGGACTGGATATGATGTTCAGAGCCCCTTTTTTTATTTTGTGTTTTGCTTTCTTAGCATTCACATCTGGTAGACATGTAAAGTGAATCAGAAAGAGATCTAATTACAGCAGAATATAACACAATATGGACATCTTCTTTTTGCATTTTGTTCACCTTCAGGTCCTCATAAAAATAACAGTACATAGGACATACCTAAAGTGTTTATATTTTTGTAATCTACAGTAAATATTAACTATTATCGCAAAGTTTCTAATCTGTATACGCAATCCGCATGGATCTATGAAGATCAAAATATGTTGAAAAACTTATTTAGCAAAATGTAAAAAAAAATGCAGTGAAATTTCAAGATGTTCTGATTTTAAAACTATTGAAGATATAGATTTAATATTTGAAATGTGCCAATAAATTTGATCAGGGAACATGTGTGAATTTTCTCAGATTTTTCCAAGAAGGTCACCTGTGGATATTTAACATGGAATGACCTATAATCTAAACCTGGCCAACTTGTCATGGAGTCGTGGTTAGCAAGCTAGTTTCAAATGTATGGCGACAATGAATTTAATACTTAATGGGAGGGGTGGCCATACAATATCCTTGTGCTAGGTTAACCTCTGGATTGCACTCTACACAATAGTGGTTATTAACCAAGTTTCATGCAGGCACTTATTCTCTATGTATCATGTCCTTTCAGGAAATGGGCAATCATGGCTCTCCACAACTTCCTAGTTTTTGTTGTGATAACTAAGTGTCCACGATTCACTGCCATATAGAAGATTAAATATTACTTAGCAATTCAGAACTCATTTCTTTGTTTCTAATGACATTTTCCTCTCTTAATAGCTTGTTAGTTTAGGTTTGTTTTGTTTTACGGCATATCAACCTCAATGGGTCATTTAATGCCGACAACTTTTTTATTTCCTGGTATTATTTTTGTTTTGTCAAAAATCCATTTCTGTTAATATTTTTTCCTCAAAAACGTGTAGCTAGTAATATTTTTTCAAAAATGTATTATCAGAAGCCTTGCTGTTGGACATAGCTTATCGCCGTACCCAGGACTCAAAAGTAGCTTATCGTCATACCCAGGACTCAAAAGTAGCTTATCGCCGTACCCAGGACTCAAAAGTAGCTTATCGCCGTACCCAGGACTCAAAAGTAGCTTATCGTCATACCCAGGACTCAAAAGTAGCTTATCGCCGTACCCAGGACTCAAAAATAGCTTATCGTCATACCCAGGACTCAAAAGTAGCTTATCGTCATACCCAGAACGCGGATGTAGCTTATCATCATACTCAGGATGCGGCGTTAGTTTAAGAAAATATGGTGCGATGGATAAATTGTCGTCTAAATTACGCAAAAAAACAATAATACTGATATCTCATTTTAACAGATATATTTATCAAAATTAAACAAAAATATCTTGAAATACTCAAGAGTAAATTTATTCAATAAAAAAAAAATTAAAAAAAATTGCAATTGGCTTCAACCACAACCCCCAGACAACTTCGGAATCTCCTGCACCTCTTCTGGACGGGCTCCTTGTTTAAGTTGGGGAATGCTGCCAGAATCCTTGCCTTCATCTCATCTTTGGTGTTACAAAGAGTTTTGTTGGTCTCACCTGCGCCCCACGCATAATAATCAAGGGGGTTGCAGTCTGGGGAGTTAGGTGACCAGATGTAAAGGATGATGTGGTCACAGAAATTGTCTGGGTTCTCCTCCTTGTGTGGTATGGTACAGAGTCCTTTTGCCAGACATAGGATTTTCCAGTTGCCACCCTTTTGGCCCAGGACAGCACTACCTGTTCTAAGCACTTGATGTAGGCTTCCATGTTTAGTCTGAGGCCCTCACCAATAAATTTAGGACTTCTTTTCTTATCATAATTATCAGAATGAGTTTTTTGAGCTGCCGTACCTTTGTAATCACCATTAGACTCCTCCAACTCTTTCTGAATCCTCTGCACTGTCCTCAGATTGACACCCAAACACGTGAAATGTTTGTATTGGAGCTTCTGGTGCAAATTCCAAGCAGCACAGCATGTGGTTTCTAAATTTCTGGTAGAATGAATTGCATCATGGTGCTCTTTATCTTACAGATGGTGCCCAACTGACCCTACTATACTGTGCAGTTGACAAAATAAATAACTGTGAGGAACAAGAAGACTTACCTCCCGCAAAGCGAATTTGCTTGGCATGTCAGGTCCTGTTGAAAGATCACAGGAAGACGTGCAGAGGAAAAAATTTTTAAAAAAAAGAAGAAAAGACCAAGAATTCAAACCAGCTTGGATTTATAAAACCGAAAGTCTCGGGCGAACAAGAAGTAAGTCTCGTATGCAAAATTTAGTTGCCCCCAACATGAGCATAAATAGAGAGTCTGGTAGGAAGACAGGGGAAGGAATTGTTGGCATGACGTTGGCGTATGTACTAAGGAGACCGAGAGAATAAGAGGTCACTAGCGACAGCTCAGTTAGTGGACCGGAGGACTGGACGAAAGCAAGCACTTTAATCCATTTCAGTCATCGTAAACAACGGGTGAACTGAATTACCCACAATGACAAACAACATGCATGCGCAAAATTAAAAATACAAAATGGCGACAATTTAGCCATTGCATCTTGTAGAAGATTAAATATTACATAGCAGTTCAAAGCTCATTTCTTTGTTTCTAAAGACATTTTCTTAATACTTTATCTCAGTTTCTGGAAAGATTCCTTTACCATTCCATTGAACCATCAGATTTCAGGGTCACACTTGCCAGAATCTTTGTATCTTCTTTGGACACTCACATTTGTGACTTATGTCGGACATCTCTCAGTTTCAAAAGGCAGTTAGCTGTGATGGCCATGAATACAATAGTAATTTAACTAGGTGCTCAAAACCTTCTCAAGAGCACCTCTTTGCAGCTGCTCTGTCTCACATTGACTGCAGACCTGAGATGGAACAAATACATTGAGTCAATTGCTTCATCTACAGCAAAGAAAGTTGGCTCCCTGTGCCATGCCAGGAAATGTTTCTCCCCGAAATCGATCCTTCAAATCTACAAATCAATCATTCGCTCTTACATGGAGTATTGCTGTCATATATAGTCTGGAGCCCCTTATGTTTGTCTCGGGGTTCTTGATAAGATCCAGAGAGGGATATGCAATGTAATTGGCCCTGATCCGGCATCTCGTCTGCAGTTGCTCTCTCACAGATGTGCCGTCACCTCTCTCTCTCTCTATTTTTTTTACAAATACTTTCATGGTAATTGCTCCAATGAGCTGTTATCGCTGATTCCCAGACATCATGAATTCAAGCGTCTTACGAAGCTGGCATCCCACTCCCACCCTTTCACTGTTGAAACTGTTAAATGTAGCCATCTCTTCTACTCCAATAGATTCATATCTCGCACCTCTCACCTGTGGAACTCCCTTCCCTTTTCCTGTTTCCCTGATAGCTATAATCTCCAACTATTTAAATGTAATGTCAATCAACATCTCCAGTTGCCTTGATCTATCCACTGTCCTTCTCATCATTTCCTCTATCACTCCTATCTGCTCTCGCTCCAACTCTCTGTAACCCCTTGCGTGCTAGTGGCTTCCCACCTTGCTTGGGGTGAAATGCATATAAAAAAACAAAAAAACAGACATGTAGTCTTGTAACAGACGAAGATTATCAGTTAATACTTTGATATATTTCACCAAGTAGAGCATGAATAGTTATTTCTACAAGTAATACTAAAATCTCCTGTGCAGTATCCATGTCATCTTTTATATACCATATCCCTTCAGGACATTGGCAGTCATGGTTCTTCTGTCCTTTGTAGCTCTTAGTGAAGTTCATCTTTTTGCTGTCTCTCCTAAACCATGTTCTGCCAAACATGTACGCAAACTCGGTAGGTAGGCTCTTGTCTTTGATATTACCTGTCAGTCTCAAGTTTTCTAAGCCCTCTTTCCTCATTATGTGCCCTAGAAATTTCACCTGTCTCTTTATGATGCAAACTATAAGTGTCATATTTATATCCATTTTTTTAAAAAACTTTATAGTTGCTCACATGTTCAGTGCATGGTATTGTCATCATGCTACTGTAGAACAATTTTTCTGTTGCGTCAAATCTTTTTTTCTTCATCTGTGAGGAGATCGTCCTGATCATAATTTTGTACATTTCAGCAAGAAAAAAAAAAATTTCAAAAGGAGACTGGAGAAACAACATAGTGAAGAAAATCATAAAATTTTTAAAAGTTATCCAAAATAAAAATACCCCCCCCTCCACAAAAAAAAAACAAACAAACAAACAAACCTATGAGTAGAAAAGAAATGTAACTCACTCCAAATCTGACACAGCGCGCTGTGAATTGGTAAACATAAACTGAACTTCGTTGTGAAATGCATACGCCACTTCCATAAAGACACGGTGAACTGCAAAAGACAGTTGAAAGAAGGTTGACATAGAAGTGCAGATGCAGATGTTACGGTAACACTGCAGATATGCAGGTGATTAAGTACTGCTTCAGAAGACAGGTATAGTAGGACGGTGTAAAGAAAAGTTCTCAGCCTGACCCCCTTCCCCAAAATCTAGTCAAATGACTAATCATTAGAAATTTTGGTTCCAATAAAATGGAATTCGAATTTACTGCTTATAAACTTCAATCTCCCATGAATCTCTCACGTATATTCATAACTGCTCATGGCGTATCAAATGTAAACAAAAGACGTCTCACATTCGACCTTGCCAACCTAATGATCCTCAGTGGCCAAATTGGTTAAGGCACGTCAGGCTATATGACGGTTCCGTATAGGATACAGGTTTGAATCCTGTCGGAGGACGAATATTTTCTATGAAAATTTCTGACATTCAGGCTGGTAAATGTTATTTAATACTGTTTATTATAAACAGAACATTTATTTAAATACTTGTATCTATAAAAAGAATGTTAAACATAAAAATGTCTTTTTATATATATATATATATATGATGGACTCTCTCATCGAACTCGACGTATGAGGGTCAGAAACTGAAAACCCGACACCCGCACAGCATTTTGATTATAGTGGTGAAGGCTTTGTGCAGGGCCATCCACACTTTTTGGAGGGACGAATACAGGGACCTGGTGCAACGGATGCCACAAGGTCCCCAAACGACCCTCCGCAGGTTTTGAATTCAGAGTTGTCCTTCTCCTAGACCAGTTGCCATCCAAGGCTATAGAACCCAGTCTGTCCTGCTATTTACCCATAGTTGGAGGGAGAAGAAGAGGATTCACACCTTTCCCATTAGCACATAAGTGAATGTAATGGATTCGACTGGAATTCGAACTCGGCTCTCCGATTCCTCAATCCAAGCCGTTATCCATTACTCCACCGTGTGTGTGTGTGTATATATATATATATATATATATATATATATATATATATAAAAAGAACTTTAGACATTTTTTTTACGGTAATTATATTTACTAATAAATTGTTTTAGTCATGTTCCATAATTAAGTTTCCCTCCATTTTCTACTATTCAGTTCTAAACATAGTTTAGTAGCTGACAAAAGCCATAAAGGGATGTTTTGAAATTGTCTATTCCGATGTTGAGGTAATTTTTGTTTTTTTTGCTGTAAAATATATATATATATATATATATATATATATATATATATATATATATATATATATATGTATGTATATATATATATATATATATATATATATATATATATATGAAATAGCAAACATGTGGTGTGTTTCATGGTACGAGGCTATTCCCTTCTTGGTCAGACTCAGAACTTTCCACCATCCACTCGTAAATAAAAGAACATATCAATCACTTACCATAAGTACCAATTGCTGAAAAATAACCGAACACCACATCTTTTTTCCCTTGCAATGGGGCCATTCTTTCTAGACGTTCAACCTTAGTGTTGATAATGTCTACGACATCAATGAGAGCAATTCTGAAAATTAAAGACATCAGAATTGAGGAAACAGGGTTACAGAAAAATCACTGTTAAAGCAAACAAGTTGGCAAACCCTATCCTTGCATATTTTAATATTTTTTTTTTCTGTAATCTATAATAGGATCATTGAGGTATAAAACGTAACAGCAAAAGTAATAAACGTGTCTGCAGCCCATCTCTCTTCAGGCTGGTTTCAAATTCAAAGTAATCCACATAAATCAATGACCTTAACATATTCTTCTTCATTCTGCGTCATTTTCCGATAACTGCGTATTCCGCGCCATTTTCCGATATCTGCGTATTTTGCGCCATTTTACAACCCCCGAAACACTGTAATAAACATGGCAACAAAGATGAGGAATAATGTAAATAATGTACATAATAATCTGTCTATATTTCTGAGATGAGGTATTATGTACATTATTTACATTATTCCTCATCTTTGTTGCCATGTTTATTACAATGTTTCAGGGGTTGTATGCTCCAGCCTTCTTCAGGTGGTTGGATGCCATGTTTAATGGATGTCAGTTATCAGTTATCTCCTGTTAATTCGCCTCTCCAAGTGTAATAATTGAACAGGAGTTGACTGACTCAGTACGCTGGATAGCAATAAGCATTTTTGTGGCATATAAAGTCTAGCATATTCCCAAGAAGCCCCTTATGTGTTGCATTTAAATTATAAAATTAAATAAATCGATTCTTGCTTCAAATAGAAGAGGACATTCTCCCTTGCAGACAAAGAATACTTACTGAAGTGCATTCGATGCAATGGAGTTGACATCAAACATATTCATCAGGTACAAACTTGCCCAAATTTCATCGTTCCTGAAAAAATAAAAATAGGTGATATGTTAAAAATCATGGGACATAACTCAAACATACTAAAAACTATTGTCTTGCCTAAATAGCTCATAATCTGCCTTTTTTACAAGTACTTTCACGGTAATTGCTCCGAGGAGCTGCTTTCGCTTGTCCCCAGGCCTCGTGAATTTAAACGCCCCACAAGGCTGGCATCCCGCTCCCACCCCCTACACCGTGGAAACTGTGAGATGTAAACGTCTCTTCTACTCCAATAGCTTCATGTCTCGCACATCTCGCCTATGGAACTCCCTTCCCTATTACTGTTTCCCTGACAAATACAATCTCCAACAGTTTAAGTGTAGCGTCAATCGACATCTCCAGTTGCCTTGATCTATCCACTTCCCTTCTCCACATCCTTTCATTTTTCATTCCTATCTGCTCTCGCTCCAAATCTTCTGTAACCCCCTTGCCTTGATCAACCCACTGTCTTTCTCTGTCACCACATCCTCTCCTTTACCACTCCTATCTGCTCTTCCTCCAACCCTTCTTTAACCCCTTGCGTGATAGTGGCCTCCAGCCTTGCTTGGGGTGATACGCTTAAAAAAAAAAAAAAAAAAAAAAAAAATCAGGGCTAGATTATCCTTTGGCTAGGATAAACTATAGGCTATGGTATTAATATATTAATATGGTATTATGATAATAATTTTCTAAATGTTATAACTTCTAAATAGTTTCATAAACTGAAATAATATCAATATGAAAAACTCAAATTTACTTGACTTTGCTGGAAGTTAAGCAAATAGAAGAATGTTTTAGCTTGTGTCATTGTGTTTCAAGTAGAAAACGTGTTTGATTTTAGTTCAAAATGTTTAACCCTTTCGAGTCCTCTGAGACATATGTGTCCCACAGATGTTTTCAACACATCCTGAAGGACATACTTGTCCCCAAAACACATTGATATGGGATAAAGTGTACATTGTGTCCCATTGCTATGTTTATAATACGTTCAATAATATTATTTTTCTAAGTCAAAAGGGAGTAAAAGTGAAACAGAAGACAGAGTAGAGTGTATTAAGGAAAAGACAAAAGATAAACAGGATTTTAAAAAAACAGATGATGGTGATCGACGTTCCATTTAATTTTTTGAAGATTGTAGTTATCAGGGAAGCAAGCAAACGGAAGGGAATTCCACGGGTGAGAAGTGCGAGAAAAAAAACTCTTGGAATAGAAGAAGCAGTTGCATTTAGTTTTTTCAACAGTAAAAGTGTGGGATCTAGATACAGTGTAACCCGGATATAAGATAGTTGTCGGGACCGGAGAATAGGTCTCTTATATCCGGTTTTTCATCTATTTTATATACATTAACACAGGCTCTAATTTGGGACCAGAGAAAATATCTCTTATATCCGGGTTACACTGTAATATAATAATATAATTAATAGATAATATGTTAAAAATCATGGTACATAATTACTATACTTTACTATAGTAGTGTCGATTATATATGTACTAATTTGGCTTGCAATGAATAGTAAAATAGTGGTATTTCTTGAATATTTTTATTGACAAGCAAAAAAAAAAAAAAAAAAAAAAAAAAAAAAAAAAAAAAAATCGCTATTCTAGTTTATTTGAAGAATTTGCAATAAATTTACTTAAAGCTATGTAAATATCACTAAAATATATCATTAGTAAAAAAAAATATTCAAGACGGATACAGGCTAGCTAGAGGGAGGCCCTATAATTTCATTAGCCTAAGGATCCCCAAAAAGTCATAATTCAGCCCTGCCCATAACGAAGAAAATGGAAAAATATAAACAGATGAAATGTTAAAAAAACTTGACACATAATTCGCACACACTGAAAACAATTGTTGTCTAAATACCCCATAATAAAAAATTACCCTATTTAGGGAAACAAAAGGCAATTACCTCCCTTTGGTTGACATGAAGTCATGAGGATCACATGACAATCACTTAGTTACATCAATTCATAGAGCGACAAAAGCAGTCAGTTGGTTAGTTAGCTGCCTTGAGTCAACCATGAGCATTTGATTCCTCAAGATAGGGGTTGCGGGCCGATTATTCATTTGCCAACTTATTGCAGGTCTTAGTAATGTCATGTTTGAAATTGGGAATAACACGCTGTCTCCTAAAATACTCACAACAAACATGGCGGACTCAGGATATGGGTCCATATAAAGAAATGTAAAGAATCAACAAGAACCAATATATATATATGTACAAACAAACGATAATGTTTTAACAACAAAGGTATACAAGCTACAAAGACAATAATATGTGTAACAAATGAATATGAAAACCTTTTTAGTCCAAAGTATGCGTAGTGAGTGAATGTACATACATACATATGTATGCATGTTCATGCATTTCCCAAAGGGAAGTGCGTTCTCCACAAGAGGTTACATGTTGACAAATGGATAAGAAGAGTATGAGAAAAAATATCACCAAGTATTTATAGTCTGGAGCGCATCCCCTAGTAGCAGTTTCTAAAATTAGGAAGGGTTAACCTGACACAAGGCAAGTGCCATGGGGCAGCACACAAGCAAATAGTGTCATTAACAAAATAGGTTCTCACCAGAGACATAGAACATAAATCTGGTCAGCTCGAATTCCCACTGGGAAATAGAAATATGATTTCCCCAGAAACATAGATGAATCGTCTACCACCTCAAATTCTCATTGGGAATCATACAAGTAAGACCCTATGTGTCTTTTTTCCTTTTCACATTGCTTGATGTTGTATACATGTGTTATAGTTTCAATTTGTAGAAATATTTGGATATAATTTTGTGTATGGCTTAGCAGTATAAAGATTTCTTTGAGAAAAAAGCATGTTGGCCATTCTTTTTCTTTAGGCTATTCTGTTCAGTCAATGTATTACAGTGTTACTATATCATGGATATAATGTCTATGATGGTGGAAATGCAGATAAGGAATGTTCATTTCTTACATAGCAATCCCATTACCTGTATCAATTTACACTCAAAACATCTGTAGAATCTACAATTGCCCCTTGTTGGTCTCCATTTTTTGTACAATTGAACGTTATATTCAAAAAATTAAGAAATTTCATTTTCTTTTTTTTTTTTTTACTATTGTTCACCTGCCCAAGAGCCACTCAAGGTCGAGTGTTACTGAATGAGTTTGTTGAAAGTAGATAATCACTAACCCGAGACTTGTTCTTATATTGTCCTTTCTCCACACTAATGTTTTCTCACTTTCTTTCACTCAGTAATCCATGGCATCTTAATGGAATTATTGCCTTGTTTGGGGTGAAATGATTAAAAACATATGAAGACAATATGATATATTGTCCACAAATAAAATCAAGTATGTATGTAGTGATTTTCCAAGCATAGCTTAGATGTGGCACAAGGCCCAAAGCATGGGCCACCCAGTGAGGACCGAACAGATACTCAGTTGTAATTGTTCTAGTGAGACAAGCTTGCTAACCATTATACTGCCTCGAGGTGCCCTAAATCAAGCATGTATATATGAGGATTTGATGTCCCAATTAAGAGTTGAAGTAAAAAAAAAAAAGAAAAAAAAAGAAAAAAAGGAAAAAAAAGATAAAAAGAAAAGAAAAAAGAGGGAAAAAGAAGAAAAAAGAAGAAAAAAAGGAAGAAAAAAGAAAAGGAAAAAGAGAAAAAAAGAAAGAAGAAAAAAGAGGGAAAAAGAAGAAAAAAGAGGGAAAAAGAAGAAAAAAATTTAAAAAAGAAAAAAAGAATAAGAAAAAAGGGAAAAAGAAGAAAAAAGGGAAAAAAGGAAAAAAAAGAAGTAAGGGGAAAAAAAGAAGAAAGGAAAAAAAGAGAAAGGAAAAAAAGAGAAAAAAAATTTAAAAAAGAAAAAAAAGGAAAAAAGAAAAGAAAAAAGAAAAGAAAAAAAAAAGAAAAAAAAAAAACTTACTGGTAGAGGAAGATTTTGGTCCCAATGCTTGGTTCTTGACAATCTGGGTCTGTTACACTTGAACAGTCAACCTAGGAAAGAAATATAGAGATTCCAGCATTTACACCAGCCCAAGTAGACATTTACTATTTGCAAGGATTCTCTTCTATTTAGGGTTGAAACTCATTCTCAAACACTTAAAAAGGGAGTTTTCATACATTGTTATTAATATGCTACATGTATCATGTATCCACCAAGTTGGTACTCCTGATCCCAGACAGTAGAAGAAGGCTGTCGGATGCAATGGCCAAAATATTGCCCCCACCCCCCTTTCCCAGAGATGAAATATCGCAAGCCTGTTGCTACTTTATCACTATTTCCATGGCAAATGAGAGTGGTTCAGTTCTGTGGACACAGAATGCCACGCCTTAGCTGTAAAAGACTAGAGAACAGAGCTCACGGACAAACCATCATAAATAATATATCAAATCTTATTTGGATTGATTGACCAATTTGTTTCTACGGCTTATCAACCATTTTCAGGTTATTTAAAGCCAGAAAATATTTTTAGATTGTGACATTTTGGTGGAGGGGAAGATAATATTGGTTTAGTGATACAAACTTTATTAATTGTTGTAGCATACCTACGGACGATAATGAGCATGCCCCCATTCCCATAAATACAATAGTGAATACTGTATGTTGGTCTGCAGTTGAAGATTCATTGTGGGATTCACTTGACTCACTTCTAGCAGTTAACTACTACTTCTACGCGCCACTGGTGAATCTTATATGTGTTTTTCTTGTCCTAAGTATTATCGTTCATTACCAACCTTCATGTGAAAACAAGCAAGAATAAAGAACTATAGCGTCAGCAGCTTTATTTCATATCCAAGAATTTAATTTCTTTTCTGAGTGCTTCCTTTATGATGATGGTGTTGATGACTAATTCTTACACGGAAGAGACAATGGCATTGACTTCCTGTACTGTTGGTGGAGGATGAGGTCAATTTTGTCAAGGCTTTCTCTCTTGTCATTTGACGTCTTCCTTTTCTCTTCTCATAGGTTCAAAGTTTTTGGTTCCGATGGTGATGGAACACTGCCAGTTATCATCCTTTTGCAGGTTATTTTAAAGCCAGAAAATATTTTTCGATTGTAAGGATTTTATGTGGATAATGATTTACCGATACAATTCCTACTAATTAATCCATAGTTGGAGAGGGAGAAAAGGTGGCTTCATACCTTTCCCCAAGTCGATTTGCTTGTTAGTGATTATCATGAACCTGACTGGAAAAGGAACTCTCCAATTTCCAATTCTGAGCCATTATCCATTACACCACCTGCACATCCAAGCTTACAGCATCTAGTATTTCTAAGCAGTCACCCATTTAGCTGTAAAAGACCAAGCTCAACATTGCTTAATTTTCAGGGATTGTACAGGAACTGGTGTTTCAACATCATGTAGTCATAAGCCGAAACCAAATGTTATTAAAGCTATCTTCTCTTCTTTTCACTAACTAGATTCTGCAGAGTCACAAGATAACAGACAAGAAATTGAAAGGGAGAATATAATTCAATGAAGGGAGATAAATAATGTGATAGAAATTATAATCCTGGATTTAACTTGAATAAAACTCTTTAATAATTCAATCCAATGGAAAAAATACTCACAATCCCAGCTCTGAAACCATACTGGCTGAGAAAATTTGCAGCCTTGTCATATTCGTAGAAAAAGTCATAACCGGAATCTCCTGGGAAAAAAAATAAAGAAAAAAGTACCATATATACTCTTGTATAAGCAGATGTAGGTATAGTGCAACCCATGAATTTTAACCCATCCTGTTATAATGCTCGTATCAACACATAATTTGGTTTTTGGTTTCTAAAGAAAAACAGTGGAACACGAGATTAGTGAAAGAACTGTTAATCTCATGGTTTGATATCACACTACTAGCGAATATCATAGTATGGCATTTTGTGACTACTATGCAACCCTGTTCAACTACTCTCATAGTCAATGGTTGGCTTGGTTTGGTTTGGTTCATTTTAAAGTATATTGACCACAATTAGTTATTTAATATTGACAATTTTTATTGCTGGTAATATTTTTTTTCCTTCAAAAATGTATTGCTGGTAATAATTGTTCTTCAAAAATTTATTGCTGACAATAATCTTTTTACAATGTATTGCTGGTTTTAAAACCTATTTTTACACTTTCATAGTGTTTTGACCCCAGTTTGGGGGTTAACTATTTACCCATAGCTGGGACCCTAAACAGGTACTACCACCCCGGGTCAGGGTGAATCTGGGAACACCAGCAATTAAGAGGTGTTTCCACGCTCCTCAAAACCCCCTGATCAGAGGCCTTGCTGTTGGATGCAGTTTATTGTCTTACCCAGGACACAGATGTAGTTTATCGTTTTACCCAGGACGACATAGTCAATAGAAGAGTCCATGTTCAATACTTTAGTGTAGTGAAGATCGGTTGTCTTTCTACACATCACCTCGAGAAAAAAAATTACCTCTGTATAGTATAACCAATCACCAAAAAAGTATGATTTTTAAACATTTTCACAAAAATGACCACTGTATAGTGTAAACCCCTATTTTTTTTGTTTAAAAAAAAATGATCATAAAAACTCACACTATATTAAAATATATATGGTAGTCATATAAAAGATGCATAAAAAAATAATTAGATTTTACCAGAAGGGATATAATAAAAAAATGTTAAATTTATTTAACTATGAGGGCATTTGTAAAGTAATTATGTTTCAACAAAAAGCATATAAAAAAACCCCCAAAACAACAAAAAAAACAACAAAAAAAACAAGCAAACCCCCCCCCCCCAAAAAAACAAAACAAAAAGCAATCTAATTTAAATATTCAAACTTAACTCGTGTTGCTGAACAAAAAAGAAGGAAGGAATATTCCAGTAGAGTTCACTTACATGCTAATACCCTTGGGAAAGGCATGAATCCATCTCTTCTGTCACTAGCTATGAGTAAATAGCAGAACAGAAAGAGTTCTATAACCGAGGGTAGGAAACCGTCTAGGACAGGGGTGGGCAAACTACGACCCGTGGGCCACATGCGGCCCGCCAGACGATTTCGTGCGGCCCGCTTTAAAATGTTATTTATTAAAACTATATTTTTCCTTTAAAAGCCCTTTATTTTGCCAATTTTAAATATCAATTATTTTGGTTTATATATCCTATGCGGCCCAGTAAAACTATAAATTTTTAGAATGCGGCCCTTGTACTAAAAAGTTTGCCCACCCCTGGTCTAGGAGAAGGAAAACTCCAAATTCAAAACTGTATGTAACCCTGGAGAAGCACATACTATGCAGCATTGACTTGAGGATCCTATTTTTTTTTCTTCCTGTGCAAAGGATATCCAAGAAGTTGACATTGAGTACAAAGTTTTTGAATGATGGAATAAATGGCCACGTGTCCTTGACCAAAGCAAGCTATGGTTTGGACTGGAGAGGGATGGGATCCACAAGATCTACCTGCCCAAAACATGCTATGCCTGATTGAATACCTGCAAAGAAGATTATCATGCATGGCCACTCTTCTAAAAACTTTATAAATTGTTCAATTTAAAATTGCAAAAAGATGAAAACCAATCTTGTAAAAATTAAATTTCATTGAAAAAATTTCTTCAGACAATATTGTATTTAATATTATTCATCAAGGCAATTAAAAGCTTCTCTAATGAAATAATGTCTTAGTTTTATTGCATTTTTATTTTTCAGTCAAGAACAGATTTTCAGTAAGATGGGGTCCCATTTTGCAGAAAATATTTTGTGATTTAAATTCTTCATGGAATTCTGCTTTTAACTAATACAGTCAGTAAAAAATATCACATTGAATTTCTCAAGTTTTCCTAAAATTAAGTAATCAGGTGAAAAAAAATATTTCATTAATTTTGAATAAGTTCTGAAAATTTCATTAAAATCTGACAATTATTTGATTTTTGCAAGAATTTCCATATTAATGTGTGTAACCACAAAAAAGAGGCTATAATTTGCTATGCTAAAATTTAGTATATCTGCTGATGCAAGAAAAACAAGTTTTTTTTATCAAAATTTTTAATGTTCTAAAAAGTAGTAAAAAATTTCATTAAATATTAAAAAAATACTCCGATCCATCCTCTTAATAATAGTACAAAGATTTTGAAAATAAAACTGTTTTCATTATGTTTCGAGGATGTTTTCATCACAGTCTGCTGATTTTTTAGTGATTTCATGACTTGTAAGCTGCTGGGGCAGCAGATTTAACCTCAGCCAGGAATGTAGGAGGCCCGGGATAAAATAAGCAACCTCTCAGTTGGACTGCTGTAAACAAACTGAATGACTAGCCACTCTCGTCACTGTATGAATTGATGTCACTAAGCGGCCATCACATGATCCATGTGACATGTCCACCAAAGGGAGAAAATCGCCTTTTGTATCCCAACAGGCAGAAGAGAGTTCCACAAGTGAGAAGTATGAGAGAAGAAATTATTAGCATAGAACTTACAGCTACATCTCGCAATTTCAACAGTAAAATGAGGTGACCTAACAGCCAATCTAGTCCTGTATTTAAACCCAAGCAGAAAGATCCTCAGAACAATTATCATGAAATGGCACATGGAAGCTACATTAGAGGTGGGGAGGGGGGCGCTGAGGTTGATATGCCAGGTCAGTACCAGTAACACTGCAGATTCTTTGGATTTCATCAAGAATCTCTAAATGTGTAACAGAAGCATCAGACCGGATGTGACAGCAATATTCATTGCATATAAGGAAATATTTGGCATGCAGCCTGCGCTACTTTCAGCTGACATTGATAAAATCTATTAAAACATTTTTCAAGTTTACTTACTGTCATCGCTCTTTCTCGTATTGATGGCAGTTTCCTTCCTAA
Source organism: Acanthosepion esculentum (assembly GCA_964036315.1). Taxonomy (NCBI): domain Eukaryota; kingdom Metazoa; phylum Mollusca; class Cephalopoda; order Sepiida; family Sepiidae; genus Acanthosepion; species Acanthosepion esculentum. Next base: position 26,710,461 of record OZ038503.1, on the reverse strand, counting down.
CCTTTTGTTTGAAGTGGTGTGGAATGTATAGCTGGTAATTTTTTTTTTTCAAAAAAAGGATTGCCGGTAATATTTTTTTACAAAGTATTTCTGGTATTAAGACCTATTTTTATACTTTCATAGTGTTTTGACCCCAGTTTGAGAGTTAACTATTTGCTCATGGCTAGGACCCTAACAGGTGCTACCACTCCAGGTCAGGGTGGACCTGGGGGACACCAGCAATTAAGAGGTGGTTCCACACTCTTCAGAACTTCCTGATCAGAAGCCTTGCTGCTGGATGTAGTTTATCGTCATACCCAGGATGGCCCAAGTTAGGTCTATACCTACCAAATAGGTCAACCCCAAAACATATAGTAGGCTACCAGTGACCCAAAACTTAGACCCACCAATAAATGAAGTTAGGCTAGAGTATACGATAATCTGTGCCAAAACTACATAAGTTTACTCAACTTACCTATATAGTGAAACACTAACCATAATCAATTTCTTTGTGTTGTATAGCAAATAACCTACAACACACACTGATAGGTACCATGTATTATATTGGTATAGGTTAAACAGATTTCCAGTCACTGTTTATGTTTAGTGTATCAGCTGCTAGATGCAATGTGTACTGTGGTATTGATAAAATACTAAATTTGAGCCACTTATTTTATATTAATTTCTGTGCTAATATACCAAACATGTTCACCAAATAAGTTTTAGTGGGATATATTTATGGCAGCCTGCTTAAGGTACACTAAGTGGTATACATTATTTTTAAGGGGGTGCTGTTCCACTTGTTTATAACTCTGTAGTAGCAGTTTGCATTTTAAACCCGCCGTATAAGTTGTCCCCTAGATTTAGAAAGATTTTTTTTAGTCTTGAAACCTTGACTTCCCTGCTACAAGTTATGGTTGATGTCAGTTTCATCACTAATGTGGTCTTGAACAGGAGACTGTTGTGGGCCAGTGTATGCATTGAGAGGTAAACATGTGTCTCAAGTGAAATGCCCACAACAAACATGGTGGACTCGGAATATGAGTCCACCTAAAACAAATGTAAAGAAACAACAAGAACCGATATATATGGACAAACAAATGATAATGTATTAACAACAAAGGTTTACAAGTGACAAAGGCAATAATGTATGTAACAAATGAATATGGAAGCTTTTTGGTTCAAAGTATGTGAAGTGAGTGAATGTGCATACGTGTGTGTGTGTGTGTATTGTTCATGTGTTTCCCAAAAAGGGAAAAATGCCGTCTTCCACGAGAGATTTGCATTGTTGTCATATAAGCAGAAAAGTAAGAGGGTGACAAAAAAATTATTGCAGAGTATAGTGTCAGATTGTGTCCCCTAGTAACAATTTCTAAAATTACGAGGAAATAACCCAACAATAATATCTGAACAATATTAACTTAACAAATATTTGTCAGAAGGAATTTGAGAAACTTCATGTTGTTGTATAAGCGGAAAAGTAAGAAGAGGGTGATAAAAATATTTTGCAGAGTATTTATAGTGTCAGATTGTGTCCCCTAGTAATGGTTTTGAAAATTAGGAGAAAATAACCCGACAATAATACTTTAAAAATATTGGCTTAAAAATATTTATCGGAAGGAATTTGAGAAACTTCATGTTGTTGTATAAGCGGAAAAGTAAGAAGAGCGTGATAAAAATATTTTGCAGAGTATTTATAGTGTCAGATTGTGTCCCCTAGTAATGGTTTTGAAAATTAGGAGAAAATAACCCGACAATAATACTTTAAAAATATTGGCTTAAAAATATTTATCGGAAGGAATTTGAGAAACTTCATGTTGTTGTATAAGCGGAAAAGTAAGAAGAGCGTGATAAAAATATTTTGCAGAGTATTTATAGTGTCAGATTGTGTCCCCTAGTAATGGTTTTGAAAATTAGGAGAAAATAACCCGACAATAATACTTTAAAAATATTGGCTTAAAAATATTTGTCGGAAGGAATTCGAGAAACTTCATGTTGTTGTATAAGCGGAAAAGTAAGAAGAGCATGATAAAAGATTTTTGCAGAGTATTTATAGTGTCAGATTGTGTCCCCTAGTAATGGTTTTGAAAATTAGGAGAAAATAACTAAATAGATAAATGGCAGATAGGGTGCTGACAAGAATCAGCACCTGATAGAGCCAAACAGAAATTTGTATTCAGCGCACCCAAGTTACCTAGAATCAAGTGTCAGATGTCATTCAATAAAATACATGTTTCCCTGTGTTATATTTAAAGATTCAAGAATCTGTTATTTTGTTTGAAAATCTTTAGACATAAATATAGAGTGCATGATAAAAGAAAAAAACCTGAATAATCATAATGTTGCTGGGTGGTGTACGCATTGAAAGATAAACACGTGTGCCTCCTGAAATGTCCACAACAAACATGGCAGACTCAGGATGAGTCCACCTAAAGAAATATAAAGAAACAACAAGAACCGATATATATGGACGAACAAATGATAATGTATTAACAACAAAGGTTTACAAGTGACAAAGGCAATAATGTGTGTAACAAATGAATGTGGAAGCTTTTTGGTTCAAAGTATGTGAAGTGAGTGAATGTGCGTACGTACGTGTGTGTGTATTGTTCCTAAAAAGGGAAAAACGCAGTCTTCCATGAGAGATTTACATTGTTGTCGTATAAGCAGAAAAGTAAGAAGAGGGTGATAAAAAATTATTGCAGAGTATTTATAGTGTCAGATTGTGTCCCCTAGTAATGGTTTTGAAAATTAGGAGAAAATAACCCGACAATAATACTTTAAAAATATTGGCTTAAAAATATTTGTCGGAAGGAATTTGAGAAACTTCATGTTGTTGTATAAGCGGAAAAGTAAGAAGAGCGTGATAAAAAATTATTGCAGAGTATTTATAGTGTCAGATTGTGTCCCCTAGTAATGGTTTTGAAAATTAGGAGAAAATAACCCGACAATAATACTTTAAAAATATTGGCTTAAAAATATTTGTCGGAAGGAATTTGAGAAACTTCATGTTGTTGTATAAGCGGAAAAGTAAGAAGAGCATGATAAAAAATTTTTGCAGAGTATTTATAGTGTCAGATTGTGTCCCCTAGTAGTGATTTTGAAAATTAGGAGGAAATAACTAAATAGATAAATGGCAGATAGGGTGCTGACAAGAATCAGCACCTGATAGAGCCAAACAGAAATTTGTATTCAGCGCACCCAAGTTACCTAGAATCAAGTGTCAGATGTCATTCAATAAAATACATGTTTCTCTGTGTTATATTTAAAGATTCAAGAATCTGTTATTTTGTTTGAAAATCTTTAGACATAAATATAGAGTGCATGATAAAAGAAAAAAACCTGAATAATCATAATGTTGCTGGGTGGTGTACGCATTGAAAGATAAACACGTGTGCCTCCTGAAATGTCCACAACAAACATGGCAGACTCAGGATGAGTCCACCTAAAGAAATATAAAGAAACAACAAGAACCGATATATATGGACGAACAAATGATAATGTATTAACAACAAAGGTTTACAAGTGACAAAGACAATAATGTGTGTAACAAATGAATGTGGAAGCTTTTTGGTTCAAAGTATGTGAAGTGAGTGAATGTGCGTACGTACGTGTGTGTGTATTGTTCCTAAAAAGGGAAAAACGCAGTCTTCCATGAGAGATTTACATTGTTGTCATATAAGCAGAAAAGTAAGAAGATTGTAAATACCTATATCATAATAAATTCCTATTTAAACTAATTTTTGTGTTTATATTTCAGATTTTCTTAAATTTATATGAATTAAGGACTTTAAATACATTTACAAATTGACAGCACAATCAAGCAATATGTCATCAAGCACCAGAAAGTTAAAATGTTTTTACATTTTCCACCTCAACAAAAATTATAAAGAAATCTTTTGCTACAGTGAAAGCTTCATATCTGTTTGTTTTTTTAAGCCATTTTTATTGTTATAATGTAATTTTACGGTAGTTTTAACTGCTTGTATTCATGAAACTTGAAAAAAATGTTAATTTCTGTGTTACCCACCATCTATACCAATAAATGCTCAGTCTCTGATAGTGATCAATCTTCTCCATAGAAAATTTCAAATAACGCTCCCCCTCCCACACACACAAGATAGTTCAAAAGTAAAATCTATTTATTTCACCAGCTTCAGTCATTCCCCCCCCCCCACTGCTATAATAAAGCTTCCTTTTCTATAAACATTTTCATGGTAACAGTTCTAATGAATTTCCCTCTGTGGTAATGGGACTTCATGAATTTAAGTGCAATACTAGGTTGGGTTCACTTACATGCAAATACCCAGCTATGGGTTAAACAGCAGGACAAACTAGATTCTATATCCTTGGTTACCATCCAGTCTACTGCAAAAACATTTTCTGCCTAGTTAGTCATAAATCAAAAGAGACACAATCATGCAAACATGTATCACATATGGCACTTAACTGACTAGATTGGTAGTTAGGTCCCATTTTACAATTGAAATGGCTACATGGAACCATAAGTTCTATGCTAACAGTTTCTTCTATCGCACTTCTCACCTGTAGAACTCTCCCGATTTCTTGCTTTCCTGTCAAGTTTGATCTTTAATAATTCAAATGTAATATCGTCTTCTTAATTCCTCTTCTTTTATTGTTCTCTCTCCTTAATAAATTTTTAGTGCTACTATAGCATGATATCTACCGAGGCATTTGTGACCTACCATAAATGACGATGCACACATTATTATTTGAAAGTGCTCAGACAAAACAATTTTTAATACATAAGCAGTTCACTGTTCACGGGCTTTAACCCCTAACCCTAACCCCTAACCCTAACATATTTCGTACTTCCAACAGTTGGTAAATATCATATTATAGTAGAAAATGGACAGTAGATATCATACTATGCTGGAAAGAAGAAGTATTGACCTGCCATGTAATATCTCAGCTCTTAAATAGTAGTGGATGCTGTAGAGCAGTTATGGGTAAACTGCGGCCCATTTGGTGTTTTTGAATGGTACGCTTAATTTCATAAACAAAATAACGTTTGTAAAAAGTTGTTTCGTTTCATTCTCACTTGTTCACTCACACACTCTCTCATACATAACCACATACATCGCCGTCGTCGGCATCCGACCATCTCAAGAGATGATGGAGTGGCGCGGTGTGCTACGAGCCTGGGCAGGATATATGAAGAAATACGGCTGCCCGGACATCTAGTTCCTCTTCTTGCCCTTGCTAGCAGAGTCCAAAGAGGAGGATAAACCAATACAGTTTGGTACCAGTGCAGCTGCAGGAGTTGCTGGAAGGTAGCACAAAGTGCCGTCCATCCGCCTTAGGGGCTCCACTCTGGGAGTGAATTCAGAGTTGTCCTTCTCCTAGACCAGTTGCCATCCAAGGCTATAGAACCCAGTCTGTCCTGCTATTTACCCATAGCTGGAGGGAGAAGAAGAGGATTCACACGTTTCCCAAGGGTATTAGCATGTAAATGAATGTAATACATTCGACTGGAATTCGAACTCGGCTCACCGATTCCTGAATCCAAGTCACTATCCATTACTCCAGCGTGCCTCCTAACCACATACATAAACAATGATTAAGTAAAATGCGTCTTGAATTTTGTAAAATTCCAGGAAACGGAACATTGTCATAAAGTAGGTATTTATGCAATTCTATTACAAAATAAACAAGCTAACATTAGAAAAAATAATTCTGGGCCATTTAGTTAATCATACTCTAGCACGATTCTGGCCAGAGACTTTTAGAAAATAATTTCAACTGAAGATGAAACGGTGTCCTTTTTAAGAGTTAGGGTTAGAATTTTTAATATATTTCATACTTCCAACAATTGGTAAATATCATAGGATAGCAGAAAATGAATAGTAGATATCATACTGTGGTAGCACCATATTGTTTTTGTTCATGCCTGATTATGGTAGCTCCTTTAACCTGGATCTGCCTCCAATGTAGTCCTAAGTTTATTCCCTTTTTTTATTGTCATGACATGAGAAACAAAACCTCATCCACTAAGTATGTTATTTAAAATATATTATAAATGGTCTTCAATCATTTTGGTACAAAGCTACCCCAAAATGGTAAGAAAAACTACTTAACTCAAAACATCTAATACAAATATTTAGATACTATACTTTTGTTTGTGCTACTATAGTAGATCTACCGAGACATTTGTGACCTACCATAAATAACGATGCATTCTACCAAACAACCCACTTATGGCCTACAGCAATTAATTCCTCAAACTACATACAGTGTTATTTTAACCTAAAGAGTGGGGTATTTATCTAATTTGTATTGATAAAGGAGGTATTTATGTAATTCCATTACAAAATAAACAAGCTAACATCAGACAAAATAATTCTAGCCCATTTAGTTGATCATACAATTATTTAGTTGCCCCATTCTGGCCAGAGACTTTCACAAAATAATTTCAATTGAAGATGAAGTGGTGTCCTTTTTAAGAGTTAGGGTTAGGATTGGGGTTAGGGTTAGGGTTTTTAATGCATTTCATACTTCCAACACTATTTACACTGCTCGGACTATCATCCTCATCTTTGTTGCCATATTTATCACATATATTTATTATATGTTTTGCTCGTTGTATGCTCCAGTCTTCTTCAGGTAGTTGGAATGTTGAACTGAGTCCTTATTTCACTCACTGGGGTAGACTGTTTTAGTTCCACGTGCCATGTCTAATGGATGTCAGTTATCAGTTATCTCCTGTTAATTCCCCATTCCAAGTTCTCCACCGCCTTAACCAGGTATTGAACTTGCACTCTTTGGGTCCTGTCACTGGATCTAACTAATGACTTTATCCACTGTGCCAGGTGTCCTTGAGGAAACAAAGATGAGGATGGTAGTCTGAGCAATGTAAATACCTCATCTGAGAAATATAGACAGATATTTCCAACAATTGGTAAATATCATACTATAGTAGAAAATGAATAGTAGATATAATACTATACTAGCACCAATTGTTTTTGACTCATTCTCTCACACTCAGTAACCCCTTGCGTCTTAGTAGCTTTATTGCCTTTCTCAGGGTGAAATTCCATCTTCACATTTTCGGGAGCTATCCTAAATTGTAACAGCAGTTTGGAAAAACTTTAGTTTTATACTTCTGTATATTTTATCACTGAAATGTTATTTTTTAGTGGATTCCCATATTTGAGTAGACACTCCGTTTGTTTATTTTCATCTGTCAACCTGAATATTCAAGAAATCTTATTAAAGAAAAATATGCAGGTTCAAATACTGCCAGAGTGCACATATTTTTCTTTAATAAGATTTCTCAAATATTCAGTCTGATAGACGAAAATAAATAAATACACTGTTTAATCAAAAATAAATGGAACATGTACTTAAATACAGTTATCCACTAAAAATAACATTGAAGTAATAATATATATATATATATATATATATATATATTTTTTTTAAGCTTTTCACCCCAGGCAAGGGTGGAAGCCACTAGCACGCAAGGGGTTACAGAGGATTTGGAGCGAGAGCAAATAGGAGTGTTAGAGGAAAGGATGTGGAGAAGGATAGAGGATAGATCAAGGCAACTGGAGATGTCGATTGACGTTACACTTGAATAGTTGGAGATCATAGTCATCAAGGAAACAGGAATGAGGAAGGGAGTTCCATAGGCATGAGGTGCGATATATATATATATATATATATATATATATATATATAAGAAGTGATGGTTTTTTTATTATTCATTAATTTTCTCAGATTTTAGTACTTCAACATTATTTTTAGTGGATATGCATATTTAAGTATATGCTCTATTTATTTATTAAACAGTGTATTTATTTATTTTCATCTATCAGCCTGAATATTCAAGAAATCTTATTAAAGAAAATTATGCAGGTTCAAATCCTGCCAGAGTGCGCATAATTATTTTTAATAAGATTTCTCAAATATTCAATATTCAAGCTGGTAGACAAAAATAAATATATATACCGTTTAATAAGTATAAATGAGAAAAAGTTGAAAATTTATTAACTACATGTTTTGGCAAGTGCTTCTCTGTCTTCGGCTTCTTCAGGTTAGAATGAAAGAAGGACAAAAAATGTATGTGAGGAATCTCTTGAGATCTGTGAGGATAAGTGGGGACCATAAAACAAATTAAATTAGATTGCCATGTCACCTCCAAATTCTAAAGTAAAGAAAGTGTCCACCTGATTCCTTGTTTTATGCATCTATATTAGAGTCATTTGGCAGTGTGGGATTTTAAATCAGTCTACCAAATCTAGAATCTTTCACACACATATACACACACACACATATATATATATATATATATATAGTTGTATGGATATGAGTTTGTGACCCTGGGTTTCACACTTTTGTGATCATCAGACAAACTGGTTTATTTTTTAAAACTGTATATTTATGCATATGAGAGTGTCACCCCAAACAAACACAGAAGTAGATCCCCCCTCCCACAACCAAACATAGTCAAACAAGCATAAATAGATCCAATTTAAAAATAAAAAAATGAACCAGTTTGTCTGATGATTGCAAAGACGTGAAACCCAGGATCCCAATCTCATATCCCTACAACTGAATATATTATCTATCGCTGATATTGAACAATTTTGATACTATATATATATATATATATATATATATATATATATATATATATATATATATATATATATATATTAGAGTTCCATGAAAATAAGTGGATACGACGTTTACATACGCTGTTTCCAGCCGGGCTAAACCATAAATTTAACAATATAGATAGTAGTAACACATAACCCTACAAATCAAAACCTACCCACATTTCACACCCATACAAAACAGACATGCTTACGGAGGTGTTGAGGCCTCACACTTATACACACACCCACACGAATTTACACACATCAAACTCACTCACTTTCCTAATGAGCCAAATGATAACACACACCCATAGCAATATACAAGCTAACACATATCATACTCACTCACTCCCTAAAAACTAAATAACACACACACACACTTACCATCCCCTCTCCAGGTACCAATAAAACTGCTGAACTGACTGAGGGAAACAAACGAAACTAGCATGAATCCATCCAGATCTTATCTCAAATGACAACTTAAAAGAGACTGTTTGACCAATACAAGGAATGTTAATAAACTCATGTTAAAAAGATAAAAAAAACAAATGAAAACTACAGACAAAAGTTCATTTTCTCCATCAAGACATTCATTCCTGTAGTTTACTGCTACAGCAAGCAGAAACATTTTTTCTCCCGATAATGGCCATGTTGGCCGAAACTACTCGAGGAATCTAAATGAAATAATAATAATAAAACCATAATATTAATCTACAACCCAGTATGTCTGAAGATTTTAATTAATTATTTTAATAATTTTTATTGTTCAAAATATATATATATATATATATTTGTACATACATATCCACCCAGGTATATCCATATATTTGTGGCTATTTTTTTTTTTACTTGTACATATATGCCCATATAGATGTCCACTCATATATACTTAGGCACATATACAGTTTGCGATAGATAAATTGTCACTAAAATTTATGCAAAAATGAAAATAATACTGACATCTCATTTTAACAGATATATTTATCAAAATTACACAAAAATATCCTAAAATACTAAAGTGTAAATTTATTCAATAAAATCGCCAATTGTGCTTCCTCTTTCTTCTGTAACCTTCTCCTAAGAGTGGCTCTCGGGCCTTGTACATTATTGTATATTATTGTAAAATGAATAAATAAATGAATAAATCCATGACGTATTTAGAAATTACTTACGTATATCAACGAAATAATACAACATCTTTAATCCTTCTAAAGCTTTAAAAGCAGAAGGATCGCTTAGTTCCAGAACATGTTGAAAATTCAGAGGCAGCTTGGCTTGAATAGGTCGACATAAAAGGGCCGTGAGAAATAAGCATATTGTCGCCGCTCTGGTGACCGTCATACTTCGGTGGGAACTTTTGTGCGGCAGTTTTACCACCACACACGTTTATCTCTGCCTTGGCGTGAAATCAATTCACTTACAAAGAAGCTCGTTCTAAGAAGAAAAATAAATGTACTAATTAATAAAAAAAAAAAAAAAAATAAAGTTGATGAGAGGAGATTTAAGCTTAAGATTTGTTTTGAGTTTTTGTATATTTTTTTTTAAGAAAATAGTGTAGAAATTTTTCAAACAAAAAAAAAAAAAGAATTTCTTAGCGGAAGCAAATAAAAAAAATTGAATTAAAAAAAATATATCCACCTTAAATAAAATGCTTTTTTTTTTTTTTTTCAAAAACAGTTAAACCTTTTTAAACATTTCAGTGAATGCAAATTAAACATTAACAACATAAAATACTCTTAAATTTAAAAAAAAAAACATTTTTTACGGGGATTTTTTGACTAAATCAAAAAGTGCGTGTAAAAGCGCACTGTAAAAAAAATATTGTACATTAAATTTTATGATTAAATAAAGTAAAAAATGAATATTTAATTAATAATAATTAAAATAATTATTTTAGAAACAACGGGGCTAAGGATCATTACATTAAAAATGAAAAATACTTCATCATACAAACTAAACAATAAACATACCAGGCAAAATAAATGTAATCAATAAAAACTTCGATCGATGCATATTTTTTTCTTACCGTTACTGTTTTTATCATGTGTGGTTATCGAGGTTGAAAAAAAAGTACCTGTTGTTCTTCTTTGGTCTGTTCGTGACACTTGACTCTCGGACTTTTTTTTCTTTTCTGGACGCTAACTAAAAGAATTAATAACAACCTCAAACAAACATGCCTTCTAGTTGTCTCAGTGTGTGGGTGAAGAAAACGAGGGAGAGAGAGACAGGGAGGAAGAAATGATAATAAATAAGAAAGAACTTATGACGCAGCTTCTCTGCTTGTCGTTGACAGTCGCATGGCCTCGCACTCGACAGCGGAGGCGAGTGATAATAATAGGAAAAAGTAAAACGGGAGTAATCTGACCTTTATAGACCATGGCGTCCGCTAGGCGGCGCTGTAGAGTTACGTTCTCTTTGCTTTGCTTCTTTTTTTTGTTCGAGGTTAATGGCGGACAATGACTTTTCGTTGCTAAGCAACGAGAATACGCACGCTCTCTCTCTCTCCCTCTCCCCCACTCCTTTTCTCTTCTCACCCTCTCTCCTCTCTCCCATTTTTCCACCCCATCTTCTTTCGTTCTCTCTAAAATGCGGAAATTAGGAAATATTATTTCTTGCGAATATTTAAGAAAACATAATTATTTGCTAAAAAAAATTCTTTTGCGATTAAATAATCACGTTTTTTTTTTTAATTTATGAAATTTAAATTACCATCCTCTCTCCTGTCGTCGTAGTGTAGGCCGCTTTCCATGGCATGCAGCAATAAACGACATCATCAGAAGAGGTTTTGATGCAGTTGGGTTCCCCTCCCCAATCGTACCCGTAGGCCTCGATCGTGGTGGTGGAAAGCGGCCGGGTGGGTATACATTTTCCCTTTTAAAATGGGGAAGTCGTTGATTTTGGATGCGACCTGTGCCGATATATTTTCAACCGGTAATTTTGATCAGGTCCACGGTTGAGCCGGGGTCTGTCGCACGGGGCGCGGAGACTAAAAAAAAAATAGTTAAATATTCTTTTTTTGCGGACATATTCATTTTTTATTCCAGTGGCAGTGGAGACTTCTGGTGTTATTGGCCCACCTTCGGGGGGTTGGTAGGATTGTGTCTCGATTAAGGGACGAGCCTCGCTAAACGTGTCTCTTGCAGCGTGTCACACTGGCCATGGTGCGAGGTAATGATTTCTCTATCATTGCGGCTGGCAGAGGACAGCAAAAAAATTGTTTTTGTTTGTATAGATACTTTGTTCAAATAAAAGCTTTATTTATTATTCAATTACCATTAATTACTATTATCTGCATTATTTATGAAACACTATTTCTGTGAAACAATTATTTTGTAAATTAAACTCCAAAATTGTTATAATCTTTAGATACTGTTGCGGACCCGATAGCGGTGCAGATCTGGCTTACGAAAATAAGCCCTTGTGCCAGACACTACACACTACTACCGAATCCACCAACAAAGTAAAAAAAAAAAGAAAATATTAAGACGTGCTCCTTCCACCGTACAAACGTACAAAGTGAAAAGAAGTAGACAGGCAAAACAACAAAAGGTTAAGAACAAACATAGATTTTATTTAGAGTTTAACAAGTAGTGTCTTCAGTGAAGACCTTCAGTAAATGTACTGGAAAATGTAGTTGAAGAAGAGTTCAAATAGATTAGTAAATTGTCTTCTGTGGAGACCTTCAGTAAATGTACTGGAATTATTAGTTGAAGAAGAGGCCAAGTAGATTGTCTTCAGTAAGGTACTGGAAATATTGTAGTGAATGAGAATAGATCCCGCGCCAAAATTCAAATCCAAGATGACTATGGCGGGAAGGAGTTCTTCGAGAAGAAAGGTTCAGAAAGTCAGTTGTAATGCATAGTAACATACGGCAAGGAAAAAATACTCACTGCGAGAGTTTATAATTGTGAGTGTATGTAATTCTTTTTAAAGTAACAGGTTCTAAGTGGACAGTTCGAAAAATATGAAAAATGCTCTGTTCATCAGGTTGGAAGTTTTTTGAAGGTTCCTGGGAGTTGAGCTGGCTCTATAAAGATGTTAGACTCGGGACAAGAAATCTGTCATCGCAAGGTGACGACCGTGTCGTATGCGTTAAGATACCGAGACGAGCCATGAGGTCTAGGCAAGGTTTTGCCGAATAAAATTCTCTGCCAGTATCTATGGGTTCACCGGCGAGAGGACAAGGTGAGCCTGCCCGGCCAGGTCAAAGACCTGGGGGCGACTGATTTTGAAAAGCCAAATTTGCCGTGACGTCAGCGCAAAAGCGCGCGAAAAAATGAATTCTTCCTCATCTTAGGCTAAGACAACGGTTTACTACTATAACCGACCGAAAGTGAGAGGAAGGGGTGAAAATGTCGCGCGTGCGTCAAAGTGAAGGTGGGGGTAGTGATATATCCCACAATACCTCCAAAATCATGTGCGCTCTATACACGCGTAAAAAAAAAATCGATCCCCCGATTTAAAAAAACAAACAAATATTAGGGAATTATCCAACTTTGTATTGAATTTATTTTATTTGCATGCTTTTTTTACTTTTGTGGAATAATTTTTTCAGGTCAAACATAGCACCGTTTAGTTTGTCGGAGTTAACTCCTCCTTAACTCGTAGCAGGAATAAACAGCACGTGTCCCTAATTCAACAACGCGCAAACCCACACGATCCTCTACAAGTTAACAAATCCAAGAGAAAAAAGTAATTTTTTAAAAATAAACATTCAGTTTAGATTGTCTTTCTGTCAAATATGGGAGAAAATAACGTGTTTTATTAAATTGTGGAATCTTCCACGTCTGCTAGTTACCCCCGCTGGGAAGTGCACTCTTCCTGTTGTGATTATCGTCACCATCATACATACAAATTATACAACGAGCATTCATTGGTTAATCTCCTCCAATCTAGCTCGCTGATTGGTCAGTTTCGACCAATCAAATCGCCTGCACGCGACAAGTCTGTTTTCGCGCCAACTAAAGGTGAGCCTGTCACGTGATACAACATACTATAAAAACCAAACACTAGTAATTCTCGCTCTCTTCTTCGTCACTTGTACGTCTCATCTCCGCTGCCAAAATGTGGCCCTTAAAGAACTCCCGTCTTGACTAATGCAACAATCACGCAAGTACAATTCTGAATTCTTACCAACTTGTACAATACACAATTCCAAACATTCAACACATACTCATTTTTATAAACTAATGTTTAATAATTAATTCTACCTTTATGAGATCCGGTACAAATATTTCCAAACCTAAGAGACATAACTCTGTCAAACCTTTCAGGATATATGCATGTACATGAAATACTAATAAATTCAATTGTTATGTTTTGAATCATTATATTTGTCTTGTCTTAATTGTTGTGGATGGAAGATTATTGAACACACACAATTTTAAGCCTTCTGACCATTCAAACCTTCTGATACATTTCCAACACTCCTCCACATTAGCAACAAAATTAGGCTTGCACCAACTACCCACACCGAAAATTAGTCTTTGATTTGTATTGAATTATTTTTAGTTAGATTCGGGACGAATTTTTAATATGTTCAGATCCCATATTGCATATAATCGTTTTATTTACTTAAATATCGTCTTCATGATTTTTGTCTTTATAAAAAAAAAAATAAATAAATAAATTCGCGAACACCCTCTAAATTTAAAAAAATAAAAATAAATTCGCGAACACCCTCTAAATTTAAAAGAAAATAAAAATAAATTCGCGAAAACCCTCTAAATTTAAAAAAAAAAATAAATTCGCCAACACCCTCTAAATTTAAAAAAATAAATAAATAAATTCGCGAACACCCTCTAAATTTTAAAAAAAAATAAATAAATTCGCGAACACCCTCTAAATTTAAAAAAAAAATAAATAAATTCGCGAACACCCTCTAAATTAAAAAAAAATAAATAAATAAATTCGCGAACACCCTCTAAATTAAAAAAATAAATAAATTCGCGAACACCCTCTAAATTTAAAAAAAAAATCCATCATACGAGATATCATAAAGTGTGCTTCAAACTCACTCTCTAAAAATAATTCCACAAAATCTTCTAGAAAAATAACCATACAGAATACAATTAATTCATTAATGAATAAGAAGAATTACGTTTAAATCTGTCGCAGTTAGCTCCTCCTCAGTCCCTTAATGCTTCAACAGGGGTCTCTCTCCCCTGGCAATAAATACTGGCTGACCCTTCTCTCTCTCTCTCTCTTTTTTCCGACTCGGGCCTTGGGCCGCCGCCTCGCGTGGAGATGAACATCGCTGGGCAAAATCGTCCCTATTCCAAAAATGGACTGCCCACTGAAGTGAAGGAGACGTCAAATTCTGTCGACGAGACATGGGAGTGCTTGCATGATCTGAATCGACCGACGAGACGCTTGTACGAGATATGGTGAAACACCGAACATTTCCGAAAGAAAAAGAACTTTGAGAAAAATTGCCGGCCGGCCAAAATATTGCTTTAACATACAAACTCTCGCTTCAGCGAATCAGAATTCTGTGTGAACATATCAACTCGACTGACAGATAAGTTGATTCTCTTGGCTTGATCTTTCTTTTATGTATATATATGTATTCGCTCGCGCCTTCTTTTCTTCCATAGGTCCCTTCCCCTTTGTTAAATGTATTTCTTTTTTTTCCCTTACCTGTTTATATATTGGTAAATAAATGTTTTATTTTGAGAAACATCGTCTTGCGTCTGTTCTTCGTTGACCCACTTGTGTCGCTTTCATTTCTGAGTGAAAACCGAGAAAGGATCCCACGTTTTCCTTTTTTTAAACCCGTGGTTCTTCTATATGCTACAAGTTCGTAATATATATTTTTTTGACTTGGGCCTTGGGCTGCCAACTCTCGCGGAGGCGAGGTAAAAATCTTTCTTTTTCCACTTAGGCCAATATGTGACTTCTCACAGATACAGCGTTTCCCAAATTCTGGGAACACGCTAAGAACAATACACGTACGTACGAACACTCACAACACACAGACATAATTTCTCCATACAAACACTATGTAACTGTTCATGTCTTTGTGTAACTTGTTATTAATATATATTTGTTTAGCCATATATATCGGTCTTGTTTGTTTTCTTTGTCTTCTTTGGACTTAATTAAAGTCCAACATTCTCATGTAGCTGAACCGGCCAGCATGAAAGTTTCATCACATCTTCACCCGCACGGTCCGCTACAAATCAGATTATTTCCTGGTTTTTAGCAAAAATTTTTAAAAATAGGGATAGCATTATTTTTTTTTTTTGCTTTCATTTCGGTCACAAAGATGTCTATTTTTAATGATTCTTACATTATTTTATGAGAAACTGTATAATAAAAATAATTTTCCTATCAAATCCAACTAGTTGTACCATACACAAAACTTAATGGAAACTGTAAGTCACTATAATAGGCGCGAAATTATAAAACAAGACAACCACTGCGTAAAATTCTAAAAAGGAAAAACACATTTATTTTACAATGTTACAAAAGAAAAGATACAGATGCAAGGCTGCATAAAACTTCCTTTCGTGTTGGATAACAATTTTCTGGGGTTACAAAACGGAGAGGACCATAATATCAAAAAAAAAGTGTTACAATTTTTAGAAAAAGACAAGGATTCAAAGAGAAAAAGGATAACATCCTTATGGAAAAAGAGGGAAAAACTTAGAGGAAGCAAAAACTTGCACAGGGCAGAAAATACAAAACGCACCCATCTCCGTTCTTAATAGAATACTCAATAATACTATGTCTAGCACGAAGGTTTTTGGGGTTTTTTTTTTAGTAATGAAAGCTGGAAAGTTAAATACAGCACGAAGGGATTTCAGATGATTTCGAAATACCGATGGTACGAGTACTTTTTATAGCTTTCCTTTTAAAGAAAGGTTCCTTAATAGGTTTCTGTTCCTTTGCAAATTGTACTCAGAAAGAAGCGAAAAATTGATTTTTCTTCTGGGACTTTATTTCGGGAAGGGACAACTCATCCGCGCAGACTGAACACCGCCGACTGAGCCTGGGACAACTCAACACCGCATACTCAACACCGCAGACGGAACACCGCCGACTTATCCTCGGACAAAATCCACACTGCAGAGTGAACACCGCCGACTGAGCCTGAGACAATTCAACACCCCCGACTGAACACCGCCGACTGAGCGCCGGGACAACTCAACACCGCAGGCTCAACACCACCGAATGTGCGCCGGGATAACTCAACACTGCTGAATGAACACCACCGACTGAGCACCAGGACAACTCAACACCGCCCACTGTGCGCCGGGACAACTCAACACCGCCGACTGTGCGCCGGGACAACTCAACACCGCCGACTGTGCGCCGAGACAACTTAATACCACCAACTGAACACCACCGACTGAGCACCAAGACAACGCAGGACCGAGACAACTCAGCACCAAAAAAGATAACTTTTTTTATAATCAAATAAAAGTAATTTATTAAGGATTAAAGCCTTATTTAAATCTTAATTATATTTATTCGGTTTTAAAAAAGTTATGTTATTCCTGTGTTCAGTTGTCTCACTCCTGAGTTGTTCTGGCGCTCAGTCGGCGGTGTTCAGTCGGTGGTGTTGAGTTGTCCTGCACCCACTTATTCTGCCTTCTCGGTGACATTTTTGTGTCAGATAGTCTTGGTTGAAATATTTGGTTTATGTTAGAAGATTTGATACTATCTTTCTCAACCAATAGTCTCCTTCCATTCCTGTGATTGTCATTCGCTTCTGCTTTGCAACACTCTTTCTACCTTGAAATCTGATTACATTCTGCCCTTATCTGCTGGCCAGTCTCTTTATAGAGGAAATGAAGAGGCTCCAGATAGACCTTAAGTTCAACATTTACGACGGCATAAGGCCACGCTTCTGATTGAAAAGTAAGTAAAATAGTAGAATTTTTTATTCTTTGAATTCGAAAAAGGAATCTGTAACAATCCAGTTAGACAGAAATATTTTTAGTGGTTCTTTCACCGTAAATTCAAAAAAATATAAATTTTCACAAATACATTTTTTTATAAACCGTATGACTTTCTTTAAAATACACTTCTCTAAAAAGCACGTGTAGTAGATAGATCTAGACAATTATAATATTTATTTGTTTACACTTTTTAATTGATTATTAATTCTAAATATTATTGCACTACTACTAATATTACATTATTGTTTAATGTATACTCCCTTTGCATTACCGCTTAATGTATGCTCCCTAATCATCATTAAGAAACATGATTCACGCTCCCTGACACGTCCTTTTTCTCTCTAACACCGTTCTCATTCTCTCTTTCTTCCTGTATGTTGCGTGAGTTTACTGGCCGAGTGCTTAAGTCAAAGAAACGGGTCTCCTGATATATCTCACAACAAAAATGGTGGACTCGGTATGTGAGGCCGGGTATTAAATGATTACGCAAAGAGAAAACTCTATATATAAACAAACGATATGTATGTATTAACAAAACAAGGGTATACATAGACAATAGAATATTGTTGCATGTTACAAAACAATGAATATGAATGAAGAAAATATTTAAAGACTAAAGAATGTGTTTGTGTCTGTGTAGTTTGATGTAGGAGAAAGTCCGAGAGAAAATGAAGTGAAAGGTGCATACGTTCGTGCACGCGCGTGTGCGTTCCCAGTGGGAAAGCGTTTTCCTCGTTCAGCCTACATCTTACCGCCCCTGAGTGAAAAAGGAAAAAGAGGATGACAGAGAATGCTACGTCGTATTTAAAGGCTTAAGGGCGTCCCCTAGCGGCGGTTTTTTTTTTCGGGAAATAAGTAGGGTAACGCCACAGTAACTCATAAACGCCGGTCACGTTTTGTGTCGGCTTTCCCATACATCAGTATGCTCTGTTTTCCATGACTTAATGTAACAACTAAAAAAAATTATACTGCTTCTGTGCAACAAATTTTAGAAAGTAAATTAAACGCCCAAATTTTATATATGTACGTAATTCCATGTCATTATCTTCCTCCGTTAACCTTTTTGGTTTGGGTAAACCAATTGTTCATGTTGAGTTTACCCGGCGCTCATTCGGCGGTGTTCAGTCTGCGGTGTTAAGTTGTCCCGGCGCTCATTCGGCGGTGTTCAGTCTGTGGTGTTGAGTTTACCCGGCGCGCAGTCGGCGGTGTTCAGTCTGCGGTGTTGAGTTGTCCCAGCGCTCAGTCGGCGGTGTTCCGTTTGTGGTGTTGAGTTGTCCCGGCGCTCAGTCGGCGGTGTTCAGTTGGAGGTGTTGAATTGTCCCTTCCCGGAATAAAGAGCCAGAAAGAAAATCAATTTTTGGCTTCTTCCTGGGTAGAATTTGCAAAAGAACAGAAACCTATTAACGGAACCTTTCTTTAAATGGAAAACTATAAAATGTCTTCGGGCCATCGGTATTTCGAAATCATCTAAAATCCCTTCGTGCTGTATTTAACTTTCCAGGGATAAATGGGATAATATTCTGGAATATTTCATTTAATTATAGTCAGCTATATTCAAATTAACAAAAAAATTATCACCTTCCTAATTATAAGTTTTTTGTTTTCTTATAAGTTCTGTCTTTAATTCTTTCTTTAAAATTTGGCTTCTTCTTTTATGGCTATTCCCACTGTTTATGCTTTCAGCTTTGAGTTATGTTTTGAAGCCGGCGTATGAAACACTTTTGCATCGCCTCAGCACGGCAATGTCCAGTGGATACAGATGAGCACATTGCCGGTAAAGAACGATTATACACGAGTCCGTCCCAAAATTTAGATGAACACCGTTTTTGTTTGAAGTAACCAGCGACTTAATTGGCTTCGTTTATCCGATCATGACAATTGGCGCAGTTACAAAAACCCTGGTCAAAAGGTCGGACACGGTGTTTTTGAAAGAGAGAAATCGATACATTGGTCTTTTCAAAGGACGCCCACTCTGCGCTGAAGTTCAAGCCTAATGGACCGCATAGATGCAAATCGTTACAATCAATACTGCAAAGGGAATCTATCTATCTATCTATCTATCTATCTATCTATCTATCTATCCTAGATTTTTCATTATCTATCTATCTATCTATCTATCTATCTATCTATCCTAGATTTTTCATTATCTATCTATCTATCTATCTATCTATCTATCTATCTATCCTAGATTTTTCATTATCTATCTATCTATCTATCTATCTATCTATCTATCTATCTATCTATCCTAGATTTTTCATTATCTATCTATCTATATATATATATATATCCTAGATTTTTCATTATCTATCTATCTATCTATCTATCTCAGTCTGTTCATTATTTACGTGTTTCAGTGTGTTCATACCTATCTATCTATCTCAGTCTATTCATTATCTGCTTTTCAGTGTGTTCATATCTATCTATCTATCTATCTATCTATCTATCCTAGATTTTTCATTATCTATCTATCTATCTATCTATCTATCTATATATATATATATATATATCCTAGATTTTTCATTATCTATCTATCTATCTATCATCTATCCTAGATTTTTCATTATCTATCTATCTATCTATCTATCTATCTATATATATATATATATATATATATATATATCCTAGATTTTTCATTATCTATCTATCTATCTATCTATCTATCTATCTATCTCAGTCTGTTCATTATTTACGTGTTTCAGTGTGTTCATACCTATCTATCTATCTCAGTCTATTCATTATCTGCTTTTCAGTGTGTTCATATCTATCTATCTATCTATCTATCTATCTATCTATCTATCTATCTATCTATCCTAGATTTTTCATTATCTATCTATCTATCTATATATATATATATATATCCTAGATTTTTCATTATCTATCTATCTATCTATCTATCTATCTATCTATCCTAGATTTTTCATTATCTATCTATCTATCTATATATATATATATATATATATATATATATCCTAGATTTTTCATTATCTATCTATCTATCTATCTATCTATCTATCTATCTATCTATCTATCTCAGTCTGTTCATTATTTACGTGTTTCAGTGTGTTCATACCTATCTATCTATCTCAGTCTATTCATTATCTGCTTTTCAGTGTGTTCATATCTATCTATCTATCTATCTATCTATCTATCCTAGATTTTTCATTATCTATCTATCTATCTATATATATATATATATATATATATATATATATATCCTAGATTTTTCATTATCTATCTATCTATCTATCTATCTATCTATCTATCTATCTATCTATCTCAGTCTGTTCATTATTTACGTGTTTCAGTGTGTTCATAACTATCTATCTATCTCAGTCTATTCATTATCTGCTTTTCAGTGTGTTCATATCTATCTATCTATCTATCTATATATCTATCTATCTCAGTCTGTTCATTATCTGTGTGTTTCAGTGTGTTCATATCTATCTATCTATCTATCTATCTATCTCAGTCTGTTCACATCTTGTTCTTCTTCTATATGCGATGTACTTTCAGGGTGTGCGAGATCGTGGCTCTTCACAACTTCATATCTCTGGTTACCCTTAGCAACGTTTCTCCATTTGTCAAGCCACCCACTCCCATTTTGCTAGCCATTCACACAAGCTCGTCAGGTAGGTTGCCACTTGCCCTATCTCTTTTTCTCTTGATATACTCTGCGAGTGACAAATTCTCCGCGCCCTTCTTCCTCGTTACGTGTCCAATTTCAGCCGTCTGTTTCTGATTTGGAATATGTGTCCCCTTTTTGTTTCCATTTTCCTTAAGACTGCCTACTTACTTACCCACCCCGTCCATTGAATTCTCAGCATCCTTCCGTCGAACCACATCTCCGTTGCCTCCAGTCTCCTCTTCATCTGTGTGAGGAGATCGTCCAGCATCCGTTACCCTATAAGAGGATTGATATCATGTAACTTTTCACGCTCTTCTTTGTTTCTAATGATATTTTCCTGTTTCTTAGTACTTTGCTTAGCTTTTAGAATTCATCTATTGCTAATTCAATGTTCGTTCGGTGTCACATTTTCCATTCCCTGTTAGTAGACTTGCGAGATATTTAAACTTCTGTTCTTGTGTCGGAGTTAGCTCCTCCTTAATTCCTTAACTGTTCACTAGGGGTCGCTCTCCCTACACTAGGCAATTTATTGCCTTGTTCTCTTTTACTTTTCTTCATTTCAGCGAACACATCTACAACGTATGCTCTCGCAGAAGATAGCGTCTTCACATCTGTGGGAGACGCCATGAACATTAAACACACATACACGTACGTACGAATATTCACCACGATACAAACTCTTCACGTTCGCACACAAACACAAATGTTGATGTCTTTATCCCTTGTAAATTTGTTGTTTAATACATATATTTGTTGACATATATATATCGGTCTTGTTTGTTTTCTTTACATCTTCGGTTGGACTCAACTTGAGTCCGCCATATTCTTGTAGTGAACCTTTTAATTCAGTCAGGATTTACACACGTGTTTCTAATTCAACAACACTCAAACCCATACAGTCCTCTACACTTGTTTCATGTTGATATCTACAATTCGTAGATAACATCATGTGTTTTTTGGTCTACCTGACAACCATACTTTCTGTTTTCTTACAGTCGATGGATAGAAAGTTGTTTCTTTTTTATGGTTTATATAGAATTTGTTATGTTATGTTATATTATTAATTAAATTGTAATATATGATAATGTTTATTATTAATTAAATTATATGTTAGTTAATATTTTTATTGATTTATTATGTTATATTATTATTAAATTAACAAAGTAAATATTTGCTAATATGTCGGCATCGATCCATTATTTCGTTTTTTTTATTTACTAACTTAATTTGATTATTAAAAGTTAATATTGTTAATTTTTCTTATAAACACAGTCTACAGTTCCTATTGGTAATATTATATGGGGGTACTTTTTTATAATTTTCTATTTATCTATAGTAGGTATATTATTTTTGTCTCCATATATATTTTGATAATGTTTTGCTATTTGCGTATTTATCTATTTTAAAAGGCATCATATGATTATTAAATATTTCTTTAAAAGTGGTTTTGGTTGCTCCTATATAAATCTTTTCTTCTGTGTTAATATTATTTGATACAGTTGCTTTATATATTATATTACTAGTTAAACATTCATTATTAAGTGGACAGTTATTTTTATTGTGACAATTACAGTTATTCTGTTGCTATTTTGCAGATGTGTGTTATTATAATTGCTATTGTTTTTATTGTATTTTTGTTGATGATTTTGGATAGTTTACTATTTTTAGGGAAGTGTTTTTCAATTAATTTAAAGAATATTTTTCCTATTTTTTATTTTTATCATATTATTATAAGGGGGATTAAACCAGATTATGCTACTTTTTCCTTTGTTTTTGTGTGTATTGTTTTTAGTTATGTATTCTAAACACGTTTTCTTAATTCTGATTCATATATTTTTATTTTCATTAAATATTGCTAGAATTATTAGCAATTCTTTTGTTAATAGATATTGGTACATGTTTAAATATATTAGGAGGGCTATTTGAATATTAGGAGGGTTATTTTGTTTATTTATATTCGATTATTATTTGCTTTTCTATATGGTTGTATGTATTATTATTTAAATTAAATATTATGTCTAGAAAATTGACTACTTTTAAGTGAGATGTAATGTCTATTTTAAATCTTAAATTATTATATATTTCTATTATTTGTTTTCGTATATTTCTATATATATATTTCTATTCTTCTTCCGTTATAATTTCTTATTAAACAATCATCTCTGTATAAAACCAATATCCTCTTTATTAATAATATTTGATAAATTATTTAAGATATATATGCGTGTGATCTCGCATACATGCGCCATCATGACTGTTCATTGTTACGTCAAAGTTCGCATTCTTGTTGTTACTATTGAGTTTTTCATTTATATTTTATTGTTGGAGAATAGTAATGTTTTTCTGCAATGATTAATTATGTTTAATTCCTAGTCTTGAATATTTAAGTATTGTTTTGCCAAATTTAATGTTTTATCTAATATATACTTACTATGATAGATAAAAGTATTTTATATCTAATTGCATAAAAGAGCAATTGTTTTTATTTTTAATACTGTTAAAGTAATTAATGGTTACTTTTGTATTTTTTCATTGGTTTATATTGAGTGTTTTGTTTAGTTTCGTACATAAGTTTTCTACTATTTTTGACTATTTTTATGCTTATTTTCGGATATTAGTTTTTTAGAATTTAATAGTCTACATGTTGGTTTACAATTTACATTATTCGGGGTTCATGCCTCAGCTGTGAATACAAGTGCCATTACATTTTTCGCAGTGATTGAGAGATCTAAACATTTTTTCTCCTCTTACAATCACCGGTAGGAAGTTTTATCTTCGCATATGAAGGTCATGATAAAGCGTTTGGTAACCACCCGTTGGAGTGCACGTTACGAAGCTATTCGTGCAGTGAAAACCGGATTTCAAGGTGTGATTCAGGCACTTGATTCATTAATATCTGCTTCAGAAAATCTTCAAACGCGAGGCGATGCACGATATCGTTTTGCTTTCAACTGAAACATTCTCCTTCATGTCACATTTGTTTTACCGGGAAGAAATTCTGGGACAAATAAATGTCACCCAAAAGAAACTTCAAGAACCTGGTATTGGTTTGGATGTGCGTGCAACCCAAATGGATGCTAGCAAAATTTTCTTTGACCAAAACAGGGACAGGCTGGTGTCTGAATCGGTTAATCAAAGTAAAGCAAAGTTATTGAAATTATTACGGAGTCACTAACTGGGTGCCCTGTGGTTGGATGAAAAACAACCAATCACAGGCTACCTTTTTAGATTTTCACCAACCCCATAAGAGCGGTTTTTACGAACTCTCATCCTCGTTTGCTTGTTGGGACTCTCAGAGACAACACGTTCCCCGTCTGCACTCTCCGTTATCTAAATACCATGACGTGTGAGGATTTGGACAGCAACTGAAGCACAGAAGTCAAGGCTCTATCTCTTCAACCCAGCCAAAACCACACAGGAAATGTAAAACCTTTAAAAGGACGCATCTTTCAGATAAGTTCCGCAAACCCAACTGTTTGCAGGAAACTTTCCTCTCTTTTCTTACAATACAAGTATGTTTCAAACAATTCCATCTGTGTGTTGTGTTCCTTTCTTCTTGCCGGCGTCACAATATTTTCGTTACCAAATATAATTGGGAAAATCCCAATAAAGTGCGAGTAAATGGAAAAGCGGATTAGAAGAAAGAAAAGGAAGATGATGTATGTCAAACACTTGCGCAGGAAGTAAAGAGAAATCTTTATGAATGTCACGATCGACTTGTAAATTAACTGGAAGCACGATTTGACTTAATGTCACATCTTCAAACTGCCTTCGCTGGATTATCATTGCAAGCAATCCTGGAAGATACTGAAGGCGAGCCGGAGTAAAAATTTAAAATTCTCGATAGCGAATACGGTGCTGACTTAAAAGTTATCTAGGCTGCCTTTGGAAGTTCTCCGACTTCAGGACTTTTTAGCGGCAAATTCCAAAGTGAAACGTGACATGACATTGTGGAATCGTCCATATTTTTCCATTCACCCCCGTTAAAAGATAGACTATTCCATAAGAGCTAGTTTCGACCAATCAACACCACACATTGCGAAACTTGGCTTATTATTGGTCGAGACGACCCCAGAATAGATTTACCGCCAAAAGTCAGTGGAGCCTGTTCCAACATCTCAGAGTAAATAAAAGGACAAATTTCAGTCCAATTCACCAGTCAGTAATTCGCATTCAGAGAGATTTCCACAGAGATTCACGCGTGTCTACATTTTGACTAAAAGACTTTGTGCGCGTCAACACCTGACTCAACTTTCAACCTCTTTCTGTCTCTCTCTGAATTCATTGCACATTTCTAAAAAAAGTGTTCCTGAACTTTAAATTCATAAAAATACTTAATTCAACTTTTGGTCAAACATCCAAATAATCAAAACTGAAACACAACCTTTCCAAATTTTATTATAATTTATTGTATATAAATGTTCAGTGTTTTTTTCTAATTGAATTCACGACTACCTTTGTTTCTTTGTTCAATATTTCCTTGAGATTTATTCAACTTATATGTCTATGCTTAATATTGTTGTGATTAATATGAAGAACATGCTTTTCACGCTTATCATCTCAAACCAAAAAAACCTTCTGATTTCACACTAATTTCATAGCAATTCCAACAACCTTAATGACCAAATCATCGGCTATCGAATGGCTGAGATGGATTTATCGATGGCAAGTTCAAGAAACAGTGCCAAATATTGTGATTGACCTACGGCTGTTTTTGACACTCAGTTTCTGTTGCTACTGCAGAGAGAAACTTCTCAAAACTGAATCTCATTTTTTAAAAGTCACTTGAGATCGAGTATGTCGCAAGATCGCTTATCCAATTTGTCGCTTATTTCAATTGAGTATAAAATTGCAGCGAAAATAGACTTTGACCAAGTTATTAGTAACTTTGCTTTTGCAAAAGCTCGAAAGGTTAACGTTTGTTCAGCTAATTTTTAAATTTGTTATTTTTCAAGTACTAATCAACACCATTAAGGATATTTCATTTATACGCCCCCCCCCCCCCAAGAGGGCGCCATTATGAATACGGGCGTCGGGCAGGACTTTGCCAAAGCACACCACAGTAAACTTAGAAAATACAGATTAAAAAAGTAATAACAACTAAATCGGTTTATTATACAGGGGAGATAAATAGAACGCAGTTTTCAAGATTTATCTCCCTTGGAAATAGAATCCAACAAGTTTTTTTTTAGTTTTTTTATTCAATATGGGTCACTTTACATAATAAAGAATTAATACACAGTACTTCATAAAATAAAGTTTTAAAACAAACACAACATATGTTTAATTATAGACATATATAAACAAATACACAAAATACTTATATGAATAAAAGACGATATATATATATATATATATTGTGTATTTCGGCAGCAATCCTTCTTTCATGCACATTTCATTAAAAACGACTGACAAGGTGCTTTTATTTAGTTTTTTTTATATAATTTCACGTGCGATCTAATGTTTTTCTTTTCAGATGATAAATTATATAAAAACTGTCCGAATGTTCTTTTTATCCGAGCGCTTTCGGCTACACATTTAGTCATTTTCAAGGATTATATTTCAACTGTTAGAATTAGAAATAGTTTGTTATATGTATGTTTTATAAAATGTTTCATTTTTTTGTTTCAAAACACACGGTCAAGATATTATATATTAAATGTATCTTATTTCTTGCATGATGGCGAATATTTGTGACATGTTTGAAGAAAATTCGGACAAAAAATGAGGAAGGCATCCAAGTTTTTATTTTAAGTAGTACGATAAACCAGATCTTTTCAAATTTCTTTTGCAATTTTTTGTGTGAAGTCAGTGTCAAAGAAAAACTATCAAGCACCCAATATAAACTTCCAAACATGAGCTCTGTTTTGCATTAAGTGCAAAGTGCATCAGCTAAGCAAGTAAAAACGTTTTCACGTGTAACTTGCCTTAGTTTTTGCAAAATGCCATACCCACCTAGAGTTTTATCAATTTTTCTGTCAAACATTGGCTGAAAAAGGTGGTCTTGTACTAATTTGCTAAATTTGCAATATGTGCGTAAAATTTAACCGAAATCGGTCTAGAAATGTGGTCATGCATAAATAGCACACATACACACACAGACAGACACGTACACACATATATCTTCTGTTTTTTTTAGATATAGACTAATATATTATAATAAAGTACAATAAAATATATTAAATTTTTGTTTAAATATAATTAGATATATAATATATAAGTATTTAGAAAAAGACTATATATATATATATATATATATTATGATATATATATATATATATATATATATATATATATATATATATATATATATATATATATATATATGATTATTTATTTAAAAATTATAACATAAATATGTTATAAAATCACTACAAAAACAGCCATTTTGATTCAACACTTCTGGTGTCTTATCAAGGGATGGTGTTGAATATAGAATTTGATAAGACACCTGAGGTGTTGAAACAAAATGACTATTTTTGTAGTGATTTTATAACATATTTATGTTATAATTTTCGAATAAATAATTATATTTGCTCTACTCTGTATTGAGTACTCTTTTAAGAATAGTAATTGTTAGTTATTGAAATTTATTCCGTATACACCAATCCTATACTTGCAATATATATATATATATATATATATATATATATATATATATATATATAATATAAAAGGCTCAAAGATTAATATTCCAATGTAATAAATTATTAACCATGGAATATTAGTGTCTGAGCCTTTTATATAATATTCTTAATCTGTCTTGGACATTGAGTACTACCTGGATTCTATCCTCTTGGGAATTTATATATATATATATATATATATATATATATATATATATATATATATATATATATATATATATATATATATATATATATATATATAAAATATGTAGCGATTTTTACCATGTTTTTGTTTTAATCCGTTTGAATATCCTAAAATAAATAAATACTTAGGTGTAGGATCTTTGACTGATGCCAAATCGGTCGAGTTTCGATTCCGGCTTGAAGCAATAGATAGATAGATGAAAGAAGAAAATAATAATCAGCTATCATTCTTGAATGTACTAAATAGCTCGCACGGAGAATGGATTTAAAATCATCCGTGTATCACCACAATCTAACTATCAACGGAGAATATCACAACTTCAATTCTATCATCCATACAGGGTAATGAAAGGGATCGTTCGATGCCCACAACACCAGCTAAAATTCATAAGTGGCGACCTAGACATACCAAGAAGATATTGTAGACTCGTCCACGACAACCAGTGTACCCTCTGCTAGGAAATGCACTCTTCCTGTTACATTATTACCAACATCATACTTACAAATAATCAACAGGCAATCATTGGTTAATCACCGTCAATCTAGCTCACTGATTGGTCCTTCTCGACCAATCAAGTCACCGGCACGTGCACAAGCAATTCTTGGCGCAAATTCTTCCCGGAGCCTGTCACGTGACACGACATGGTATTTGAACCCAACACGTGTGATTCTTTCTCAGAAGACGCAGCAGAAGAAGAATTCTCTGTTTCGACACGCGGACTCTCGAACCTAACTTCTCTTCGTCACTCAGCACCACTGCCAAAATGTGACTCTCAAGGAACTCCCGTCTTGACTAACGCAGTCAGACGTTAAAGAACTTTACAACATTTCACGCAAGTACAATGTCTGAACTCTTACCAACTCGTCCAATAGACAGTCTCTAACATGCAACATACTCATTCTTCTAAACTGCATTTTAATAATCAACTCTTTCGTTATGAGTCTAGGTAC